>CM055125.1:398163423-398605923 GCA_029206835.1 Rana muscosa | reverse complement strand
AGCCGGTACACCTGTGCAAGACTGAAGGGGGAGGAGCCGGTACACCTGTGCAAGACTGAAGGGGGAGGAGCCGGTACACCTGTGCAAGACTGAAGGGGGAGGAGCCGGTACACCTGTGCCAGACTGAAGGGGGAGGAGCCGGCACAACCTGTGCCAGACTGAAGGGGGAGGAGCCGGCACAACCTGTGCCAGACTGAAGGGGGAGGAGCCGGCACAACCTGTGCCAGACTGAAGGGGGAGGAGTCGGTACAACCTGTGCAAGACTGAAGGGGGAGGATCGGCACAACCTGTGCAAGACTGAAGGGGGAGGATCGGCACAACCTGTGCAAGACTGAAGGGGGAGGATCGGCACAACCTGTGCAAGACTGAAGGGGGAGGAGCCGGTACACCTGTGCAAGACTGAAGGGGGAGGAGCCGGTACACCTGTGCAAGACTGAAGGGGGAGGAGCCGGTACACCTGTGCAAGACTGAAGGGGAGGAGCCGGTACACCTGTGCAAGACTGAAGGGGGAGGAGCCGGTACACCTGTGCAAGACTGAAGGGGGAGGAGCCGGTACACCTGTGCAAGACTGAAGGGGGAGGAGCCGGTACACCTGTGCAAGACTGAAGGGGGAGGAGCCGGTACACCTGTGCCAGACTGAAGGGGGAGGAGCCGGCACAACCTGTGCCAGACTGAAGGGGGAGGAGCCGGCACACCTGTGCAAGACTGAAAGGGGAGGTGCCGGTACACCTGTGCAAGACTGAAGGAGGAGGAGCCGGTACACCTTTGCATTACTGAAGGAGGAGGAGCCGGTACACCTGTGCATTACTGAAGGGGGAGGAGCCGGTACAACCTGTGCAAGACTGAAGGCGGAGGAGCCGGTACAACCTGTGCAAGACTGAAGGCGGAGGAGCCGGTACAACCTGTGCAAGACTGAAGGGGGAGGTGCCGGTACACCTGTGAAAGACTGAAGGGGGAGGTGCCGGTACACCTGTGAAAGACTGAAGGGGGAGGAGTCGGTACACCTATGCAAGACTGAAGGGGGAGGAGTCGGTACACCTATGCAAGACTGAAGGGGGAGGAGTCGGTACACCTATGCAAGACTGAAGGGGGAGGAGTCGGTACACCTGTGCAAGACTGAAGGGGGAGGAGCCGGTACACCTGTGAAAGACTGAAGGGGGAGAAGTCGGTACACCTATGCAAGACTGAAGGGGGAGGAGTCGGTACACCTATGCAAGACTGAAGGGGGAGGAGTCGGTACACCTATGCAAGACTGAAGGGGGAGGAGTCGGTACACCTATGCAAGACTGAAGGGGGAGGAGTCGGTACACCTATGCAAGACTGAAGGGGGGGGGCTGTGATTGGAAGGATGAAGATAGGATCAGTTGGGTGATAGTTTTTCCCGGCACCCCCCAATTCTAGGAGATCCTATTATGTGTCTTTTCAAACCCCGGAGCCGACACTCCTCCACATCAGCAGCCGGAGAGAACGCCATACGCCGATCTATAAATAGCTGGCGCATTAGTCTTCCGGATGGCGGCGCGTCTCTGGGCACAAGCCCCATCCTGACCTGCGAGGGTCTAATCTCAGCGCGGGGCTTTCATTTCCTTCTCTGGAAAGTCGGCGGTGTAATGCGCATCTTAAAAAGGCGGATAAATTGCATGTCTGTGATGTTATTCTATAAATAAACCTGCAAGCGCAGCGTTCTAAAAATAGCGCGATCCCGTTCCCCAAAGACCTTGGCTGTCTACACAGCGCTTCAAGGCCCCCCCCCCCCCCCGGCATCAGAGGACCTCCAACCATGGAAGAGCCGACTGATGAGAACACCAGAACCGAAACGATCGCTATGTGTTCAGCACCGAGCTCCGAAATCCACTTCAAAAGGAACGCGTCGCTCTCAGCGGGAGAAGAGTAATTACAGAGAGAAGAAACAATCTCATAGGATAAAGAATGTCTGATAGTCCATCACCTTTCCTCATTAGATACAGCATTTCCAAACAAAATGGAACTATGGAGGCGCGTTCATAATTATTATAGCTCTTCTTTCTGTGCGGAAGCTGGTAAAATCGAACGTTACTAAGCTATTTTCTCTCCCAAGTCGAATGTTCTTCATTCATAAGAATAGAATGAATCAGGAAAATACCACCCCGATTATTAGCTCCATCTATGGGCCGTAATGTGGTATTTTCCCGATTCACTCTTTTCTTAGACCACTAGATGGCGCTGATGATCATAAATAGATAAATAGATTTTTTATTTTTTTCACTATGATCATCAGCTCCAGGGCCCGGGACAAGGGGTGGGCAAGAGGGACGGCTGCCCTGGGCACAGTGGGGATCTGGAAGGTTGTGCTAGAAGCAGTGATTTTGAGGGGGGATTTATACTAGGAGGGTGGATTTGTGTTAGGAAAGGGGATTTGGGGAAGGGGGGGGAGGTTAGTGCTGGGAGATGTATAGATTAGTGCTTAAAAAACATTTTGGGGTGGATGGGATTTTTGCTGACACATAGAGCTCATACTTTGGGGGGGGTAGGCGAGGTCCATTCGGCATTGTCGCCCTGGGCACTAGGTGGCCTTGTCCCATCACTGATCATCTCCATCTAGTGGCCACAATGTGGTATTTTCCTGATTCACTCTATTCTTGTGCCACTAGATGGAGCTGATGATCATAAAATAAAGGTTTTGTTCACTGTGACCATTAGCTCCATCTAGTGGCTGCAATGTGGTATTTTCCTGACTCACTCTATTCTTAGGCCACTAGATGGAGCTGATGATCATAAAATAAATGCTTTTTTTCACTATGATCACCAGTTCCATCCGCTGGCCACAATGTGGTATTTTCCTGATCCACTCTATTATAATAAATACACTGATAGTGATGGGGCGAATCTGCCCAGGTTCAATAAGAATAGTGTGAAAAAGGAAAAATACTGCATTATGGGCACTAGATAGAGCATTTATTTCCTATGAGCATCAGCTCCATCTAGTGGCTAGAATGTGGTATTTTCCTGATTAACACTTTTTTTTAAATAAATGCAGGACATACAACCTGGAGAGAAAATAGCTCAGTAACATTTGATCTTGCCGGCTTTGGCACAGGAATGGACATGTAGATTTGCAGGGTGAACACCTCTGCCAGTAAATACACAGGATAGAGGGGGGGAATTGGCCAAGGTTCGGTTCCCCAAGGGTTGGGCGGATCTTGTTTAAAAATGGGGGGGGGGGGGGAGGCAAACCTAGAGGGACATCCTAATAAAGTTGACGCTTGTTTGTTGAATTCTGCCCGTTTTTTAGCGCTAAATGCCAAATTATTGTAAAAAATATGGAAATTGGCATTACCACAGGGGAGATGTACCAAGGCAAAAAAATATATATTTTTATATATATATATATATATATATATATATATATATATATATAAATTTGTCACTCCTGTATAATATATCTGGGGGGCGGTGATGTCACTCCTGTATAATATATCTTATATCTAGAGAGCGGTGATGTCACTCCTGTATAATATATCTTATATCTAGAGAGTGGTGATGTTACTCCTGTATAATAGATCTTATATCTGGGGGGCGGTGATGTCACTCCTGTATAATATATCTTATATCTGGAGAGCGGTGATGTCACTCCTGTATAATATATCTTATATCTGGAGAGCGGTGATGTCACTCCTGTATAATATATCTTATATCTAGAGAGCGGTGATGTCACTCCTGTATAATATATCTTATATCTGGAGGACGGTGATGTCACTCCTGTATAATATATCTTATATCTGGAGAGCGGTGATGTCACTCTGTATAATATATCTTATATCTGGAGGGCGGTGATGTCACTCCTGTATAATATATCTTATATCTGGAGGATGGTGATGTCACTCCTGTATAATATATCTTATATCTAGAGAGCGGTGATGTCACTCCTGTATAATATATCTTATATCTAGAGAGCGGTGATGTCACTCCTGTATAATATATCTTATATCTGGGGGGCGGTGATGTCACTCCTGTATAATATATAATATATATGGAGAGCCGTGATGTCACTCTGTATAATATATCTTATATCTGGAGAGCTGTGATGTCACTCTGTATAATATATCTTATATCTGGAGGGCGGTGATGTCACTCCTGTATAATATATCTTATATCTGGAGGATGGTGATGTCACTCCTGTATAATATATCTTATATCTGGAGAGCGGTGATGTCACTCCTGTATAATATATCTTATATCTAGAGAGCGGTGATGTCACTCCTGTATAATATATCTGGAGAGCGGTGATGTCACTCCTGTATAATATATCTTATATCTGGGGGGGCGGAGATGTCACTCCTGTATATTATACCTTATATCGGGGGAGCGGTGATGTCACTCCTGTATAATATATCTGGAGAGCGGTGATGTCACTCTTGTATAATATATCTTATATCTGGAGAGCGGTGATGTCACTCCTGTATATTATATCTTATATCTGGGGGGGGCGGTGATGTCACTCCTGTATATTATATCTTATATCTGGAGAGCGGTGATGTCACTCCTGTATATTATATCTTATATCGGGGGGGGGCGGTGATGTCACTCCTGTATATTATATCTTATATCGGGGGGCGGTGATGTCACTCCTGTATAATATATCTTATATCAGGAGAACGGTGATGTCACTCTGTATAATATATCTTATATCTGGAGAGTGGTGATGTCACTCCTGTATAATATATCTTATATCTGGAGGGCGGTGATGTCACTCTGTATAATATATCTTATATCTGGAGAGCGGTGATGTCACTCCTGTATAATATATCTTATATCGGGGGGGCGGTGATGTCACTCCTGTATAATATATCTTATATCTGGAGAGCGGTGATGTCACTCTGTATAATATATCTTATATCTGGAGAGCGGTGATGTCACTCCTGTATAATATATCTGGGGGGCGGTGATGTCACTCCTGTATAATATATAATATATATGGAGAACGGTGATGTCACTCTGTATAATATATCTTATATCTGGAGGGCGGTGATGTCACTCCTGTATAATATATCTTATATCTGGAGAGCGGTGATGTCACTCCTGTATAATATATCTTATATCTGGAGAGCGGTGATGTCACTCCTGTATATTATATCTTATATTGGGGGGGCGGTGATGTCACTCCTGTATATTATATCTTATATCGGGGGGGCGGTGATGTCACTCCTGTATATTATATCTTATATCAGGAGAACGGTGATGTCACTCTGTATAATATATCTTATATCAGGAGAACGGTGATGTCACTCCTGTATAATATATCTTATATCTGGAGAGCGGTGATGTCACTCCTGTATAATATATCTTATATCTGGAGAGCGGTGATGTCACTCTGTATAATATATCTTATATCTGGAGAGCGGTGATGTCACTCCTGTATAATATATCTTATATCTGGAGAGCGGTGATGTCACTCCTGTATAATATATCTTATATCTGGAGAGCGGTGATGTCACTCCTGTATAATATATCTTATATCTGGAGAGCGGTGATGTCACTCCTGTATAATATATCTTATATCTGGAGAGCGGTGATGTCACTCCTGTATAATATATCTTATATCAGGAGAACGGTGATGTCACTCTGTATAATATATCTTATATATGGAGAACGGTGATGTCACTCCTGTATAATATATCTTATATCTGGAGAGCGGTGATGTCACTCTGTATAATATATCTTATATCTGGAGAGCGGTGATGTCACTCCTGTATAATATATCTTATATCTGGAGAGCGGTGATGTCACTCCTGTATAATATATCTTATATCTGGAGAGCGGTGATGTCACTCCTGTATAATATATCTTATATCTGGAGGGGGGGTGGGGCGGTATATATAAAACTGTTGGTATTTATTTTGTCTCTTCCTTTTCTCTTACTCTCCTGCCATGGAGGAGATACCAGAAGATGACGCCCAGATTGCCTCCATCTCTGCTCTTCCGGCTCTCCTAGAAATCTCAGGACGGCGTGTCGCTAGGCGTGTCGCTAGGCGCGCTCGGCGGCACTGAAACACGAGGCTGTCAGGACCAAGATAGCTCGTAGGAGAGGATAATCATTCAATTGCTTCCTTTGTCGTCATCTCCAAGCCTCGCTCCCCCGCCATCTGCCACATGTGCATTAAAAAAAGATTAGACGTTGTATGGGGGGGGAACTGGCAGCGCACCGGTCGGGAGGAAGCCGTATGGAAAACTTAATATCGGTTATAAATGCCGATGGCAGAATCAGGATAGCTGAAGAGGGAACCTGTCATGTGAGGAGGACGACATCTGAAAATGGGGGGGGGGAGGGGGGCTCCTGAAACATATCAGAAGATGAGAAGTCTTTATCTGCATTCTTCTCCTCGGAGCCGGTGAAGTATCATGGCAGCCAGAACACGAGCATTTCCAGGAACGGACTCTATGTTTTCTATTCGGGGGGGGGGGGGGAGGTAGGAGAGAGAGGCGATGGATACAGATCTTCATCTCCGTAAAAAGAAGCCACTGATTGTTCCTACTGTCATGAGTTGGGATTGGCAACTTTCCACAAAAGCAGGGGACCCCCCCCCCCAAGAAATGGGGACCGACCAATTTGAGAAATTCAAGTGAAAAAAAGGCGCCAAATGATTGGCTCAAGAATCCAAAGCCCTTTAAGTAATAACTGGGATACAAAAGGCAACCGATGCGTTTCGGGAGTCCCGTCTTCACCGAGGCTCAAACAATGTAGCAAGAGTAGATCCCGGCACAATTCTATAAATCATTCCTCCTATCAGAGAGAACGTTTCTAGTCAGGGGATCTGCGAGAGCAAATCCAGGCCATCAGCTGAATCATTTCTCCCGCCAAAGATACAATTTCTATTCAGAAGATTCATTTTACAATGTAGTTACCGTATATACTCGAGTATAAGCCGAGTTTTTCAGCACATTTTTTTGTGTGCTGAAAACGCCCCCCCTCGGCTCGGTCCATCTTCAACTTTGTGCGCCTGATCCCATCCCCTGGACCCCAAACTCTGCACACATGTAGCCCCACTCTTCCTCTACATGTGTGCAAAGTTTGTTGTCCGGGGGACCTACGGCCGGGGAGCACCGATTTTTCAAAGCCGGGCACCCCTTCCATAGACTCCAATGTTAAACGGTAATTTCTCTGGTGATTTTGGGGACCCGGTACTGGCCGGTCCTAGGTCCCCTGGACCCCAATCTTGCCACACATGTAGCCCCACTCTTCATCTACAAGTGTGAAAAGTTTGTCATCCAGGGGACCTACGGCGGGGGAGCACCGATTTTTCAAACCCGGGCACCCCTTCCATAGACTCCCATGTTAAACGTCAGTCTAGTCACACAGCGCAGGAGATCAGGTAGGGAGATTGGGCACAGTGAGACATGAGCACAGTGAGACATGGGCACAGTGAGGCACGCAGATGGACACCCTAGGCTTATACTCGAGTCAATAAGTTATCCCATTTTTTTTGTGGTAAAATTAGGTGCCTCGGCTTATATTCGGGTCAGCTTATACGAGTATATACGGTACTCTTGCTACATTGTTTCAGTCCTGCTGAAGGGGGATTTTTAGCCACTGAAACGCGTTGGCACCTACAGTATGTATGTAATAATATAGCAAGAGCAAGCCAAAGCACAATCACGTGAATCATTTCTCCCATCAGAAATAACACTGCTATTCAGGAGATTACATTTTGAGCCAAATGACTCTTGCTACATTGTCTAAGCCCTGACGAAGGGGTATATCTGGCCCCTGAAACACAATGGCTGCCTTTTGTAAGAGCAGGTCCAGGCACAATCACACAAATCATTTCTCCTGTCCGCTGCACATTGCCTTCTCACGAGTCTATATAAAGACAGATCATACCTACAGACTCTTTCCGCTTGATGAAGTCATGTGACTCGTGACGTAACGCGTAGGGTGGAGTCTGTAGAAGCGAGGACCGGAAGTGATATCACACTAGGAAGAATGGTATTCCTGATCCCTGGATCAACTATGGGTATAGGATTGTATATAAAGGATTGCATGATTTTTTTTATTGGTTGAGCTAGATGAAGTTGTGTCTTTTTTTGACCTGACTAACCATATAAATATATGTGCCTGTGTCATTTTTTTATTGATGTAAGCATTATTATAAGCAAAAATAAAGTGATTTCTAGGCATATTACACTATTGAGATATCCCATTAATTATTGTAGTAAAATATCTGCCTGTGCTCGTTGTCTCTGGTAAATGTGGACCTTTTATCTCTTACATAAAACTCTCCTGCTGCTGCCCAAGTTACACATATACAGTTCAAAGTATTCATTTCTGTATCCTCTGCAGTATCCTTATAGTCTGTCTATAGTATATTTGGGCCTACCCTTGCTCATTAAAATTGTCCAGCTGCTGTTCAATTATAGATTGTACATACATACATATTGCCAAAAGTATTGGGACGCCTGCCTTTACACGCACATGAACTTTAATGACATCCCAGTCTTAGTCCGTAGGGTTCAATATTGAGTTGGCCCAACCTTTGCAGCTATAACAGCTTCAACTCTTCTGGGAAGGCCGTCCACAAGGTTTAAGAGTGTGTCTATGGGAATGTTTGACCATTCTTCCAGAAGCGCATTTGTGATGTTGGACGAGAAGGCCTGGCTCGCAGTCTCCGCTCTAATTCATCTCAAAGGTGTTCTATCGGGTTGAGGTCAGGACTCTGTGCAGGCCAGTCAAGTTCCTCCACCCCAAACTCGCTCATCCATGTCTTTATGGACCTTGCTTTGTGCACTGGTCCAAATTATTTGGTGGAGGGGGGATTATGGGGGAGGGGGGGTTGTTTTTCAGGGGTTAGGCTTGGCCTCTTAGTTCCAGTGAATGGAACTCTTAAGGCGTCTGCATACCAAGACATTTTGGACAATTTCATGCTCCCAACTTTGTGGGAGGAGTTTGGGGACGGCCCCTTCCTGTTCCAACATGACTGCGCACCAGTGCACAAAGCAAGGTCCATAAAGACATGGATGAGCGAGTTTGGGGTGGAGGAACTCGACTGGCCTGCAGAGAGTCCTGACCTCAACCCGATAGAAAACCTTTGGAATGAATTAGAGCAGAGACTGCGAGCCAGGCCTTCTCATCCAACATCAGTGCCTGACCTCACAAATGTGCTTCTGGAAGAATGGTCAAACATTCCCGTAGACACTCCTAAACCTTGTGGACGGCCTTCCCAGAAGAGTTGAAGCTGTTATAGTGGCAAAGGGCGGGGCCAACTCAATATTGAACCCTATGGCATACCTTCCAACTTTCAAAAGTCCCACCACGGGACATTCAGATCTCCCCTCTCCCCTGCTAATCAAAGTTGTTGAGCGGGGGGGGGGGCGTGGATCGCAGGGGGGGGTCCGAGCACTGTTTTGACCACCAATCTGGGGGGGGGGGGGGGCTTACCTGCTGGTTGATGTTTCCTCCTCTTCATGCTTCCTGCTGTGCGGGAAAGATGACACTCTCGCGGGAAGGAGGAGCTGCAGAATCCGTGCCAGTTGGGAGGTATGCCCTATGGACTAAGACTGGGGCCTGGGGCGCCATTAAAGTTTATATGCGTGTAAAGGCAGGCGTCCCAATACTTCAATACTTTTGGCAATATAGTGTATACACAATATATATGTGTATATATATATATATATATATATGTATATGTGTATGTATGTATGTATGTATGTATGTATGTATGTACAATCTATAATTGAACAGCAGCTGGACAATTTTAATGAGCAAGGCTAGGCCCAAATATACTATAGACCAGCAATTCTCAACCAAGGTTCCTCCAGAGGTTGGTTGGGGTTCCTTCAGCATTGGGCAATTTCTGCCTCTCAGGTAAGTTCACACTGACCCCATTGATCTTTTTAGCTCTCTGTAAGGAGGTAATTCTTCCCAATTGCCACAAGTGTAAGGACCATTCTTCCAACTGACCATCACACTAATGTATCATGAGTTGTAGATTTCTCAATTTTAGCCGGGGTTCCCTGAGACCGGAGAACTATTTCAAGGGTTCCTCTGTGTTGAAAAGGTTGAGAAAGGCTGCTATAGACAGACTACAAAGGATACTGCAGAGGATACAGAAATGAATTCTTTGTACTGTATATGTGTAACTTGGCCATGTGTGTAAAGGCAGGTGTCCCAATACATGTGACAATATAGTGTATGTGGATTGTAAACTTTTGGGGATTATAGCTCCACGGGACCAAGTGCATAAACCGTTGAACTTGAACAAAAAGGCTTTTATTTGTAAATAAACCAAAATAAAGCTTCAGGCCCGGTTCACACAGGGGCGGCACGACTTTGGGGGCGACTCGGCGACGCGATCTCAAGACGACTTGAGAGGCCCGGTTCAGGCGATTTGCATAATGACTTCTGTATAGAAGTCAATGCAAGTCGCCCCGAGTCGCCCCCAAAGTAGTACAGGAACCTTTTTCTAAGTCGGAACGACCTGAGTCGCTCCTTTTAGAACGGTTCCATTCAACAGAGCGGGGTGCGAGTCGCCTGGCGAGTCGCCCCTGTGTGATCCGGGCCTCATTCAGCACACAGGAAAAATATAAAAACAGAGTCCACTTATCTCCAGCATAAAGTAAAGTCCTGCTTGTCTTCAGCACAAAACAAGTTAAAGAAAAGGCACATACAGTTTTTGTAGAGGGAACTTCCAGAGCCCTTTGCTGAATCCCTAAAAGCTCCCAGCAGACCCACAGCTCATCTTCCCAGGTGCAATCCCCATACTCCTTCCACACCACCTCTAGCACCACTTCCTGTTTTATGAGCTGTTTCCTGGAAGCCTTTAACCCCCTGTGTGCTGACTCCCAGTGGTCAGGAGTGGAGGCTCTATCCCACCCGAATATCACTTTAGAGCCTGCGAAATTCCGGGCCCCAAATACCTCTCTATTAAGACAAAGAGGACTGCGAGCCAGTCCTCTCTGGACTACTTCTTTTGCCGGGAATTCCTCACCTATATTGGGTGACCTCCTGAACACCATCACAACTCCTTAAAGGGACCACAACCCAAATATTGGTGCTATATAGCACCCGTCCAGGACCCAACCTTGGCGTCCTGTACAGTATATATATATAAATATATATATATATATATTTATATGTATATATGTGTGTGTGTGTGTGTGTGTGTGTGTACAATCTATAATTGAACAGTAGCTATACAATTTTAATGAGCAAGGCTAGGCCCAAATATAATATAGACAGTTTTGACAATATAATGTATATACTGTATATATACAGTATATATACCGGTATATACACACACACATTATATATTATATATATTAATATATATAATCTGCAAGAAGTCTTTTAAAGGAACATAATCAAATACCTGTGTGGGAAGCATCAGATGGAATCACATTTCAGGGCTCCAGTAGCTCTAGGGCCAGGGGGTCTCCAAACTATGACCCTCCAGTGGTTCAAAAACTACAATTCCCATCATGCCCAGTCATGTCTGTGAGTGTCAGAGTTTTACAATGCCTCATGGGACATGTAGTTCTGCAACAGCTGGAGGGCCGTAGTTTGGAGATCCCTGCTAGGCCATTAAGATATCTTCATCCAAGCTGGGTAGGCCACTGCCTAGAGATGACTATAGCGCCTATAGTAGAGCCTATAGTAGAGCCTATAGTAGAGCCTACAGTAGAGCCTATAGTAGAGCCTACAGTAGAGCCTATAGTAGAGCCTACAGTGGAGCCTATAGTAGAGCCTATAGTGGAGCCTATAGTAGAGCCTACAGTAGAGCCTATAGTGGAGCCTATAGTAGAGCCTATAGTAGAGCCTACAGTAGAGCCTATAGTAGAGCCTACAGTAGAGCCTATAGTAGAGCCTACAGTAGAGCCTACAGTAGAGCCTATAGTAGAGCCTACAGTGGAGCCTATAGTAGAGCCTACAGTGGAGCCTATAGTAGAGCCTATAGTGGAGCCTATAGTAGAGCCTACAGTAGAGCCTATAGTAGAGCCTATAGTAGAGCCTACAGTAGAGCCTATAGTAGAGCCTACAGTAGAGCCTATAGTAGAGCCTACAGTAGAGCCTATAGTAGAGCCTATAGTAGAGCCTACAGTAGAGCCTATAGTAGAGCCTATAGTAGAGCCTACAGTAGAACCTATAGTAGAGCCTATAGTAGAGCCTACAGTAGAGCCTATAGTAGAGCCTATAGTAGAGCCTATAGTAGAGCCTATAGTAGAGCCTACAGTAGAGCCTATAGTAGAGCCTACAGTAGAGCCTATAGTAGAGCCTATAGTAGAGCCTATAGTAGAGCCCATAGTAGAGCCTATAGGTTGAGTGAAAGGCAGCTTCTACCTGCAGGTTCTCACACAGGCATTTTGCCCGGTGACAGGTTCCCTTGACCATATAAAACATTCCAGAAGA
Organism: Rana muscosa; assembly: GCA_029206835.1. Lineage (NCBI taxonomy): Eukaryota > Metazoa > Chordata > Amphibia > Anura > Ranidae > Rana > Rana muscosa. The sequence goes on along the minus strand of CM055125.1, from coordinate 398,593,544 downwards.
GACGGGTGCTCACCAGGGCGCACAGCAGGTCCACAGCCTCCAGTATGAGTTCCTGATGGCCGATCCGGGTGACTCCGAGCTCCTCCAGCTCCTGGTGGGTGATGTGTAGTAGCTGCTCCCCATTGATCTTCTCCCGCTCAAAGTTTTTGATGTATTGCTGCAAGCAGTCGTCCAGCCCTGCGGAGGAGAAAAGATGGGAAGGACGGTTATAAAAGGGAGAGATCTAACCGGCATAAAACACACCGGGCCGGCGTTAAAGAAGAACTCCGATAAAGCCGACCACATACGTTCAATAATGTTCCCGATAGATAAGAACCCCGTCTTATATCGACTCTGATCTGTAATGCCTCGTACACACGATCGGATTTTCCGTCGTGATAAACTCCGACGGGTTTTCCGACAGAATTCCGTTCAAGCTGTCTTGCATGCACACGTTCACACCAAATTCCGACCGTCAAAAGAACGCGGTGACGTACAACACTACGACGAGCCCAGGAAAATGATATTCAATACTTCCGAGCATGCGTCGACTGGATTCTGAGCATGCGTGTTTTTTTTCTTCGTCGGAGTTCCATCCAGACGAATGGAATTTACGATTTTTTGGGGCGAAAAAAAAAAGAGAACATGTTCTCTTTCTAACTCCGTTGGAAAAAGTCCGATGGGGCACACACACGGGCGGAATATCCGATGAAAAAATTCCGTCTGACTTTTTTCATCGGAAATTCCGACCGTGTGTACGCGGCATTACTGTTTTTTTTTTGTTTTTTTTTACCATGGGAAACATTGTATCCTTTTTATAGAACTGTTCTAGAAGGCCAATACAGGAAAACTGAGACACGGGGAACACCTCCAAAAGACTTTTCACCATAGATGTTGCCGTGAATTATCACCGCCCTAAACCCGGAGAGATCCATTGTTCTCATTGGAGGAGGAGGGGGGTGGATCTCTTCATAAGGTGGTCCTTCAAGTTGGCCATTGGGCTGCCTACAGGATATTCCTGACATGGCCCACCGGCCAACTGAGGAAGCGCAGGCAGAACAACGCGGTATGGCTTAGCGCCTATTTACCAACATTATTTCCCCGGATCCTGGGACATTGGTAATCCCGCCCACAATCCACATTTCGCCTGCCCACTTTCCTGGGTGTGTACGTGCCCGAGCTCTTTATATGCAGGGACTGCCCACTCGCAGCTGTAAACCAATTAAAGGCGCCCCCCTCCCACTTTACTAAATTGTCCGTGTTAAATAAATAAATAAACATACATATTTAGGGGAACAAATCATAGAAACAAATTGTTTTGTTTCAATTTATTTAAAAAATTTAGTTTGGTTTACAGGGTGGCCCGTCCATTAGGGCGCACGGGCGCCCCCCCCTCCCCCCTGTCCATTACCGCCCATCCCCCCATCAATGCGTCCGGCCCCTTTAAGGACACTGGCGCATGGATTACGATTGGGGGGGGGGGAGTTTGAAGCACCGACTAGAGCCAGAGGCTCCGATAGGCTTCGATATATGGTGGGTCGGGGCGCAGAGAGTGCCAGGTGTGTTACAACAGCGAATCAATATCCGCTGTTGTAACACTGATCCACCTCCCGGCCAATTAGGGAAGCTGGTTTTGACATCAGTCACCCGATTGGCTGAAAGGACAGGCAATCGTATTGGACGCCTTGGAGGAGGAGGGGAGGAGCTGGAAGCCGCCATGGAGGACACAGAGCCGCTGCACTATGCTGCCTGTCACCCGCCACCACCAATGGGGAAAAGTGCCGGACCAACCGGCAAACAGCGGGGGGGGGGGGGGGGTTATGTGCCACAAAGTTACTGTTGGTGTTGTCAGTATTGGTGGGACAGAGGGCCGAGATGTGGGACTGTCCCAGGCAAAATCCGGGACACAGCATTGGCGGGACGGAGGGTCAAAATGCAGGACTGTCCCAGGAAAATCCGGGACACAGCATTGGCGGGACAGAGGGTCAAAATGCAGGACTGTCCCAGGCAAATCGGGGACACAGCATTGGCGGGACGGAGGATCAAAATGCAGGACTGTCCCAGGAAAATCCGGGACACAGCATTGGCGGGACAGAGGGTCAAAATGCAGGACTGTCCCAGGAAAATCCGGGACACAGCATTGGCGGGACAGAGGATCAAAATGCAGGACTGTCCCAGGCAAATCCGGGACACAGCAATGGCGGGACGAAGGATCAAAATGCAGGATTGTCCCAAGTAAATCCGGGACACAGCATTGGCGGGACGGAGGGTCAAAATGCAGGACTGTCCCAGGCAAATCCGGGACACAGCATTGGCGGGAAGGAGGGTCAAAATGCAGGACTGTCCCAGGCAAATCTGGGACACAGCATTGGCGGGACGGAGGATCAAAATGCAGGACTGTCCCAGGAAAATCCGGGACACAGCATTGGCGGGACAGAGGGTCAAAATGCAGGACTGTCCCAGGCAAATCCGGGACACAGCATAATATTCGAAAATGATTTCATTTGCATTGTATAGAGTGACCCCATCCAGATACTAGCCCCTGACGAAGGGACGGACAGTGTCCCGAAACGCGTTGGGCTCTTTTTGACCTTCTTGGGAGTTCACGTATCATCACATCATTCTTGTTTTTAATGCTTTTTGTATATTTTGTATAAACTTTAAGGGCAACAACTCAAAAGTATAAAAATTTTAATTTATTAAAGTCCCAATTGGGGGGCATTGGCGGGACAGAGGGTCAAAATGCGGGACTGTCCCAGGCAAAATCCGGGACACAGCATTGGCGGGACAGAGGATCAAAATGCAGGACTGTCCCTGGCAAATCCGGGACAGTAGCACTGTAAGCCTGCAACAGGAAGTGCTGTTACTGGCAGGATCTCCAGGTAAGAAACTTTGTAACAAATAATAAAAAAAAAGATTGTACACGGGGAGACGGGATACCACACACACTGAAAACTGAATTTTTGGGTTTACACTTTTAATTTTGAAAAACAGCTATGGAAAGCCATGGAAAGCCATGGAAAGCCATGGAAAGCTATGGAAAGCTATGGAAAGCTGTGGAAAGCTATGGAAAGCTATGGAAAGCTATGGAAAGCTATGGAAAGCTATGGAAAGCTGTGGAAAGCTATGGAAAGCTGTGGAAAGCCATGGAAAGCTATGGAAAGCCATGGAAAGCCATGGAAAGCTATGGAAAGCCATGGAAAGCCATGGAAAGCCATGGAAAGCCATGGAAAGCTATGGAAAGCTATGGAAAGCCATGGAAAGCTATGGAAAGCCATGGAAAGCTATGGAAAGCCATGGAAAGCCATGGAAAGCCATGGAAAGCTATGGAAAGCCATGGAAAGCCATGGAAAGCTATGGAAAGCTATGGGAAAGCCATGGAAAGCTATGGAAAGCTATGGAAAGCTATGGAAAGCCATGGAAAGCCATGGAAAGCTATGGAAAGCCATGGAAAGCTATGGAAAGCCATGGAAAGCTATGGAAAGCTATGGAAAGCTATGGAAAGCTATGGAAAGCCATGGAAAGCCATGGAAAGCTATGGAAAGCTATGGAAAGCTGTGGAAAGCTATAGAAAGCTGTGGAAAGCTGTGGAAAGCTGTGGAAAGCTATGGAAAGCTATGGAAAGCTGTGGAAAGCTATGGAAAGCTATGGAAAGCTGTGGAAAGCTATAGAAAGCTGTGGAAAGCTGTGGAAAGCTGTGGAAAGCTATGGAAAGCTATGGAAAGCTGTGGAAAGCTATGGAAAGCTGTGGAAAGCTATGGAAAGCTATGGAAAGCTATGGAAAGCTGTGGAAAGCTATGGAAAGCTGTGGAAAGCTATGGAAAGCCATGGAAAGCTATGGGAAAGCCATGGAAAGCTATGGGAAAGCCATGGAAAGCTGTGGAAAGCCATGGAAAGCTATGGAAAGCTGTGGAAAGCCATGGAAAGCTATGGAAAGCGGACGCACTCAACGCCACTTAACGAAAGTCTAAAATTGCGTCTAGACTCGGAATTATCATCAGCCGTTCCCCTAGGAGGCGGCGGAATTCTCCGGAGAAGTAAGGAATCGTGAAATGTCAACAGGACACTCAGCGGCTCTCAGCGCTGGAGAGGGAAACATTTCCAACCAAATCCCAAACCGGAGATTTAACCCCGCAATTGCCTCGGGCGGCGAAGCCGCGGCATCATTCGGCTGCTCCGGCGGTAATTTACGGCCTGCGTTTTGACGGTCGTTTTTTTTTAAACGAAGGCGCATTGAGCTCTTCATTACCATAAAAGTGTTTCTCGTGTTAAACTGACAATTTGGGGAAAATTGGGATCTCATTTCAGGACTGATAAACGGCTAAATATGAAGAAAACTCCTCATCAGTGAGACGCGCTCATTTGCATTTCACAGTCGAGTTTTGAAGCCGAACGCCACAAATAATGACTCTACCTGGTGCATTGATGATCTGGTCACGATCACAGGGCGAGGAAGACATTTTCATGGATCGCAATGTAAAACAGATACGCCTGAAATATGGGGGGTGGATAATAAAAGAGAACCTAGCATCAGATATTCACACTAAAATTCATAAATGCGTGAGCGTAATACTTCCCGGTATTCATTGCCTCTCACAGCGGTCACAGCACACCCCCCCCCCCCCCGACAATGCCTTCATCCACTTTACTCTCCAGAAGGACAGCACCATCTTTGTTCAGGGTCACCAACTACCTGCTAGTTTGAGATTCCAGCTCAGAGATGACATAATCATGCAAATCTGTGCAGATCTTGGCTGTGTTCACAAATGTCTAACACAGATCAGCCCCTGCAGCAGCCTCTCACTTTGTGACTTGCTACAAAGTTACAATGTTGCCATCTGAAGAGTTCAGGAGGGGACTGAGGAAATGCTATCGTCACTGACTGAAACTCAAGGACAGATGAAACATGTGTCTATGGGTAAGGGATAAAAAGTGGGTCTATAAGTGGGGGATGAAAAGCAAGTCTATGGATGGGGGGTGAATGGTGGGTCTTTGGGTGCGGGATGCAAATTCGGTCTATGGGTAGAGGATGAAAAGTGGGTCTATCAGTGGAGGATAGGCAAGTCATTGGGTGGAGGAGGAAAGGTGCGCCTATGAGTGAAGGAATAAACATGGTTCTATGGGTGGAGGATGAAAGGTGGGTCTATAGGTGAGGGATAAAAAGTGGGTCTATGGGTGGAGGAGGAAAGGCAGGCCATTGGGTGAAGGTTTAAAATGGGGGCTATGGGTGGAGGAAGAACGGCAGGTCATTTGGTGGAGGATGAAATACGGTTCTTTGGGTGGGGGATGAACAGCAGGCCTTTGGATGGAGGATAAAAGGTAGGTCTTTGGGTGAAAGATGAAAGGTAGGTCTATGGGTAGAGGATGAAATGCGGGTCTTTGTGTGGAGGATTAAAGCTAGGTCAATAGGTGGAGGATAAAAAGTGGGTCTATCAGTGAATGAGGATAGGCAGGTCTATGGGTGGAGGAGGAAAGGCAGGTCATTGGGTGGAGGTATAAAATGGGGTTTATGGGTGGAGAAAGAACGGCAGGTCATTTGGTGGAGGATGAAACATGGTTCTTTGGGTGGAGGATGAAAGGCAGGTCTATAGGTGGAGGATGAAAAGTGGATCTATCAGTGGAGGATAGGCAAGTCATTGGGTGGAGGAGGAAACGTGGGTCTATGGGTGGAGGAGGAAAGGCAGGTCATTGGATGGAGGTTTAAAATGGGGTCTATGGCTTGAGAAAGAATGGCAGGTCATTTGGTGGAGGATGAAAAATAGGGGCTGTGGTGGGAGATAAAAGGTGGGTCTATGGGTGAAGGAGGAATGGCAGATCGTTGGGTGGAGGATGAAAGGTCTGCCTATAGATGGGGGATGAATGGGGGTTCTATGGGTGGTGGATGAGAAGAGGGTCTATGGGTGATGGAGGAAAGGCAGGTACTTGGGTGGAGGATGAAAGGCAGGTCTTTGGGTGGAGGATGAAAGGTAGGTCTATGGGTGGAGGATGAAAGGTAGGTCTTTGGGTAGAGGATGAAAGGTGGGTCTTTGGGTGGAGGATGAAAGGTAGGTCTATGGGTGGAGGATGAAAGGTAGGTCTTTGGGTGGAGGATGAAAGGTGGGTCTATGGGTGGAGGATAAAAGGCAGGTCTTTGGGTGGAGGATGAAAGGCAGGTCTTTGGGTGGAGGATGAAAGGTAGGTCTATGGGTGGAGGATGAAAGGCAGGTCTTTGGGTGGAGGATGAAAGGTAGGTCTATGGGTGGAGGATGAAAGGCAGGTCTTTGGGTGGAAAATGAAAGGTAGGTCTATGGGTGGAGGATGAAAGGCAGGTCTTTGGGTGGAGGATGAAAGGCAGGTCTTTGGGTGGAAGATTAAAGGCAGGTCTTTGGGTGGAGGATGAAAGGCAGGTCTTTGGGTGGAGGATAAAAGGCAGGTCTTTGGGTGGAGGATGAAAGGCAGGTCGTTGGGTGAAAGATGAAAGGTAGGTCTATGGGTGGAGGATGAAAGGTAGGTCTATGGGTGGAGGATGAAAAGCAGGTCTTTGGGTGGAGGATGAAAGGCAGGTCTTTGGGTGGAAGATTAAAGGCAGGTCTTTGGGTGGAGGATGAAAGGCAGGTCTTTGGGTGGAGGATAAAAGGCAGGTCTTTGGGTGGAGGATGAAAGGCAGGTCCTTGGGTGGTGGATGAAAGGCAGGTCTTTGGGTGGAGGATGAAAGGTAGGTCTATGGGTGGAGGATGAAAGGTAGGTCTTTGGGTGGAGGATGAAAGGTGGGTCTTTGGGTGGAGGATAAAAGTGGGTCTTTGGGTGGAGGATAAAAGGCAGGTCTTTGGGTGGAGGATGAAAGGCAGGTCTTTGGGTGGAGGATGAAAGGTGGGTCTTTGGGTGGAGGATAAAAGTGGGTCTTTGGGTGGAGGATAAAAGGCAGGTCTTTGGGTGGAGGATGAAAGGCAGGTCTTTGGGTGGAGGATGAAAGGTGGGTCTTTGGGTGGAGGATAAAAGTGGGTCTTTGGGTGGAGGATAAAAGGCAGGTCTTTGGGTGGAGGATGAAAGGCAGGTCCTTGGGTGGTGGATGAAAGGCAGGTCTTTGGGTGGAGGATGAAAGGTAGGTCTTTGGGTGGAGGATGAAAGGTGGGTCTTTGGGTGGAGGATAAAAGGCAGGTCTTTGGGTGGAGGATGAAAGGCAGGTCTTTGGGTGGAGGATGAAAGGTGGGTCTTTGGGTGGAGGATAAAAGTGGGTCTTTGGGTGGAGGATGAAAGGCAGGTCTTTGGGTGGAGGATGAAAGGCAGGTCGTTGGGTGGAAGATGAAAGGTAGGTCTATGGGTGGAGGATGAAAGGTAGGTCTTTGGGTGGAGGATGAAAGGCAGGTCTTTGGGTGGAGGATAAAAGGCAGGTCTATGGGTGGAGGATGAAAGGTAGGTCTATGGGTGGAGGATGAAAGGTAGGTCTATGGGTGGAGGATGAAAGGTAGGTCTATGGGTGGAGGATAAAAGGCAGGTCTTTGGGTGGAGGATGAAAGGTAGGTCTTTGGGTGGAGGATAAAAGGCAGGTCTTTGGGTGGAGGATGAAAGGCGGGTCTTTGGGCGGAGGATGAAAGGCAGGTCTTTGGGTGGAAGATGAAAGGCAGGTCTTTGGGTGGAGGATAAAAGGCAGGTCTTTGGGTGGAGGATGAAAGGTAGGTCTTTGGGTGGAGGATAAAAGGCAGGTCTTTGGGTGGAGGATGAAAGGCGGGTCTTTGGGCGGAGGATGAAAGGTAGGTCTATGGGTGGAAGATGAAAGGCAGGTCTTTGGGTGGAAGATTAAAGGCAGGTCTTTGGGTGGAGGATGAAAGGTAGGTCTATGGGTGGAGGATGAAAGGTAGGTCTTTGGGTGGAGGATGAAAGGCAGGTCATTGGGTGGAGGATGAAAGGCAGGTCTTTGGGTGGAGGATAAAAGGCAGGTCTTTGGGTGGAGGATGAAAGGCAGGTCTTTGGGTGGAGGATGAAAGGCAGGTCTTTGGGTGGAGGATAAAAGGCAGGTCTTTGGGTGGAGGATGAAAGGCAGGTCTTTGGGTGGAGGATGAAAGGCAGGTCTTTGGGTGGAGGATAAAAGGCAGGTCTATGGGTGGAAGATGAAAGGCAGGTCTTTGGGTGGAGGAGGTTAGGAAAGTCATTGGGTGGAGGATGAAAGGTGGGTCTTTGGGTGGAGGATGAAAGGTAGGTCTATGGGTGGAGGATGAAAGGTAGGTCTTTGGGTGGAGGAGGATAGGAAAGTCATTGGGTGGAGGAGGAAACGTGGGTCTATGGGTGGAGGATGAAAGGTAGGTCTATGGGTGGAGGATGAAAGGTAGGTCTATGGGTGGAGGATGAAAGGTAGGTCTATGGGTGGAGGATAAAAGGCAAGTCTTTGGGTGGAGGATGAAAGGTAGGTCTATGGGTGGAAGATGAAAGGTAGGTCTTTGGGTGGAGGAGGATAGGAAAGCCATTGGGTGGAGGAGGAAACGTGGGTCTATGGGTGGAAGATGAAAGGTAGGTCTATGGGTGGAGGATGAAAGGCAGGTCTTTGGGTGGAAGATGAAAGGCAGGTCTTTGGGTGGAGGATGAAAGGTAGGTCTATGGGTGGAGGATGAAAGGTAGGTCTTTGGGTGGAGGAGGATAGGAAAGTCATTGGGTGGAGGAGGAAACGTGGGTCTATGGGTGGAGGATGAAAGGCAGGTCTATGGGTGGAGGATGAAAGGTAGGTCTATGGGTGGAGGATGAAAGGTAGGTCTATGGGTGGAGGATGAAAGGTAGGTCTATGGGTGGAGGATGAAAGGTAGGTCTATGGGTGGAGGATGAAAGGTAGGTCTATGGGTGGAGGATAAAAGGCAGGTCTTTGGGTGGAGGATAAAAGGCGGGTCTTTGGGTGGAGGATGAAAGGCGGGTCTTTGGGCGGAGGATGAAAGGTAGGTCTATGGGTGGAAGATGAAAGGTAGGTCTATGGGTGGAAGATGAAAGGTAGGTCTATGGGTGGAGGATGAAAGGTAGGTCTATGGGTGGAGGATGAAAGGTAGGTCTATGGGTGGAGGATGAAAGGTAGGTCTATGGGTGGAGGATAAAAGGCAGGTCTTTGGGTGGAGGATGAAAGGCAGGTCTTTGGGTGGAGGAGGATAGGAAAGCCATTGGGTGGAGGAGGAAACGTGGTTCTATGGGTGGAAGATGAAAGGTAGGTCTATGGGTGGAGGATGAAAGGCAGGTCATTGGGTGGAGGATGAAAGGTAGGTCTTTGGGTGGAGGATAAAAGGCAGGTCTTTGGGTGGAGGATGAAAGGCAGGTCTTTGGGTGGAGGATGAAAGGCAGGTCTTTGGGTGGAGGAGGATAGGAAAGTCATTGGGTGGAGGAGGAAACGTGGTTCTATGGGTGGAAGATGAAAGGCAGGTCTTTGGGTGGAGGATGAAAGGCAGGTCTTTGGGTGGAGGATGAAAGGCAGGTCTTTGGGTGGAGGATGAAAGGCAGGTCATTGGGTGGAGGATGAAAGGTAGGTCTTTGGGTGGAGGATAAAAGGCAGGTCTTTGGGTGGAGGATGAAAGGTAGGTCTATGGGTGGAGGATGAAAGGCAGGTCTTTGGGTGGAGGATGAAAGGTAGGTCTATGGGTGGAGGATGAAAGGTAGGTCTATGGGTGGAGGATAAAAGGCAGGTCTTTGGGTGGAGGATAAAAGGCAGGTCTTTGGGTGGAGGATGAAAGGCAGGTCTTTGGGTGGAGGAGGATAGGAAAGCCATTGGGTGGAGGAGGAAACGTGGTTCTATGGGTGGAAGATGAAAGGTAGGTCTATGGGTGGAGGATGAAAGGCAGGTCTTTGGGTGGAGGAGGATAGGAAAGTCATTGGGTGGAGGAGGAAACGTGGTTCTATGGGTGGAAGATGAAAGGCAGGTCTTTGGGTGGAAGATGAAAGGCAGGTCTTTGGGTGGAGGATGAAAGGTAGGTCTATGGGTGGAGGATGAAAGGCAGGTCTTTGGGTGGAGGAGGATAGGAAAGCCATTGGGTGGAGGAGGAAACGTGGGTCTATGGGTGGAAGATGAAAGGTAGGTCTATGGGTGGAGGATGAAAGGCAGGTCTTTGGGTGGAAGATGAAAGGCAGGTCTTTGGGTGGAGGAGGATAGGAAAGTCATTGGGTGGAGGAGGAAACGTGGGTCTATGGGTGGAAGATGAAAGGTAGGTCTATGGGTGGAGGATGAAAGGCAGGTCTTTGGGTGGAAGATGAAAGGCAGGTCTTTGGGTGGAGGATGAAAGGTAGGTCTATGGGTGGAGGATGAAAGGCAGGTCTTTGGGTGGAGGAGGATAGGAAAGTCATTGGGTGGAGGAGGAAACGTGGATCTATGGGTGGAAGATGAAAGGTAGGTCTATGGGTGGAGGATGAAAGGCAGGTCTTTGGGTGGAGGATGAAAGGCAGGTCTTTGGGTGGAGGAGGATAGGAAAGTCATTGGGTGGAGGAGGAAACGTGGATCTATGGGTGGAAGATGAAAGGTAGGTCTATGGGTGGAGGATGAAAGGCAGGTCTTTGGGTGGAGGATGAAAGGCAGGTCTTTGGGTGGAGGAGGATAGGAAAGTCATTGGGTGGAGGAGGAAACGTGGGTCTATGGGTGGAAGATGAAAGGTAGGTCTATGGGTGGAGGATGAAAGGCAGGTCTTTGGGTGGAGGATGAAAGGCAGGTCTTTGGGTGGAAGATGAAAGGCAGGTCTTTGGGTGGAGGATGAAAGGTAGGTCTATGGGTGGAGGATGAAAGGCAGGTCTTTGGGTGGAGGAGGATAGGAAAGTCATTGGGTGGAGGAGGAAACGTGGGTCTATGGGTGGAAGATGAAAGGTAGGTCTATGGGTGGAGGATGAAAGGCAGGTCTTTGGGTGGAGGATGAAAGGCAGGTCTTTGGGTGGAGGAGGATAGGAAAGTCATTGGGTGGAGGAGGAAACGTGGGTCTATGGGTGGAAGATGAAAGGTAGGTCTATGGGTGGAGGATGAAAGGCAGGTCTTTGGGTGGAGGATGAAAGGCAGGTCTTTGGGTGGAGGAGGATAGGAAAGTCATTGGGTGGAGGAGGAAACGTGGGTCTATGGGTGGGGGTTAATTGGTGGGTGAAAGGCAGGTCTGGGTGAAGAATGAAAGTTGAAGAATTATGTAAAGCCCGATGCCTGTGCAGTCAAGGCCACCCCCTTAGTCCTTGAGACACTAAGATGGCCCGGGCCCCTTACATCTAAAACATACCCATAGCCCATAATGCAGTATTTTCTGATGGACTAAACTCTGTAGGAATAGTCAGCATTCCAACCTGGAGAGTCAATAGCCTCGTAACATTCGATTTTCTGGCATTCAGAAAGAACGAATGTTCACGCCGTTTCAGACGAGTCGCTCACCTAAAATGTGAAACATTCAAAGACTTTTTCACAAGTCCCCCCCGTGTAATTCTCACACTAAAGGGACACTTTTTTTTTTTTTTTATAAGGCCGATCTCGTCCTCCATCCTGGAAGAAGAGCGAATTAACGGAGTGAATCCCGCTGCATTTTCCATCACCGGAAGACGGCGGTGTGTATAATATCCAGAAAATTATAAAGGACACTCGGATTGTAATGAATGCGCGGGAAAGTAGAAGCGGGAAGCCTGAAGGTCAGCGGATTTGTCATTGTCACTCGTGTTCCCGGCTCTGATAATCATGTTAGTTCGGGACGCGCTCGCCGTGCTGCACGGGACAATGCTCCGGAGCGCGGTACACGTTGTGCAGCAGAGTCGCCGGCTCCCACCGCGGCGGCGGTTATATGGAGCGCAGAGCGGGGTGCGCTGACGTGATTTATGAGATGCTGAGTCCGGCAGAAAGGTTGTGAATTGGCCTGTGAAGCCATCTTCCCGAGCAGAGGACAAATCCGCCACCAGGACCTCCAACGTGGACATTTTATATTTTTTTAAAGGAGAAATTTAGATAATATCCGTCATCTATAAGTCAATAGGCACCACATCCCGTGTTGAATGAACATAAAAAATATATAGGAGATGGGATTTTTGAGGTGCAAAAAGAACACAATAAGTATAACAAAAAATATAATTTTATTTGCATAAGAATAGAAAAATGTATCGAAAGTACAATATAAAATCCATCTATAACAAGATCTCATTTCAAAATTGCACACAGACAAATTTCTCAACGTTTCGCCAATTTAACAGGCTTCTTCAGGTGTTTTTTTTGTCAAGCATTGACAAGCTTGACCAAAAAACTCCTGAAGAAGCCAGTTAAATTGGCGAAACGTCGAGAAATTTGTCTGTATGTAATTTTGAAATGAGATCTTGTTATAGATGGATTTTATATTGTACTTTCGATACATTTTTCTATTCTTATACCAATAAATTTGTATTTTGTTATACTTATTGTGTTCTTTTTGAACCTCAAAAGTCCCATCTCCTAGATATTTTTTGTATTTTATATTTTTTGTTACATTGTTCCCACGTTTTTCCCAGCAAACTCCAAAAATGTATCCTTTTCGCTTTTCCCAACATTGTCCCTCGTTATAAATAAGCTTACTATTTATAGAATAGGAACCTGTTTAAAAAAGTCCGGGTGGAGCCAGGAACATTCGACTACCAGATGTTTGATAGAAGAGATGAAGTTCAGATTACACACCAAGCTGAACATTTGGGGAGGACTCGTTTCCCATCATCTATGTTCCCTGTCATTTGTAAAATAGAAGAAAAAGGGGCGAATGGCAAAAATATGCTGTGCCACATCCAGTATTTATGATAGAGAAAAAGGAGGGGTTCCCCAGGGTGGACTTTTTAGGCACTATTGGTATTGATTTTGAATATACAGAGTAATGAAGTAAAAAAAAGTTTTTATTCATAATTAAACATAAATTAACAAAAAATGAAATATTGCGTTAAAATATACAATTCCAATGAATATCACCATAAGCGGGGGGTACATGAAAAACCTCCTTGACACCCGACGCGTTTCGAAATATACTTCTTCAGGGGTGTGCAGGGCCGCCATCAGGGGGGTACAGGCAGTACACCTGTAAGGGGCCCGGATGGCCCCCCTTTTTTTTGTAAGGGGCCCAGAGGTCCCCAGGGTCCCAGAGTTCCCCAGGGCCCTGAATGTCAACCCCTCTTTTTTTTTTTTTTAATATAATTTTTTTTATTATTCATTTTCTTATTTAATTTTATTTATTTTTTTATTCAATTTATTTATTTATTTATTTTTTATAAGGGGCCCAGAAGTCCCCAGAGGCCCGGAGGTCCCCATGGCCCCGGATGGAAACCTCCCTTTTTTATTTATTTTTTATGATTTTTTTTTTATTATTCATTTTTTATTTATTTATTTATGTTTTGTAAGGGGCCCAGAGGTCCCAGAAGCCCGGAGGTCCCCAGGGCCCTGGATGGAAACCTCCCTTTTTTATTTATTTTTTTATGATTTTTTTTTTATTATTCATTTTTTATTTATTTATTTATTTTTTGTAAGGGGCCCAGAGCTCCCAGAGGCCCGGAGATCCCCAGGGCCCCGGATGGAAACCTCCCTTTTTTTGCCTGAAGCTGTGTAAAGGGCCCCAAAATTCCTGATGGCTGCCCTGGGGGTGTGTGGAAGAAGGGGGATAATTCATCTAAGCATAAAAAATACATACAATCAATTACACGTATTCAAACCATTATTATAAAAAATATTAAAGGAAAATATATACATATAATATATATATATATATATATATATATATACACATGAGTATACAATATGTTGCAACTGTTCACTTACGTACTCCACGAGTAGCGGGTGATTTTCAATATTTCATTGGATGTGATTTAAAAGAATTGAAGTTGGACAGCACGCTGGATTATGTGGATGGGGTGGCCAATCAGAAACAGAGGGGCATCGGGTTGGACACATCAATACGTGTGTATATAGAATATGTATCTAAAATGTTTTTTCATCCCTTCAGGGGAGTTATTCCTAGATCCTGAGAACAAAGCGGGTCAATGAGGGGGATATGCTGGGAACTATGGGTGGAGGATCCTATGAATACATAAAGATAAAAAGATACAAAATAGTAACACAAATATATGTTGTACCATAATGTGAATTACTAATATATATATATAGGGGTATTCATAGGGACCTACATGGGTCTGTGGTGGGAGATAAAAGGTGGGTCTATGGGTGGAGGCGGAAAGGCAGGTCGTTGGGTGGAGGATGAAAGGTCTGCCTATAGATGGGGGATGAATGGGGGTTCTATGGGTGGTGGATGAGAAGAGGGTCTATGGGTGATGGAGGAAAGGCAGGTACTTGGGTGGAGGATGGAAATTTAGTCTATGAGTAGAGGATGTAAAGTTGGTCAATGTGTGGAGGAGAAAGGTAGGTCTATGGGTGGGGGATGAAAGGTAGGTCTATGGGTGGAGGATGAAAGGCAGGCCTTTGGGTGGAAGATGAAAGGTAGGCCTTTGGGTGGAAGATGAAAGGTAGGCCTTTGGGTGGAAGATGAAAGGTAGGTCTTTGGGTGGAAGATGAAAGGCAGGTCTATGGGTGAAGGATGAAAGGTAGGTCTTTGGGTGGAGGATAAAAGGCAGGTCTTTGGGTAGAGGATGAAAGGCAGGCCTTTGGGTGGAAGATGAAAGGTAGGTCTATGGGTGGAGGATGAAAGGCAGGTCTATGGGTGGAGGATGGAAGGTAGGTCTTTGGGTGGAGGATGAAAGGCAGGTCTTTGGGTGGAGGATGAAAGGCAGGTCTATGGGTGGAGGATGAAAGGCAGGTCTATGGGTGGAGGATGAAAGGCAGGTCTATGGGTGGAGGATGAAAGGTAGGTCTTTGGGTGGAAGATGAAAGGCATGTCTATGGGTAGAGGATGAAAGGTAGGTCTATGGGTAGAGGATGAAAGGCAGGCCTTTGGGTGGAAGATGAAAGGTAGGTCTTTGGGTGGAGGATGAAAGGTAGGTCTATGGGTGGAAGATGAAAGGTAGGTCTTTGGGTGGAGGATGAAAGGCAGGTCTTTGGGTGGAAGATGAAAGGTAGGTTTTCGGGTGGAAGATGTAAGGTAGGTCTATAAGCAGAGGATAAAAAGTGGGCCTTTGGGTGGAAGATGAAAGGTAGGTCTTTGGGTGGAGGATGAAAAGCAGGTCTTTGGGTGGAGGATGAAAGGCAGGTCTTTGGGTGGAGGATGAAAGGCTGTTTTTTTTTGGGTGGAAGATGAAAGGTAGGTCTATAAGCAGAGGATAAAAAGTGGGTATTTGGGTGGAGGATGAAAGGTAGGTCTTTGGGTGGAGGGTGAAAGGTAGGTCTTTGGGTGGAGGATGAAAGGTAGGTCTATGGCTGGAGGATGGAAATCACCCAGCTACTTGTATAGTATGTAAGTGAACAGTTGCAACATTTTGTATACTCATGTGTATATATATATTATATGTGTATATATTTTCCTTAATTTTTTTTTGTATTTGTTATAATAATGGTTTGAATACATGTAATTGATTATATGTATATTTTATGCTTAGCTTAATTATTCCCCTTCTTCCACACACCCCTGATGAAGTATATTTCGAAACGTGTCGGGCCTCCAGGTTTTGGAATTGTATATTTTAACTCAATATTTCATTTTTTGTTAATTATGTTTAATTATGAATAAAAACTTTTTTACTTCAATACTCTGTATATTCGAAATCAATACCAATAGGAACCCCTCCTTTTTCTCTGTCATTTGTAAAATAGATCGGGGAACGCGGATATTTTTTTTAGAAATGGTTCCTCCCAACAAACTCCTTTTCATCAACAGCCCAAATCTCTTTTTCTGCTTTTCTCCCAGCATTGCCCCCCCCCCCTTTTGTATAGATAAAATGTACTATTTATTGAATAGGGACACGTTAAAAAAAAAGTCTGGGTGAATCCAGGAACATTTCACCCCCAGATGTGTGATATGATATGTAGCGGGGTGTTCCCCTTTAATGCAGAGAGACAAGAAGTTCCAGGTGAGAGGTGAGTCGGGAGGAAGTAAAGAGACATTATGGAAGTGAAAGCAGAGGAGAGAGAGACTACATCTCCCAGTACATCTTGCAGCACCCAGGGTGCATTGCTCCGGAACAGAGACTGCTGGGGCAGACTTTATAAAGGGGAGGCGGAGTTTTGGTCGCTCTCTTTGGACACCCCTCTCCTAGCAAGAGGATGTCTGTGCTGAACTGCTGTGTGCACAAGGCCTGAAGCCTGGGCCGTGTGCTCCTTTCCAAAGAGCCCTCTGCCAGCCTAGCAGAGCCTTAGAGACATCTAATCCTCCTTGCTGCAGTACACCAGAAGGATTGAAGACTTGGATGTCGGTGGATTCCTGTTCCTAGACGAATCGATGGAGGAAAGGGACTTGGACTTGTCCAGGTGGTGAGAGCTGTTTAAAGACAGATACTTTATCTTTACTATTCGTTGGGATTACAAAGTTGTTCTTCAAGTGCACCACCGAAAAGATTGCTAGCGAATATTGTTTTACTGAACTTCCATTTAGATCAGTCAGGCCTGACTGCATAGGTAGACATTGCTGGGTGTTAGTCTACCCATGAGGGGAAGTAGCTGTAAAAGGGCAGCGCTAGAGTTGCATAGCAATACTTTATTATTCTGATTACTCTGTTTATCTTTATTACTGTTTATTGCAGGGATCTGCAACTTGTTATACTGTTGTTTATTACTTGCCCATTAGCCTCAGTAAAATATCTGGGTAAAGTACATTTGGTGTCAGTTCCGCTTACTTTAATAGGAGTTTTAAAGTATATTCCGTGTATGTTTGTTATAGGACTGTGTCACCAACAGTTGCGATCACGCGGTCCTATCTCTCTATCACCAGCTGTGCCACGGGAGGTTAGAGCCGATTGCCGGGGGTTGACAGCGGTGCACTGCAGGGCCCAAATCAATATCAGCGGCTCTCTTAACTGGGGGTAGCGCTACAGATATAAAGCTCAGATTACACACCAAGCTGAACGAATGAGGAAGTCTCATTTCCCGTGATCGATGCTACTGTGAAACTTTATTAGTTGGGTGTCCCACTCACAGCCCACCTGGGCTCCGCCCCTTTCTCTTTAGTTTTACTCTACAAAGAAGTTTATAGTTTGTCTAAACCCAAAAAATAAATATATAATATATTGCAGCTTATCGGTCCTTACATGTGGTGGTTGCATTTGTTTTCTTTTTTCCACTTTATTCTCATTTAGTGATCCTTCCAATAACGTACTTCCTATTCTAGGGTGACAACGCTCACTTATGGTCCTGTATCTATGGGGGAGCAGAGTTGCCTCCCTAGCGTAGGACCAGGGCCGGGAAAGGGGTGGGCGGGGCGGGAGGGGCGGCTGCCCTAGGCGCAATGGTTTACAGTAGGGATGGGGGCACCTTCCTTCTGCTACAAGGCTGATGAGAGTAGTGACAGCGGCATCATACTTCTGTCAGGCCAGAGCTGGGTGAGGAGAGCCAGGAAGTGGTGCAGGCTGTGTCCTCCCTCCTCCTTCCTGCCAGTGCAGCGCTCCTGTATTCAGAAGCCGGCAGCGGTAATCACAGACACACATGCGCTCTGTACTGGCAGGAGAGGAGAGGAGAGAGAGCACAGCTCACCCCACAGAAGTGTCCAGGACAGAGTCGGGAATGGAGAAGAGAGACCCGGGAGGAGGCGGGGCTGTGCTCTCTCTCCAGCTCCTCTCTCCAGCCAGTGCAGCGCTCCTGTATTCAGAAGCCGGCAGCGGTAATCACAGACACACATGCGCTCTGTACTGGCAGGAGAGAGGAGAGAGAGCACAACCCACCCCATAGCAGTGTCCAGGAAAGAGCCGGGAGTGGATAAGAGAGATCAGGGAGGAGGCGGGGCTGTGCTCTCTCTCCAGCTCCTCTCTCCAGCCAGTGCAGCGCTCCTGTATTCAGAAGCCGGCAGCGGTAATCACAGACACACATGCGCTCTGTACTGGCAGGAGAGAGGAGAGAGAGCACAACCCACCCCATAGCAGTGTCCAGGAAAGAGCCGGGAGTGGATAAGAGAGATCAGGGAGGAGGCGGGGCTGTGCTCTCTCTCCAGCTCCTCTCTCCAGCCAGTGCAGCGCTCCTGTATTCAGAAGCCGGCAGCGGTAATCACAGACACACATGCACTCTGTACTGGCAGGAGAGAGGAGAGAGAGCACAACCCACCCCATAGCAGTGTCCAGGAAAGAGCCGGGAGTGGATAAGAGAGATCAGGGAGGAGGCGGGGCTGTGCTCTCTCTCCAGCTCCTCTCTCCAGCCAGTGCAGCGCTCCTGTATTCAGAAGCCGGCAGCGGTAATCACAGACACACATGCCCTCTGTACTGGCAGGAGAGAGGAGAGAGAGCACAACCCACCCCATAGCAGTGTCCAGGAAAGAGCCGGGAGTGGATAAGAGAGATCAGGGAGGAGGCGGGGCTGTGCTCTCTCTCCAGCTCCTCTCTCCAGCAAGTGCAGCACTCCTGTATTCAGAAGCCGGCAGCGGTAATCACAGACACACATGCGCTCTGTACTGGCAGGAGAGAGGAGAGAGAGCACAACCCACCCCATAGCAGTGTCCAGGAAAGAGCCGGGAGTGGATAAGAGAGACCAGGGAGGAGGCGGGGCTGTGCTCTCTCTCCAGCTCCTCTCTCCAGCCAATGCAGCGCTCCTGTATTCAGAAGCCGGCAGCGGTAATCACAGACACACATGTGCTCTGTACTGGCAGGAGAGAGGAGAGAGAGCACAACCCACCCCATAGCAGTGTCCAGGAAAGAGCCGGGAGTGGAAGAGAGACCAGGGAGGAGGCGGGGCTGTGCTCTCTCTCCAGCTCCTCCTTCCTGCCAGTGCAGCGCTCCTGTATTCAGAAGCCGGAAACGGTAATCACAGACACACATGTGCTCTGTACTGGCAGGAGGCAGAATAGCCCAGAGCAGAAGTGTCCAGGAAAGAGCCGGGAGTGGAGAAGAGACCCGGGAGGAGGCGGGGCTGTGCTCTCTCTCCCTCCTGTCAGTGCAGTGCTCCTGTAGCATGTAAACACAACTGCCAGCTCCTGCATGCAGTTGCACAGACAGCTCAGGACTGTTTCTTCTGTTATCTTACACCCCCCACCTCGTACTAGTATTGCGTAGGACTACAGAACACCTCCCTCTCTATTTATACATACCAGAGAGGAGGGGGGGGTTCTGTAGTCCTGCGAGATAGTTGATAACATTGTAACAGATAAAGGTGTAGCAGGGGAATTTTTTAAATTACAAGATTTCTGGCAGGATCAGCAGGTATTTTATTTTTACACCAATCAAACAGATATAACAAAACACTTCTATTGATAAACTTAACAGACCAAACCGGAGCAAATAAGAAGAAGGCGGCTTTACATGCACTTTAATTGTAGAGTCTGGGGTTAAGAGAACAACAGTGGCCGTGAGTGGAGCATTACTGCAATAATCCCCCCTTCCTGTCATCCTGCTGTGTTAAGGCAGCTCTGTACAGACTTTCAATTAGAGAGAGACAGTCTAAAAGCAAACAGCTGCTGCTGTATTCTCTCTTTGGAAAACCCATTACACTCTTGTTACATTAGTGACCCCCATTTTATGGAAATGGTCACAGATTTGTGCATCTCGTTGATTAAGAGAGGAGGTGGAGCCGTACAGACTTTAAATTAGAGAGAGAGAGACAGTCTGAAAAGCAAACAGCTGCTGCTGTATTCTCTCTTTGGCAAACCCATTACACTCGGTGACACCAGTGAACCCCAGATTATGGAAGTGGACACAGATCTGCGAGTCTCATTGATTCAGAGAGGAGGCGGGACTGTACAGACTTTTAATTGGAGAGAGGCGGTCTGAAAGCAAACAGCTGCTGCTGTGTTCTCTCTTTGGCAAACCCATTGCATTCTATGACACCAGTGACCCCCCCCCCATTTTATGGAAGTGGACACAGATCTGTAAGTCTTGTTGACTGAGAGAGGAGGTGGATCCGTACAGACTTTCAATAAAGAGACAGTCTGAAAGCAGAGCTGATGTCTAATTCTTTCTTAGGCTAACCCAATACACTCGGTGACACCAGTGACACCTTGAATATGGAAGCATATGCAGATCTGTGAGTCTCATTGATTCAGAGAGGAGGCAGAGCCGTACAGATTTTTAATTGGAGAGAGACGGTCTGAAAGCAAACAGATGCTGCTGTGTTCTCTCTTTGGCAAACCAATTGCGCTCTATGACACCAGTGACCCCCATTTTATGGAAGTGAACACAGAACTGTATGTCTTGTTGACTGAGAGAGGAGGCGGTGCTGTACAGACTTTCAATTATAGAGAGACCGTCTGAAAGCAAACAGCTGACGTTGTATTCTTTCTTTGGCAAACCCATTGCACTCGGTGACACCAGTGAACCCCAGATTATGGAAGTGGACACAGATCTGCGAGTCTCATTGATTCAGAGAGGAGGCGGAACTGTACAGACTTTTAATTGGCGAGAGAAGGTCTGAAAGCAAACAGCTGCTGCTGTGTTCTCTCTTTGGCCAACCCATTGCAATCTATGACACCAGTGACCCCCCCCCCCATTTTATGGAAGTGGACACAGATCTGTAAGTCTTGCTGACTGAGAGAGGAGGTGGATCCGTACAGACTTTTAATTAAAGAGACAGTTTGAAAGCAGAGCTGATGTCTAATTCTTTCTTAGGCTAACCCAATACACTCGGTGACACCAGTGACCCCTTGATTATGGAAGCATATGCAGATCTGTGAGTCTCATTGATTCAGAGAGGAGGCAGAGCCGTACAGATTTTTAATTGGAGAGAGACGGTCTGAAAGCAAACAGATGCTGCTGTGTTCTCTCTTTGGCAAACCAATTGCGCTCTATGACACCAATGACCCCCATTTTATGGAATTGAACACAGATCTGTATGTCTTGTTGACTGAGAGAGGAGGCGGTGCTGTACAGACTTTCAATTAAAGAGAGACCATCTGAAAGCAAACAGCTGACGTTGTATTCTTTCTTTGGCAAACTCATTGAACTCTGTGACACTAGTAACCCCCAGATTATGGAAGCGTACACAGATCTGTGAGTCTCATTGATTCAGAGAGGAGGCAGTACTATACAGACTTTTAATTAGAGAGAGACGGTCTGAAAGCAAACAGCTGCTGCTGTGTTCTCTCTTTGGAAAACCCATTACACTCTTGTTACATTGGTGATCCCTATTTTATGAAAATGGACACAGATTTGTGTATCTCATTGATTAAGAGAGGAGGCGGAGCCGTACAGACTTTCAATTACAGAGAGACAGTCTGAAAGCAAACACCTGCTGCTGTATTCTCTCTTTGGCAAACCCATTGCACTCTGTGACATCAGTGACCCCCATTTTATGGAAGTGAACACAGATCTGTATGTCTTGTTGACTGAGAGAGGAGGCGGTGCTGTAAAGACCTTCAATTAAAGAGAGACCGTCTGAAAGCAAACAGCTGACGTATTCTTTCTTTGGCAAACCCATTGCACTCAGTGACACCCGTGATCCCCAGATTATAGAAGCGTACACAGATCTATCAGTCGTGTTGGTTGAGAGTGGAGGCAGATCTGTACAAGTCGAAAAATGCAGCCTGATAAGTAAATTAGCCACTAGTAAGAGGCATCGACTGAATTCAGTACTTTATAAATATAACAGTGAGGGACGTATTGACAAAACAGCGGTCAACCCCGGCACATTTGCAAAACTAAATTTGACCAGATTCTCCGGCTGTTAGCTACAAAGTGAATCAGCACTGGGTCCTAAAGTGCAATGTTCCTGTATGTAGAGGAGGGATGAGTGCGACGAATGTGTACTGTGATGGCCAAGCGCGATCGAGCGTCTCCTTATCAGTGGGGAGTCGCTGATGAACTCAGTGACCTGAGTCTGCTGTGTCTGGGTGAATCCATGTGTGATATGATATAAAGCTCAGATTACACACCAAGCTGAACGAATGAGGAGGTCTCATTTTTTTTTATTATGAGCAAAGTATCATTTTTATCATTCATTGCTTTTACTATTATGATCATTAGCCCCTCGTTCACATCTGAGCGATGCGTCATGTTCACACCTGAGCGATGCGTCATGTTCACACCTGAGCGATGCGTCATGTTCACACCTGAGCGATGCGTCATGTGTTTCCAGGAAGCATAACAACGCTCAACAATTATTTCTATTGGGCCCATTAACATCTGAGCGACGTGCTGCCAGTTGTAGAGCCAAACCGCGTGAAAAATGTGTGTCAAAAAGCGCACGTAAAACACTGCTTCAAAAACGCCTGAAGACGCATGCGCCCAAAGAGGTACCCATCTGTGAGACGTCCAGCAACCAGCTTGGGTGCCTCCGTCAAAGATATAGCTTCCTCCAGTCTGGAACCAGGAACTGGGTATTGTAGCTGAGCATTCAAGACTAGCCGACAATAGCTTCGGTGCAAACTGGAACTCTCTTTATTGAAAACTCACCCAGAATTTATAGCACAGAAGATCAGGTAGAACCTGATCACATTACCCTAACTATGCAAACTGTAAACAGGAATATAATTAACATAGCTAAGGAACAGCCAACATATACTATAAACATTAAAGTGGTTGTAAAGGCAGGAGGTGCATTCTATGCATTATAGAGGAGGTCCGCCCGCCCCTTTAAAAATTAAAAGTCAGCAGCTATACATACTGTAGCTGCTGACTTTTAACATTAGGACACTTACCTGTCCTGGAGTCCATCGCTGTGGGCATCGCAGGCGATCTTGGGATCGGCTGGTCGGGTGCTCCTGCGGCCATTGCTACTAAGGGAACCTGGCAGTGTAGCCTTTCGGCTTCACGGCCAGGCCCCTACTGCGCTCTTTTACTGGCTGGCAGAAGAGGAGGGGGACTGAGCTGCTGACGTAGATCGCCGCGGCCCCATCTCCCTGAAGTGGGGACAGGATACCTTCCAAAGACAAGTATCCGCTCCCCCACGTAAGGTGCCAAATGTGACACCGCGGGGGGGAGGAATCAGATGAGCGGAAGTTCCACTTTTAGGTGGAACTCCGCTTTAAAATAAAAAGCCTTCTGTGTGTAGCAACCCCCCTAATACTTACCTGAGTCCCATCTCTATCCAGGGATGTCCAGGAGTCCCTCAGCCGCCCTTGGACTCTCTCTCCTGATAGGCTGAGACACAGCAGCGGCGCCATTGGCTCCCACTGCTGTCAATCAAACTCAGTCAATGAAAAGAGAAAAAGGGGGCGGGCCGTGTCTGAATGGACACAAAGAGCTGTGACTCGGCTCGGGTTCCACCATAGCAAGCTGCTTGCTGTGGGGGCACTCAGCAGGAGGGAGGGGCCAGGAGGGCAGAAGAGGGACCTGAGAAGGTAAGGATCAGGGCTGCTCTGTGCAAAACCAACTGCACAGAGGAGGTAAGTATAACAGGTTTGTTATTTTTAGTTAAAAAAAAACCAAAAAAACAAGACTTTACAATCACTTTAAGCGAATTAAACAACTAGCCACCTAGGTGATTCAGCGCCCACCAAGACCATTCAGCACCACAACCCTGGATACAAAGTACACGACACATTATCATACGCATAAACATTCCACAATGGTTCTATAACAAGGTAAAGTGGTCATAATATTAATCACGTCTCCAAGAGATGATGAGACAGACATGAACAATAGGTGACTCAATTAACAATGGGAATGAACACCTAGGAGGCACACAATGGGAGAGACACAAATTTGTGTATTCTGTCCACTAGACAAGTCATGAGAAGACAAATAATGTTCCAGCAGTCTGAAAAGGTGGAATACGTTTATCTTCATAGATTTCTTAAGGGATCTTGTTGATGAATATTGCTGACCCAAGTGAAGGAGCTTCTCCAACCCAGTCTGCCGGAGGGCCACCATATCCCCTCTGAGCATTAACCTGTGGAGGATTAATGTTACACCTTTTCTATCTACTCCAGAAGGGAAGCTTTATTGTCCTTATGCAGAGAAATAATCCAAGCCTCCCTCTCAGCACCCATTACATTGTTGTCCATCATTAGAGAATGATCTGCTCTATCCATGGGCCATAATCAGTCGGTAGGAGGCTCGCCCCTAGTCCTCTCCAAAAGCCCCTGTCCCACTGGTTCTGTCTCAGTGGCGGCTGGTGAGTTCATCTTTGGTGGGGCAAACAACACCCCCTTCCAGTGGTGTGGCACAGAAAATTTGAAAATCTTAAATAATAACTAATTAATAATAACTTAACTATTACTAACTATTCAATTAGAGGTATTGGAATTTCCTTTCAAATTTGGCTGTTAGTGAACGTAACGAATACGAATTTATCCGAAGTTACGAATACCCAAGATAACGAATGCCGCATCTAAAGGAATGGAATGTAACGAATTATTAATAATAAAAAGTATTATTATTTATTATTAATTCGTTCTGCTCCATTTTTTTAGATGCTGCATTCGTTATTTCGGAAAAATTCGTAACTTCGGATAAATTTGCATTCGTCACGTTCACTAACAGCCAAATTTGAAAGGAAATTTCAATACCTATAATTTAATAGTTTGTTATTATTAGTTAGTTAGTCTTTCAAAATTTTCGGATTTTCTTTCTTATTTTTGGATTTTCAAATTTTTGAATTTACGAATTTGCGATCATAACAAATGACCCGAAAAACGAAAAAAAAAACAAAAAACGAATGAAACGAAAAACGAACAAATTTTTTGGCAGTGAACATGTCTAATTATTAATCAGCTGCTGCACCTGCAGGGCTCTAAATTAGGAAAATTTCAGGGTCTGCATCCCTTAAGGCGTGATTTCCTATTGGGAGTATATCACCAAAAATTACATTTTTGTTGCAGGGGATGCCCAAAATCTGACTTGCACAGAGCGCCTCCAGGTGGCCATATTGCATTGTACTGAAAATTACAGCGACTGCAGATTGGAAAGGTCATTTTGAATAATATTCAATTACAGTGTTACTTGTGTCGCAATTGTATACACTTTACAGTGGAACCTCGGTTTACGAGTAACGCGGTTAACAAGCATTTTGAAAGACGAGCAACTTTTTAAAAAAAAATTCTGACTCGATTTGCGAGTGTTGTCTCGTGAAACAAGCAGAATTCAAGCTAATGGGGCCTGCAGTACCGCATTTGGCCTGAGGTACGGAGCCGAGCAGAGCCGATCGGAGCCGTTCGGAAATACTCAGTTCCCGGGTGTTTACGAGCCTTTCTGAGGGTTTCCGAGGTCAGCCAAGCCTTGGACCTTTGGACCTTTCCTTGTCCTTGGACCTTTCCCCCCACCTCTGGCCACATGTGGTATTGCATGCCATTGAAGTCAATGCGGAACTAATTATTTCCGTTTCCATTGACTTCAATGGGAAAACTCGCTTTGATATGCGAGTACTTTGGATTACGAGCATTCTCCGGGAACGGATTCTACTCGTAATCCGAGGTTCCGCTGTATATTTTTTTTTTGTTTGCTATTTTTTTTTCCATAAAAGTGAAGTTTCCCCTTTAACAGACCAAAAGGGAGCAAATATAAAGAGTTCACTGTTGGGGTTTACTTCGGAGTGAAGGGTGGGAGGAGAGAACAAGAGTGGCCGTGATTGGAGAGTTAATGTAATAATCCCCTCCTTCCCCTTCTGCTGAGCTTAGACAGCTCTGTACTGATTATCAATTAGAGAGAGACAGTCTGAAAGCAAACCCAAGGTACATGTGACTGCGACCTTCCACTGCCACCTGCTTCATTCTCAGCTGTTTTTATGATATTTGTTGTCACATTCTCCTATTACTGTATTTATTGATCTCTCTGTTCATTCCGCCACACCGATTACACACAATGTATCTGTTGGTCTCCGGCATTCTTTTTGCTCCATTGATCTTTCTGTAAGGTGATGTAAGTACGGATGTTAGCACAATTCTCTCCGGGACGCCATTGATTCTTTTATTGTTTGTTTGTCATTATGGTTTTCTTTTTTTTTTTTTATATAAAATTTCTTAGGTTTACTATTTTATTAGTCTCATGCTAATTATTCTAATCAAATATTTTTTTTCTTTTTTTGGTATATATATTTTTTTTCTCAGACGGGAGTTTGAATTCACTAGAACAGGCTAACCAGGATTTTGATGAATGTTACCGGGCTGCATGGAGACACGGGTATGAGAGGAGACCCCAAGAAGTATCAGTCCCCCCCCCGCGAGGGTGACCAAGAGGACACTGGAATATGGGTCACAGAGTGGCAGAAGACATTGGAGTCCCAGAGTGACCACAGAAGTTGACATGACATGGGGCGACAGGAACACAAGTGAGAGATTCTGGGAGTACTGGGGTCACAGGAGAGTCACTGGGAGCACTGGGGTCACAGGACAGTCACTGGGAGCACTGGGGTCACAGGACAGTCACTGGGAGCACTGGGGTCACAGGAGAGTCACTGGGATAACAGGAGACTCACTGGGACCACAGAGTCACTGGGAGCACTGGGATCACAGTCACTAGGAGCACTGGGATCACAGGAGAGTCATTGGGAGCACCGGAATTACAGGAGAGTCACTGGGAGCATTGGGGTGCTGGGATCACAGGAGAGTGACTGGGAGCACTGGGGTGCTGGGATCACAGGAGAGTCACTGGGAGCACTGGAATCACAGGAGAGTCACTGGGAGCACTGGGGTGCTGAAATCACAGGAGAGTCATTGGGAGCACTGGGATTACAGGAGTCACTGGGAGCACTGGGGTGCTGGGATCATAGGAGAGTCACTGGGAGCACTGGGGTGCTGGGATCACAGGAGAGTCATTGGGAGCACCGGGTTTACAGGAGTCACTGGGAGCACTGGGGTGCTGGGATCATAGGAGAGTCACTAGGAACACTGGGGTGCTGGGATGATAGGAGAGTCACTGGGAGCACTGGGGTGCTGGGATCATAGGAGAGTCACTGGGAGCACTGGGGTGCTGGGATCACAGGAGAGTCATTGGGAGCACCGGGTTTACAGGAGTCACTGGGAGCACTGGGGTGCTGGGATCATAGGAGAGTCACTAGGAACACTGGGGTGCTGGGATGATAGGAGAGTCACTGGGAGCACTGGGGTGCTGGGATCACAAGAGAGTCATTGGGAGCACTGGGATTACAGGAGAGTCACTGGGAGCACTGGGGTGCTGGGATCACAGGAGAGTCACTGGGAGTACTGGAATCACAGGAGAGTCACTGGGAGCACTGGGGTGCTGGGATCACAGGAGAGTCACTGGGAGCACTGGGGTGCAGGGATCACAAGAGAGTCATTGGGAGCACTGGGATTACAGGAGTCACTGGGAGCACTGGGGTGCTGGGATCACAGGAGAGTCACTGGGAGCACTGGGGTGCAGGGATCACAAGAGAGTCATTGGGAGCACTGGGATTACAGGAGTCACTGGGAGCACTGGGGTGCTGGGATCATAGGAGAGTCACTGGGAGCACTGGGGTGCTGGGATCACAGGAGAGTCATTGGGGGCACCGGGTTTACAGGAGTCACTGGGAGCACTGGGGTGCTGGGATCATAGGAGAGTCACTAGGAACACTGGGGTGCTGGGATGATAGGAGAGTCACTGGGAGCACTGGGGTGCTGGGATCACAGGAGAGTCATTGGGAGCACCGGGTTTACAGGAGTCACTGGGAGCACTGGGGTGCTGGGATCATAGGAGAGTCACTAGGAACACTGGGGTGCTGGGATGATAGGAGAGTCACTGGGAGCACTGGGGTGCTGGGATCACAAGAGAGTCATTGGGAGCACTGGGATTACAGGAGAGTCACTGGGAGCACTGGGGTGCTGGGATCACAGGAGAGTCACTGGGAGTACTGGAATCACAGGAGAGTCACTGGGAGCACTGGGGTGCTGGGATCACAGGAGAGTCACTGGGAGCACTGGGGTGCAGGGATCACAAGAGAGTCATTGGGAGCACTGGGATTACAGGAGTCACTGGGAGCACTGGGGTGCTGGGATCACAAGAGAGTCATTGGGAGCACCGGGATTACAGGAGTCACTGGGAGCACTGGGGTGCTGGAATCATAGGAGAGTCACTGGGAGCACTGGGGTGCTGGGATGATAGGAGAGTCACTGGGAGCACTGGGGTGCTGGGATCATAGGAGAGTCACTGGGAGCACTGGGGTGCTGGGATGATAGGAGAGTCACTGGGAGCACTGGGGTGCTGGGATCACAGGAGAGTCATTGGGAGCACCGGGATTACAGGAGTCACTGGGAGCACTGGGGTGCTGGGATCATAGGAGAGTCACTGGGAGCACTGGGGTGCTGGGATCACAGGAGAGTCACTGGGAGCACTGGGGTGCTGGGATCACAAGAGAGTCATTGGGAGCACCGGGATTACAGGAGTCACTGGGAGCACTGGGGTGCTGGGATCATAGGAGAGTCACTGGGAGCACTGGGGTGCTGGGATGATAGGAGAGTCACTGGGAGCACTGGGGTGCTGGGATGATAGGAGAGTCACTGGGAGCACTGGGGTGCTGGGATCACAGGAAGGTCACTGGGAGCACTGGGTGCTAAACCCCCAGCAACAAGGAACAGGGGCCACATGATACTAAAGAAGTAAGGGAGGTGAACAGGGAACCTGGAATGCTGGAGACACATAAAGTCACAGAGGTGTAGAGGGATCACTAAGAATGATAGGAAGCAGAACACTGAGGACCACAGGGGCACCCAGAGAAAGTCCTGAAGACACCAGGAAGCACAGGAGGGGGCTCAGCAGCTGGCATGTTGTTGAGTTGAGTGCCAAGCACTGGCTGCTGCTTTGGTCACCTCCGATTGACTGCATGACTGCACCCTCATACAGGCACTGCACTGAAAGAGGTGCTCCTGAGTGTGACAGTAATCCTGATGAAGGGGGGTGTTGTTGGCTCCTGAAACATGTTGGTATGAAGCATGAACCCCTTCACCAGGGCCATTATTAGAAATCATGGGGCCCTAAACTGTAATCCCTATCGACAGCCCTGCCCTCCACCATTTGGTCTGGCACGCCTGTTGCATGTTTTTTTTTTCTTTTTTATGCTTTGGACAGTCTGAAAGGAAACAGCTTCTGCTTCATTCTTTCTTTGGCAAACCCCGAGTGCTCAGGGATTCCAGTGGCTTGGGTGTCCCTGAGCATTAAATGCTTATTAACCTCAAAGTTGAAAATTTATTAGAGACTTCAACTAAGAATGTAAAATAAAATCCACGGAAACCAATAAAAACCGATCTCAGAAGAGGACGGCCTTATAATGTCACTTCGCTTCGCCTCCTGCGCAGAAAAGAAAAAAAATTTCCGCCTTGGCTGAAAAAAAAAAAAAAGTGTCCCTGGAATGGAGTGTAAAATGGATTCTCCACATACAAAGATTTAATAAAACCGACACCACCGGCTGAGAAGAAGGTTAAACAAGCGGTATAAATGATACAATGTCACCATGACGCGCAGAGCGCGAGATGAGGCGGCGTGGCCGGAGCTTCTATAGTCCTTGCTGGCCGACTCAGAAAATAAAAAGAGCCTCAAGGGCGCCGCCCCCCCCCCCCCCAACATGTTCAAATAATAATATCCTCTGTACTTTAACTACAGATAAGTAAGGCGTGTAGAAGATCCGCGGTTTTGTTGTATGGCCGTTTTTCGTGCGATTTCAGGCGTCACGCAAAGGGCTGCCCTGTGCACTTCTGACCGCAAAAAATTAAACTCCTGCTCCTTTTTTGGGTAACGAGATTCACCTGATTTTTTTTTTTAACGGCACCATTTGTGGCAATTGCAGCAAAATTTGGTCTATTAACAATTGAGGCAAAAAAATAAAATAAAATAAAAATCGCATCGCGTTTGGAGGGGCCGTTTAGAATGAATGCGCATCGTGCATTTTGCAGTGATTGCCATGTGATTTGGAATCGTTGGGCAGATTTACAACAATTCCAAATCGCCAAGTGTAATTGGGGCCTAAAAGCTTGTCTGTGGGGGGAGGGGAGGGGACATTAGAGTGTAAGCTCCTCTGTACAGAGACTGTTGTGATGTGGGGGGAGGGGACATTAGAGTGTAAGCTCCTCTGTACAGAGACTGGTGTGATGTGGGGGGGAGGGGACATTAGAGTGTAAGCTCCTCTGTACAGAGACTGATGTGATGTGGGGGGAGGGGACATTAGAGTGTAAGCTCCTCTGTACAGAGACTGATGTGATGTGGGGGGGAGGGGACATTAGAGTGTAAGCTCCTCTGTACAGAGACTGATGTGATGTGGGGGAGGGGACAGTAGAGTGTAAGCTCCTCTGTATAGAGACTGATGTGACTGTGGGGGGGGGGGACATTAGAGTGTAAGCTCCTCTGTATAGAGACTGATGTGATGTGGGGGAGGGGACATTAGAGTGTAAGCTTCTCTGTATAGAGACTGATGTGATGTGGGGGGAGGGGACATTAGAGTGCAAGCTCCTCTGTACAGAGGCTGATGTGATGTGGGGGGAGGGGACATTAGAGTGTAAGCTCCTCTGTATAGAGACTGATGTGATGTGGGGGAGGGGACATTAGAGTGTAAGCTCCTCTGTATAGAGGCTGATGTGATGTGGGGGAGGGGACATTAGAGTGTAAGCTCCTCTGTATAGAGACTGATGTGATGTGGGGGAGGGGACATTAGAGTGTAAGCTACTCTGGTACAGAGACTGATGTGATGTGGGGGGGAGGGGACATTAGAGTGTAAGCTCCTCTGTACAGAGACTGATGTGATGTGGGGGGAGGGGACATTAGAGTGTAAGCTCCTCTGTATAGAGACTGATGTGGTGTGGGGGGGGAGGGGACATTAGAGTGTAAGCTCCTCTGTACAGAGACTGATGTGATGGGGGGGGAGGGGACATTAGAGTGTAAGCTCCTCTGTACAGAGAGTGATGTGATGTGGGGGGGGGGGACATTAGAGTGTAAGCTCCTCTGTACAGAGACTGATGTGATGTGGGGGGAGGGGACATTAGAGTGTAAGCTCCTCTGTATAGAGACTGATGTGATGTGGGGGGAGGGGACATTAGAGTGTAAGCTCCTCTGTACAGAGACTGATGTGATGTGGGGGGAGGGGACATTAGAGTGTAAGCTCCTCTGTACAGAGACTGATGTGATGTGGGGGGAGGGGACATTAGAGTGTAAGCTCCTCTGTATAGAGACTGATGTGATGTGGGGGGAGGGGACATTAGAGTGTAAGCTCCTCTGTATAGAGATTGATGTGATGTGGGGGAGGGGACATTAGAGTGTAAGCTCCTCTGTACAGAGGCTGATGTGATGTGGGGGAGGGGACATTAGAGTGTAAGCTCCTCTGTATAGAGACTGGTGTGATGTGGGGGAGGGGACATTAGAGTGTAAGCTCCTCTGTATAGAGACTGATGTGATGTGGGGGGGAGGGGACATTAGAGTGTAAGCTCCTCTGTACAGAGACTGATGTGATGTGGGGGGAGGGGACATTAGAGTGTAAGCTCCTCTGTACAGAGACTGATGTGATGTGGGGGGGAGGGGACATTAGAGTGTAAGCTCCTCTGTACAGAGACTGATGTGATGTGGGGGGAGGGGACATTAGAGTGTAAGCTCCTCTGTATAGAGACTGATGTGATGTGGGGGGGAGGGGACATTAGAGTGTAAGCTCCTCTATATAGAGACTGATGTGATGTGGGGGAGGGGACATTAGAGTGTAAGCTGCTCTGTATAGAGACTGATGTGATGTGGGGGGAGGGGACATTAGAGTGTAAGCTGCTCTGTATAGAGACTGATGTGATGGGGGGAGGGGACATTAGAGTGTAAGCTCCTCTGTATAGAGACTGATGTGATGTGGGGGGAGGGGACATTAGAGTGTAAGCTCCTCTGTATAGAGACTGATGTGATGGGGGGAGGGGACATTAGAGTGTAAGCTCCTCTGTATAGAGACTGATGTGATGTGGGGGGAGGGGACATTAGAGTGTAAGCTCCTCTGTACAGAGACTGATGTGATGTGGGGGGAGGGGACATTAGAGTGTAAGCTCCTCTGTATAGAGACTGATGTGATGTGGGGGGAGGGGACATTAGAGTGTAAGCTCCTCTGTACAGAGACTGATGTGATGTGGGGGGAGGGGACATTAGAGTGTAAGCTCCTCTGTACAGAGACTGATGTGATGTGGGGGGAGGGGACATTAGAGTGTAAGCTCCTCTGTATAGAGACTGATGTGATGTGGGGGGAGGGGACATTAGAGTGTAAGCTCCTCTGTATAGAGATTGATGTGATGTGGGGGAGGGGACATTAGAGTGTAAGCTCCTCTGTACAGAGGCTGATGTGATGTGGGGGAGGGGACATTAGAGTGTAAGCTCCTCTGTATAGAGACTGGTGTGATGTGGGGGAGGGGACATTAGAGTGTAAGCTCCTCTGTATAGAGACTGATGTGATGTGGGGGGGGGAGGGGACATTAGAGTGTAAGCTCCTCTGTACAGAGACTGATGTGATGTGGGGGGAGGGGACATTAGAGTGTAAGCTCCTCTGTATAGAGACTGATGTGATGTGGGGGGGAGGGGACATTAGAGTGTAAGCTCCTCTGTACAGAGACTGATGTGATGTGGGGGGAGGGGACATTAGAGTGTAAGCTCCTCTGTACAGAGACTGATGTGATGTGGGGGGGAGGGGACATTAGAGTGTAAGCTCCTCTGTACAGAGACTGATGTGATGTGGGGGGAGGGGACATTAGAGTGTAAGCTCCTCTGTATAGAGACTGATGTGATGTGGGGGGGAGGGGACATTAGAGTGTAAGCTCCTCTATATAGAGACTGATGTGATGTGGGGGAGGGGACATTAGAGTGTAAGCTCCTCTGTATAGAGACTGATGTGATGTGGGGGGAGGGGACATTAGAGTGTAAGCTGCTCTGTATAGAGACTGATGTGATGGGGGGAGGGGACATTAGAGTGTAAGCTCCTCTGTATAGAGACTGATGTGATGTGGGGGGAGGGGACATTAGAGTGTAAGCTCCTCTGTATAGAGACTGATGTGATGGGGGGAGGGGACATTAGAGTGTAAGCTCCTCTGTATAGAGACTGATGTGATGTGGGGGGGAGGGGACATTAGAGTGTAAGCTCCTCTGTACAGAGACTGATGTGATGTGGGGGAGGGGACATTAGAGTGTAAGCTCCTCTGTACAGAGACTGATGTGATGTGGGGGGAGGGGACATTAGAGTGTAAGCTCCTCTGTACAGAGACTGATGTGATGTGGGGGGAGGGGACATTAGAGTGTAAGCTCCTCTGTACAGAGACTGATGTGATGTGGGGGAGGGGACATTAGAGTGTAAGCTCCTCTGTACAGAGACTGATGTGATGTGGGGGGAGGGGACATTAGAGTGTAAGCTCCTCTGTATAGAGACTGATGTGATGTGGGGGAGGGGACAGTAGAGTGTAAGCTCCTCTGTACAGAGACTGATGTGATGTGGGGGGAGGGGACATTAGAGTGTAAGCTCCTCTGTATAGAGACTGATGTGATGTGGGGGAGGGGACATTAGAGTGTAAGCTCCTCTGTACAGAGACTGATGTGATGTGGGGGGGAGGGGACATTAGAGTGTAAGCTCCTCTGTACAGAGACTGATGTGATGTGGGGGGAGGGGACATTAGAGTGTAAGCTCCTCTGTACGGAGACTGATGTGATGTGGGGGAGGGGACATTAGAGTGTAAGCTCCTCTGTATAGAGACTGATGTGATGTGGGGGGAGGGGACATTAGAGTGTAAGCTCCTCTGTATAGAGACTGATGTGATGTGGGGGAGGGGACATTAGAGTGTAAGCTTCTCTGTATAGAGACTGATGTGATGTGGGGGGAGGGGACATTAGAGTGCAAGCTCCTCTGTACAGAGGCTGATGTGATGTGGGGGGAGGGGACATTAGAGTGTAAGCTCCTCTGTATAGAGACTGATGTGATGTGGGGGAGGAGGGGACATTAGAGTGTAAGCTCCTCTGTACAGAGGCTGATGTGATGTGGGGGGAGGGGACATTAGAGTGTAAGCTCCTCTGTATAGAGACTGATGTGATGTGGGGGAGGGGACATTAGAGTGTAAGCTACTCTGGTACAGAGACTGATGTGATGTGGGGGGGAGGGGACATTAGAGTGTAAGCTCCTCTGTACAGAGACTGATGTGATGTGGGGGGAGGGGACATTAGAGTGTAAGCTCCTCTGTATAGAGACTGATGTGGTGTGGGGGGGGAGGGGACATTAGAGTGTAAGCTACTCTGGTACAGAGACTGATGTGATGTGGGGGGGAGGGGACATTAGAGTGTAAGCTCCTCTGTACAGAGACTGATGTGGCTGTGGGGGGAGGGGACATTAGAGTGTAAGCTCCTCTGTATAGAGACTGATGTGATGTGGGGGGGGGGGAGGGGACATTAGAGTGTAAGCTCCTCTGTACAGAGACTGATGTGATGTGGGGGAGGGGACATTAGAGTGTAAGCTCCTCTGTATAGAGACTGATGTGATGTGGGGGGGGAGGGGACATTAGAGTGTAAGCTCCTCTGTATAGAGACTGATGTGATGTGGGGGGAGGGGACATTAGAGTGTAAGCTCCTCTGTACAGAGACTGATGTGATGTGGGGGGAGGGGACATTAGAGTGTAAGCTCCTCTGTACAGAGACTGATGTGATGTGGGGCGAGGGGACATTAGAGTGTAAGCTCCTCTGTACAGAGACTGATGTGATGTGGGGGGAGGGGACATTAGAGTGTAAGCTCCTCTGTACAGAGACTGATGTGATGTGGGGGGAGGGGACATTAGAGTGTAAGCTCCTCTGTACAGAGGCTGATGTGATGTGGGGGAGGGGACATTAGAGTGTAAGCTCCTCTGTATAGAGACTGATGTGATGTGGGGGGAGGGGACATTAGAGTGTAAGCTCCTCTGTACAGAGACTGATGTGATGTGGGGGGAGGGGACATTAGAGTGTAAGCTCCTCTGTACAGAGACTGATGTGATGTGGGGGGAGGGGACATTAGAGTGTAAGCTCCTCTGTACAGAGACTGATGTGATGTGGGGGGAGGGGACATTAGAGTGTAAGCTCCTCTGTACAGAGACTGATGTGATGTGGGGGGAGGGGACATTAGAGTGTAAGCTCCTCTGTGCAGAGACTGATGTGATGTGGGGGGAGGGGACATTAGAGTGTAAGCTCCTCTGTACAGAGACTGGTGTGATGTGGGGGGAGGGGACATTAGAGTGTAAGCTCCTCTGGTACAGAGACTGATGTGATGTGGGGGGAGGGGACATTAGAGTGTAAGCTCCTCTGTACAGAGACTGATGTGATGTGGGGGAGGGGACATTAGAGTGTAAGCTCCTCTGTATAGAGACTGATGTGATGTGGGGGGAGGGGACATTAGAGTGTAAGCTCCTCTGTACAGAGACTGATGTGATGTGGGGGGAGGGGACATTAGAGTGTAAGCTCCTCTGTACAGAGACTGATGTGATGTGGGGGAGGGGACATTAGAGTGTAAGCTCCTCTGTACAGTGATTGATGTGACTGGTAAATACTTTTTGGGGGGGGGGGGGTTGTCTGGTAGTCCGGGATAGTGACATATCGGAGATCAAACACACAAACATTACGAATATCTTCTACCTTTTTATGTAAATTAGGTCCTAATGAGATTCATAGATAAATATGTAACGTGTAGATGAGATGGGACCGGGTGACATTTAGGAAGAATAAAGTATAGAAGAGATATAAAGGACACGGCCGGCTTCCTATCTAAAGGTTACATTAATAAATATAGGACTGATTATTGGTGCGGAGGAGGGGCAGTCTGGCCAGTTCAGTCCTGCCGACTACGGCAAATGTGACCGGCAAACTATGGGTGGGCATAGCCCTGGCACTGCTCCAGATGGAATGAACAGACCAGACTTCCTCTCATGGGGGGGGGGGGTCATAAATCTGAACAGGGGTCCCCCAACCCCCGGGGCGGTGGACCGGTTCCGGTCTGCGACCTGTTGGTGACCGGTCCGCACAGGGCTAACACAGACTGCGGTCGCCCCTCACCTCCTGCTGTGCGCCCATGCCTGCGTGTCCTCTCCCGGTGTCTTGTCGAGCTGGTTCCCCTATCGGATAGGGTCCGGCCTCGACTGCGCATGCGCAGACGGAGCCCACGGAAATCTCCGAACCTGATCAGCTGTTCTTCAGGTGTACACGGCGCATGCGCGGCTCGGGGTGACGTCCAGGCTCATTCCTTACCATCCCCGTGGACTTGGAGTATGTTAAAGTGGTTGTAAACCCACTTTTTATACAAAGCCCTACAGGTAAGCCTAGATTAAGGCTTACCTGTAGGTGCAAGAAATATCTCCTAAACCTACACGGGGAGATATTTGTATGTAAATGCGGCGACGCTGACGTCACCCCATTCACAAATTCGGCTAGGTCGCAGTATTCGACGACGTAGCCGAATTCGACAGCTCACGCGCGCATGCGCGGAGTCACGTCTTCTCCGCTCCGGCCAATCACAGCGCCGGAGCGGCGCTGTGATTGGCTGCAGCGGCGATACCCGGAAGTAACATTCCGGCTATCGCCGCAGCGATGGATGCGGCTAGAGGAGGGACACGGACGACTTCGGGGGCCCCGATCGAAGGTAAGTGGTACATAATGAGCTAGTATGCTAGTCATACTAGCTCATTATAGCTTTGTCTTGCAGGTTAGTCAAAAAAAGGGTTTACAACCACTTTAAAAAAAAGAGCCAGGCGGCCGGGCGAGCGAAGCGAGGACGTGAGGCCGACTGGCCACTTACAGCGAGGTCCACATCGTCCTGGACCTGTTGCAATAACGACTGAGGGGCGGGTACACCTGAAAACAGCTGATCAGGTTCGGTGATTTCCGTCGCCTCGGATTGCTCCTGCGCAGTCAATGGGGAACCATATTGATAGGAGGAACCATATCGGCAGAACACCGGCTCCTCCGCCCACCCGATGATGTCATCCTATTGGCAGGGCAGGGGGTGGGAGAAGCTGCAGATGGGGATGGACAGCTCCTTCCGCCCCCCCTGCCCTCCTGATAGGATGACATCATCAAGCAGGCTGGGGAGTCGGAGGGGGGGACACATGGGACTGAGCACAGCCTCTGCCCTGCCAAAAGGTAGGAGTCCTAAGAAAGGGGGGCAGAGATTAGAATCGGGAGAGAGGAAAGGGTGGGGAGGGGGGCATGGGCACTGTGATGGAGGAGGCTGTTCTTGCTAGGGGCACGGTAATATAAAAGGAGACTGCACTGTAAAGGGGGCACTTTATATCAGTGTCCTCAGTTCCCCTTCACATCACAGCCCCCCCTTTACATCACAGCCCCCCTTTACATCACAGCCCCCCTTTACATTACACTTCCCCTTTACAGTGCAGTCCCCTTTATATCACAGCCCCCCCCCCTTTACATTACAGTGGTCCCTTTACAGAGCAGTCCCCTTTATATCACAGCCCCCCCTTTACATTACACTTCCCCTTTACAGAGCAGCCCCCCCCTACACCCCCCTTTACATTACAGAGCAGTCACGGTTACATTAATGTAAGGGGGGCACTGTAATGTAAAGGGGGCAGTGATGTAAAGGGGGCTGTGATATGTGAAGGGGAACCGAGGACAATGATATAAAGGGGGGTTGTAGTCTGAAGGGGAGCTGAGGACCGACTGCATGAATATCCCATCCCCCGACCTGCCCACTATACACCCCCCCCCCCCCCCGGTTCCTGGGAAAATTGGTTTCAACAAAACCGGTCCCTGATGCGAAAAGGTTGGGGACCGCTGCTGAGGAACACGTTAGAACAATGGAGGTCAAACTGAAAATAAAACAGAAGCCCCCGAAACTTCCAGAGGGCCGCACAATAGCGGTACTATGTGGGAGGAGCTTCAGCCGTTACTAAAACGGTGTGATAATTTGCAGAGTCCTAATTATAAAACACGCCTTTAGAAATGCAATCACCGGATGAAGCGCTCAGAGCAGCAAGTCTATGGGAACTGTTGGGGGATGCCTATCATTCGAATTCAGGTTCTGAGCAGGCCCCTAAAAAAACGATGAGCCCCATACAAGAGCAGGAGAGGGGCGAGTCGGGGAAATTCAGTTTCTAGAAACTCGCGGCCTCTGATGGGGAAACAAACATTTCCTATAATATTATTCTGCTACTTCCAGCTGGTGGAGACATTATATCCGTTTCCAAAGGAAGCCGCTACAATCCCAGATCTTCTCTTCTAAGAGATACGGATAATCTTCCTTCATTCTCAGATCCCCTTATCTTCCCAGAACAGTATTTTTTACATCATTCCCAGAATTCCCACCTTTTATAATTCAACTGCGACCCCCCCACCCCACCGCCACGCCGGACGTTATCGCTGTGCAAGCAACTGCACTTCTAGGACAAGATCCGGGGGGCTTCCCGCAACTTCTGTCCGATATCAAGACCGACAGAGATAGTTCATCTCCGTTCACTGCCCTACCCCCACCCCCATCCCTACCCCTACCCCTACCCACACCCACACCCACACCCCTACCCACACCCACACCCCTACCCACAACCCCACCTCCACCCCTACCCACATCCTCACTCCTACCCACACCCCCACCCTACCCACACCCACAACCCCAACCCCACCCTAACCCGTCCCACACCCCCAAACCTCCACCCCTAAGACTCCTCCCATGTACATAAGTATCACAAACTCCTCCCATGTACATAAGTATCACAGACTCCTCCCATGTACATAAGTATCACAGATTCCTCCCATGTACATAAGTATCACAGGCTCCTCCCATGTACATAAGTATCACAGGCTCCTCCCATGTACATAAGTATCACAGGCTCCTCCCATGTACATAAGTATCACAGACTCCTCCCATGTACATAAGTATCACAGGCTCCTCCCATGTACATAAGTATCACAGACTCCTCCCATGTACATAAGTATCACAGACTCCTCCCATGTACATAAGTATCACAGGCTCCTCCCATGCACATAAGTATCACAGACTCCTCCCATGTACATAAGTATCACAGACTCCTCCCATGTACATAAGTATCACAGGCGCCTCCCATGTACATAAGTATCACAGACTCCTCCCATGTACATAAGTATCACAGGCTCCTCCCATGTACATAAGTATCACAGACTCCTCCCATGTACATAAGTATCACAGA
Source organism: Rana muscosa (assembly GCA_029206835.1). Taxonomy (NCBI): domain Eukaryota; kingdom Metazoa; phylum Chordata; class Amphibia; order Anura; family Ranidae; genus Rana; species Rana muscosa. Next base: position 398,554,593 of record CM055125.1, on the reverse strand, counting down.
CTCCTCCCATGTACATAAGTATCACAGGCTCCTCCCATGCACATAAGTATCACAGACTCCTCCCATGTACATAAGTATCACAGACTCCTCCCATGTACATAAGTATCACAGGCGCCTCCCATGTACATAAGTATCACAGACTCCTCCCATGTACATAAGTATCACAGGCTCCTCCCATGTACATAAGTATCACAGGCTCCTCCCCAGTGTCATTAGTACAGTGACAGTGTATAGTATTATCACCAATCACTGTATTCGTGTCACTGGTGATGTCAGTTCCCACCCAGCGTCAGTTAGTGTCAGATTGACCGTCGCACTATCCCAGTCCAATTACACACTCACCGGCCACTTTATTAGGCACAAGAGAAATGGAGCAGAATACATTTTATCCTAAATTTATGAAAAAAGATTATCTATTTGTACAATTTTAAAACAAAAACAAAGAAAAAAATTTTTTTTCCCCCAAACATTTTCAGTCTTTTTTTCCGTTTGTTTAGCAAAAAATGAAAAAACCCTCCAGAGGGGATTAAATACCACCAATAGAAAGCTCCATTTGTGTGAAAAAAAATGATAAAAATGTCATCTGAGTACAATGTTATATGACCGTGTAATTGTCTTTCAAAGTGTGACAGCCCTGAAAGCTGAAAATTGTCCCGGGTGGGGGGAGGTAAGCTAAAGTTCCCCTTTAACCCCTTCAATACCAGGCACTGAAGGGGTTAAAGGGGAACTTTAGCTTGCAGTGGGGGAGGGGAGTGCCCGGTATTGAAGGGGTTAAAGGGGAACTTTAGCTTGCAGTGGGGGAGGGGAGTGCCCGGTATTGAAGGGGTTAAAGGGGAACTTTATCTTGCAGTGGGGGAGGGGAGTGCCCGATATTGAAGGGGTTAAAGGGGAACTTTATCTTGCAGTGGGGGGAGGAGAGTGCTCGGTATTGAAGGGGTTAAAGGGGAACTTTAGCTTGCAGTGGGGGAGGGGAGTGCCCGGTATTGAAGGGGTTAAAGGGGAACTTTAGCTTGCAGTGGGGGAGGGGAGTGCCCGATATTGAAGGGGTTAAAGGGGAACTTTATCTTGCAGTGGGGGGAGGAGAGTGCTCGGTATTGAAGGGGTTAAAGGGGAACTTTATCTTGCAGTGGGGGGAGGAGAGTGCTCGGTATTGAAGGGGTTAAAGGGGAACTTTATCTTGCAGTGGGGGGAGGGGAGCGTCCGGTATTGAAGGGGTTAAAGGGGAACTTTATCTTGCAGTGGGGGGAGGAGAGTGCTCGGTATTGAAGGGGTTAAAGGGGAACTTTAGCTTGCAGTGGGGGAGGGGAGTGCCCGGTATTGAAGGGGTTAAAGGGGAACTTTAGCTTGCAGTGGGGGAGGGGAGTGCCCGATATTGAAGGGGTTAAAGGGGAACTTTATCTTGCAGTGGGGGGAGGAGAGTGCTCGGTATTGAAGGGGTTAAAGGGGAACTTTATCTTGCAGTGGGGGGAGGAGAGTGCTCGGTATTGAAGGGGTTAAAGGGGAACTTTATCTTGCAGTGGGGGGAGGGGAGCGTCCGGTATTGAAGGGGTTAAAGGGGAACTTTATCTTGCAGTGGGGGGAGGAGAGTGCTCGGTATTGAAGGGGTTAAAGGGGAACTTTAGCTTGCAGTGGGGGAGGGGAGTGCTCGGTATTAAAGGGGTTAAAGGGGAACTTTATATTGCAGTGGGGGAGGGGAGTGCTCGGTATTGAAGGGGTTAAAGGGGAACTTTATCTTGCAGTGGGGGAGGGGAGTGCCCGGTATTGAAGGGGTTATATTATATTATATTATATTATATATAAATTATTTAAATATATTTATTATATATATATATATATATATAATAATAAATATATTTAAATAATTTATATATAATAATAATAATAATTATTATTATTTAAATATATATATATATATATATATATATATATATATATATATATATATATTTAAATAATTATTATTATTATATATAAAATATAATAATAATAAATATATTTAAATAATTTATATATAATAATATATATATATAAATAATTTAAAGAACAAAAGGAATATAATAATAATAATAATAATAATATATAGATATATGTATAGATATATATATACATTTTTTTTAAAGAAAAAAATATATACAGTATATGGTTTAAAATATATATATATATATATATAATTTAAAGAAAAAATAAATATAATAATGATAAAAAATAACAACAATATTGAATATAATAATTCATATTAGTAATGAGATATATGATTTTTTTAAAGAAAAAAAATACTGTACATGGTTTAAAAAATAAATGTATTTAATGTGTATTTTTAAATCGGAACTATAAAGATATATTGTTATGATATAATAATAGTTATTATTATTATTAACAATAATTAAAATAATAATAATTAGTATTATAATTAATTGAAAATAATCATTTTATATATAGACTGTGTGTATATATGTATGTATGTGTGTGTGTATATATATATATATATATATATAATAAAGGTGTGTGATTTGCATAACTCCTCCCACTGCTTGCATCAGTACTGAAGGCTCTGGAGAGGAGTACAGAGGGCCGGGGGCTGTGATGTTTTCAGGAAGTTATGTACAGCCCCTTGCTAGCCCCTCCCACCAGCCACGATCTGCCTGCATTGCATAGAGAAGCACAGAGACGTCACAGGGTCCAGTATAAAGTATGTAACACAAATGGAAAGGTTTGATGAGGAGGAAGAGTCAGGACATCAGCAGATTATATTTACTGTAAAAGTTTAATTTGTAATACGTAATAAATACATAAATACACACTCCCTGTAACATAATAAGGACGTTTCTTGTTGAAAGAGTTTTTTTTATTTTTTTTACTCTAAAAATAAACAAAATCCTGCCAGGCGGAGCGGAGATCTCCTCCAATCTGATGAGCGCTCATTAAAAAACGAATTCCCGTGTGTTGGTGGTCCCCCCCCCCCCCCCCCCCCCCCGGCAGAGCCGCTGGCTAATGAGAACATCTGGTAGATGGATGGCGGAGCGCAGGAAGAATTCCATCGTCTGAGCGCGTCCCTTCCACCTATACGGAGACCGGCCAATCCACACACAGCGCCCCGCGAAACGCGTCGGGCGGATTTAAAGGGATATTCGCTAATCTTTCCCGAGATTTTCCTTTTTTTTTTATTTGTTATCGGATTTCAGAAACATTAAAGGTTTTTTTTTTTTTTTTTTAATTCTCTATAAAGTCGGAGAATTCTATCAGCGGATTCTGTTGCTAAGAGACGAGGAAAGGAAGAAGCTCTGCGGCCTTCAGAGAGATGAAAGGGGGGAAAAGGGGGCTCCCGACTTCACAAAACTCTAATGACGGCGAATGTCGGGGGAAGGGATTGTAATTGGCGCTTTTCACTCGGGAAGAACGAACGTTTGTAGCAGAAAGATTCAGAACCTTATTTCTTGTACCCCGGGGGGGGGGGGGGGGGGGGGGAGGGGAGGGGGAGAGTTTGCACCTGACAAAGGCGGAAAATCGCAGAGACGAAATCCGCTGAGATCTGAGGAGAGCCTGGGCGTCATCTGTCCTGGGGGGGGGGACCCCAAATATTCCTTCAGTGCCCATGATACATTGTTTTATATTCAGGCAGAATAATAATTTAATATTCCCCACTGCAAGATAAAGTTCCCCTTTAACCCCTTCAATACCGGGCACTCCCCTCCCCCACTGCAAGCTAAAGTTCCCCTTTAACCCCTTCAATACCAAGCACTCCCCTCCCCCACTGCAAGATAAAGTTCCCCTTTAACCCCTTCAATACCGGGCGCTCTCCTCCCCCACTGCAAGATAAAGTTCCCCTTTAACCCCTTCAATACCGAGCACTCTCCTCCCCCCACTGCAAGATAAAGTTCCCCTTTAACCCCTTCAATATCGGGCACTCCCCTCCCCCACTGCAAGATAAAGTTCCCCTTTAACCCCTTCAATACGAAGCACTCTCCTCCCCCCACTGCAAGATAAAGTTCCCCTTTAACCCCCTTCAATAGCGGGCACTCCCCTCCCCCACTGCAAGCTAAAGTATATATATTTAAAAATTATTATTATTATATATAAAATATAATAATAAATATATTTAAATAATTTATATATAATAATAATAAAAATATATATATATATATATATATATATATATAAAAGGAAGATAATAATTTTTATATATATATATCTACAGAGATAGAGAGATATCTCTATCTCTATCTCTATAGATATATAAAAAAAAAAAATATTATCTTCCTTATGTTCCTTAAATTATATATATAATATATATATATATATATATATATATATATATATATAATTTAAGGAACATAAGGAAGATAATAATTTTTTTTATATATATATCTACATAGATAGAGATATCTCTATCTCTATCTCTATCTATGTAGAAATATAAAAAAAAAAAATATTATCTTCCTTATGTTCCTTAAATTATTTATATATATATATATATATATATATTTTTATTATTATTATATATAAATTATTTAAACATATTTATTATTATATTTTATATATAATAATAATTATTTAAATATATATCTATATATCAGCCATTCTCAACCAGGGTTCCCCCAGAGGTGGCTAGGGGTTCCTTGAGCTGTGGCTGATTTACCTCCTGTTTGATGGTGCCTCCATAGTTCTGAGCCAATTCCACTTGGAGGAGCCAGTGATATGACACCAATGAGCTTTATAGCTCTCTGTAAAGGGGGCCATTCTTACCACCACTGTAAAAAAAGGGCATTCTTCTCACTGACCACCAAAGTAAGGGGCATTGTTCCCACTGACCCCCAATATATGGGTTTTATCAGGGGTTCCCCGAGACCTGAAAATTATTTTAAGGGTTCCCCTGGGGTAAAAAGGTTGAGAAAGGCTGATATATATCAAACACAAATAATTATTATATTCCTTTTTATTATTATATTTGTTTTTATATTAATTATCACCATGATTTTTTTTTTTATATTATTATCATTCTTCCACCAAATGATTTGGACCAGTGCAAAAAGCAAGGTCCATAAAGACATGGATGAGTGAGTTTGGGGTGGAGGAACTTGACTGGCCTGCACAGAGTCCTGACCTCAACCCCATAGAACACCTTTGGGATGAATTAGAGCGGAGACTGCGAGCCAGGCCTTCTCATCCAACATCAGGGCCTGACCTCACAAATGTCCTTCTGGAAGAACGGTCAAACATTCCCATAGACACCCTCCTAAACCTTGTGGACCTTGCGGACTAAGACTGGGATGTCATTAAATGTCATGTGGCAGACGTCCCAATACTTTTGGGAATGTAGTGTATGGGAAGTAAACATTTTATACACAAAAAATGATGCACTCAAACTTAAAGCCAAACTTATTTAGTTCTGAACAGAGTGGGAAGATTTCGAGTTGCTGTTGGGGGAGGTTTGCCTTTTTTCTCCTTTCCTGTAATGGGAGACAAGCCAAAATTCTAAGTCCCCGCAGCACTCAGCACCCTTACAAACTATGTGCAGTACCCTTCCTGGGTGCCAGTTCAGGAAAAAATAACACTGAATCTTATCATACACTGAGCACACAGGGGCTAAAATTCACCTTATAATTACAACCGCAATAATGGGAATTCTTCTTCCCGCCAAAGTATTATTGATTTTGTAAATCGGACTATGGCGTCCGGCTGTATATTACATGAAGAAATCCGAGCTCAGCGTTTGTTTCTTCAGAAGGACTACAATCTGGGGATTTGTCATATATGCTGATAGCAGTTCCACACTTCATACTGTATATTTACCTTAATAAGTTGGTAACATAAAAAGGCGACATACAATCCAATAATAAGATACCGGGAATAATAGGATGTGCTCATTCTAGAAAGTTACATAGTTATTCGAGTTGAAAAAAAAAACACAAGTCCACCTTGTTCTACCAATAAAGTCCACCTTGTTCTACCAATAAAGTCCATCTAGTTCTACCAATAAAGTCCATCTAGTTCTACCAATAAAGTCCATCTAGTTCTACGGAGAAAGACCATCTAGTTCAACCAATAAAGTCCATCTAGTTCTACCAATAAAGTCCATCTAGTTCTACCAATAAAGTCCATCTAGTTCTACCAATAAAGTCCATCTAGTTCTACGGAGAAAGACCATCTAGTTCAACCAATAAAGACCATCTAGTTCAACCAATAAAGACCATCTAGTTCTACCAATAAAGTCCATCTAGTTCTACCAATAAAGTCCATCTAGTTCTACCAATAAAGTCCATCTAGTTCTACCAATAAAGTCCATCTAGTTCTACGGAGAAAGACCATCTAGTTCTACCAATAAAGTCCATCTAGTTCTATGGAGAAAGACCATCTAGTTCAACCAATAAAGTCCATCTAGTTCAACCAATGAAGTCCATCTAGTTCTACCAATAAAGTCCACCTAGTTCTACGGAGAAAGTCCATCTAGTTCTACGGAGAAAGTCCATCTAGTTCAACCAATAAAGTCCATCTAGTTCAACCAATAAAGTCCATCTAGTTCTACCAATAAAGTCCATCTAGTTCTACGGAGAAAGTCCATCTAGTTCAACCAATAAAGTCCATCTAGTTCAACCAATAAAGTCCATCTAGTTCTACGGAGAAAGTCCACCTAGTTCTACCAATAAAGTCCATCTAGTTCTACCAATAAAGTCCACCTAGTTCTACCAATAAAGTCCATCTAGTTCTACCAATAAAGTCCATCTAGTTCTACCAATAAAGTCCACCTAGTTCTACCAATAAAGTCCATCTAGTTCTACGGAGAAAGTCCATCTAGTTCAACCAATAAAGTCCATCTAGTTCTACCAATAAAGTCCATCTAGTTCTACCAATAAAGTCCACCTAGTTCTACCAATAAAGTCCATCTAGTTCTACCAATAAAGTCCATCTAGTTCTACCAATAAAGTCCATCTAGTTCTACCAATAAAGTCCATCTAGTTCTACCAATAAAGTCCATCTAGTTCTACCAATAAAGTCCATCTAGTTCAACCAATAAAGTCCATCTAGTTCTACCAATAAAGTCCATCTAGTTCAGCCAATAAAGTCCATCTAGTTCTACCAATAAAGTCCATCTAATTCTACCAATAAAGTCCATCTAATTCTACCAATAAAGTCCATCTAGTTCAACCAATAAAGTCCATCTAGTTCAACCAATAAAGTCCATCTAGTTCTACCAATAAAGTCCACCTAGTTCTACCAATAAAGTCCACCTAGTTCTACCAATAAAGTCCACCTAGTTCTACCAATAAAGTCCATCTAGTTCTACCAATAAAGTCCATCTAGTTCTACCAATAAAGTCCATCTAGTTCTACCAATAAAGTCCATCTAGTTCTACCAATAAAGTCCATCTAATTCTACCAATAAAGTCCATCTAGTTCTACCAATAAAGTCCATCTAGTTCTACCAATAAAGTCCATCTAGTTCAATCAATAAAGTCCATCTAGTTCTACCAATAAAGTCCATCTAGTTCAACCAATAAAGTCCATCTAGTTCTACCAATAAAGTCCATCTAGTTCTACCAATAAAGTCCATCTAATTCTACCAATAAAGTCCATCTAGTTCTACCAATAAAGTCCATCTAGTTCTACCAATAAAGTCCATCTAGTTCAACCAATAAAGTCCATCTAGTTCTACCAATAAAGTCCATCTAGTTCAACCAATAAAGTCCATCTAGTACTACCAATAAAGTCCATCTAGTTCTACCAATAAAGTCCATCTATTTCTACCAATAAAGTCCATCTAGTTCTACCAATAAAGTCCATCTAGTTCTACCAATAAAGTCCATCTAGTTCTACGGAGAAAGACCATCTAGTTCTACCAATAAAGTCCATCTAGTTCTATGGAGAAAGACCATCTAGTTCAACCAATAAAGTCCATCTAGTTCAACCAATGAAGTCCATCTAGTTCTACCAATAAAGTCCACCTAGTTCTACGGAGAAAGTCCATCTAGTTCTACGGAGAAAGTCCATCTAGTTCAACCAATAAAGTCCATCTAGTTCAACCAATAAAGTCCATCTAGTTCTACAGAGAAAGTCCATCTAGTTCTACGGAGAAAGTCCATCTAGTTCAACCAATAAAGTCCATCTAGTTCAACCAATAAAGTCCATCTAGTTCTACGGAGAAAGTCCACCTAGTTCTACCAATAAAGTCCATCTAGTTCTACCAATAAAGTCCATCTAGTTCTACGGAGAAAGACCATCTAGTTCAACCAATAAAGACCATCTAGTTCTACCAATAAAGTCCATCTAGTTCTACCAATAAAGTCCATCTAGTTCTACCAATAAAGTCCATCTAGTTCTACCAATAAAGTCCATCTAGTTCTACCAATAAAGTCCACCTAGTTCTACCAATAAAGTCCATCTAGTTCTACGGAGAAAGTCCATCTAGTTCAACCAATAAAGTCCATCTAGTTCTACCAATAAAGACCATCTAGTTCTACCAATAAAGTCCACCTAGTTCTACCAATAAAGTCCATCTAGTTCTACCAATAAAGTCCATCTAGTTCTACCAATAAAGTCCATCTAGTTCTACCAATAAAGTCCATCTAGTTCTACCAATAAAGTCCATCTAGTTCTACCAATAAAGTCCATCTAGTTCAACCAATAAAGTCCATCTAGTTCTACCAATAAAGTCCATCTAGTTCAGCCAATAAAGTCCATCTAGTTCTACCAATAAAGTCCATCTAGTTCTACCAATAAAGTCCATCTAGTTCTACCAATAAAGTCCATCTAGTTCTACCAATAAAGTCCATCTAGTTCTACCAATAAAGTCCATCTAGTTCAACCAATAAAGTCCATCTAGTTCTACCAATAAAGTCCATCTAGTTCAGCCAATAAAGTCCATCTAGTTCTACCAATAAAGTCCATCTAATTCTACCAATAAAGTCCATCTAATTCTACCAATAAAGTCCATCTAGTTCAACCAATAAAGTCCATCTAGTTCAACCAATAAAGTCCATCTAGTTCTACCAATAAAGTCCACCTAGTTCTACCAATAAAGTCCACCTAGTTCTACCAATAAAGTCCACCTAGTTCTACCAATAAAGTCCATCTAGTTCTACCAATAAAGTCCATCTAGTTCTACCAATAAAGTCCATCTAGTTCTACCAATAAAGTCCATCTAGTTCTACCAATAAAGTCCATCTAATTCTACCAATAAAGTCCATCTAGTTCTACCAATAAAGTCCATCTAGTTCTACCAATAAAGTCCATCTAGTTCAATCAATAAAGTCCATCTAGTTCTACCAATAAAGTCCATCTAGTTCAACCAATAAAGTCCATCTAGTTCTACCAATAAAGTCCATCTAGTTCTACCAATAAAGTCCATCTAATTCTACCAATAAAGTCCATCTAGTTCTACCAATAAAGTCCATCTAGTTCTACCAATAAAGTCCATCTAGTTCTACCAATAAAGTCCATCTAGTTCTACCAATAAAGTCCATCTAGTTCAACCAATAAAGTCCATCTAGTACTACCAATAAAGTCCATCTAGTTCTACCAATAAAGTCCATCTATTTCTACCAATAAAGTCCATCTAGTTCAACCAATAAAGTCCATCTAGTTCAACAATAGTCTTCTAGTTCAAATGATAAAGTCCATCTAGTTCAGCCAATAGATTCCATCTATTTTACTAATAAAGTCCATCCAAGTCTAACAATAGTCCATCTAGTTCCACCAATAAAGTCCATCTAGTTCTACCAATAAAGTCCATCTAGTTCTACCAATAATGTCCATCTAGTTCAGCCAATTAAGTCCATCTAGTTCCACCAATAATGTCCATCTAGTTCAGCCAATTAAGTCCATCTAGTTCAGGGGTGCCCAACCTTTTGAAGGCTGAGGGCCACTTAAGCGACTTAGTAACCAGCCGCGGGCCACAATGAACGGAGTGGGCAGAAGACAGGTCTGTGTCCAGTCTGCATATGCAAAGCAGACACCGACCAATCTACTCTATGGGCCCTCTGATCCAATCAGATGGAAGGAGATGGATCCACTTCTGTTTTTTTTTAGCAGATCGGATTGGAGGTAGGCAGGTGTAAAACGGACAAAAGTCTGTTTACATCTGCTGCTCCATAGAGGTGAATGGTGGGTATGATTGGGTCAGACTGATCGTGTGAAAGGGGTCTAAGGCTGCTTTTACACTGATGGACTGCGGTCTACCCACAAAGTGGGTGAGGCGCAGTGTACCTGTGGTTTTCCCACCGGTTAGCTGCACCTTGCCATAGACGTCTATTATATCCTGCAGGTGTGGTGCACTTTCTAAAAAGCCGCTTGCTTCCTCTACCACTGTCTTCATTCAGAACACTGATGCTCTGGGATGGCAGGTTGGCAACCTGCAATATGGGCTTGCCAACCAGCCATTCCAGAGCAGGTGGTCGCGGGCCACACCCCTGATCTAGTTCAACCATCTAGTTCAACCAATAAAGTCAATCTAGTTCAGCCAATAGACCATCAAGTTCAACCAATAATGTCCATCTAGTATAACCAATAAAGTCCATTTACTTTAACCAATAAAGTCCATCTAGTTCTACCAATAAAGTCCATCTAGTTCTACCAATAAAGTCCATCTAGTTCAGTCAATAGATCATCAAGTTCAACCAATATAGACCATCTACTTCAACAATAGTCATTTAGTTCAAATGATAAAAACCATCTAATTAAGCCAATAAAGTCCATCTAGTTTACTAATAAAGTCCATCCGGTTCAAACAATAGTCTATCTAGTTCAACCAATAATGTCCATCTAGTTCCCCCAACAGTTCATCTAGTTCAACCAATAAAGTCCATCTAGTTCAATCAATAAAGTCCACCTAGTTCTACCAATAAAGTCCATCTAGTTCAACCAATAAAGTCCATCTAGTTCTACCAATAAAGTCCATCTAGTTCAACCAATAAAGTCCATCTAGTTCTACCAATAAAGTTCATCTAGTTCTACCAATAAAGTTGTCAGGAAAGGCTTCACCCGCTGGTGGTACTGTTGGTCCTTTGGACTGCAGTACTAGTGTCCGCCAGCAGGTGTCCTCTTGCAGCCAATATCCTTGTTGGAGGATCTCACCTGCTGGTGGTAATGCATGATACATGGACTGCAGTACCGGCATCCACCAGCGGGTGTATTCTGGCAGTATGGGACAGGCAGCACTTCCTGTGGTCAGCTGTGACCTGAAGCTTAATTACTGGACTTCCTTAAATACCCGGCAAGTGCAAACACTCCTTGCCCTGGTATCGCTCTCTAACTGACCTAGGACCTGTGACCCTGTCTTGAGCCTGTATCCGACCCGATCCCTAACCTGCACCCTGCTTGACCCGATCCCTACCTTGAACCTGCACCCTGCTTTACCCGATCCAACCCGATCCCTGCCTTAAGCTCAGCCTGCATCTGTCTCTCGGTTACCTTGATCCCTGCTCTGCAGCCAACCCATCCATCTCCTCCCTGTTCCTGTTTATTCCCATCCTTACCCATCTGCTGGATCCCCTTGTGTATGACCTCGGCCTGGCTTTCACTACGATTCTGGTATTTCCCATATTTGTATATACCTTGTTTATATAGTCACTGTTATTGTTTAGTTTATTGCACTGTGTTCTACTGGAGGTGATTGTTGTTTATCCACTACAATAAATTGTCACATTTTCACCTATACCCATTTGGTTTCCTTTTATGCAGTCACACAGTCTGGTCAATTAGCCGTCTCTGACAAAAGTCCATCTAGTTCAACCAATAAAGTCCATCTAGTTCAACCAATAAAGTCCATCTAGTTCTACCAATAAAGTCCATCTAGTTCTACCAATAAAGTCCATCTAGTTCAACCAATAAAGTCCATCTAGTTCTACCAATAAAGTCCATCTAGTTCTACCAATAAAGTCCATCTAGTTCAATCAATAAAGTCCATCTAGTTCAATCAATAAAGTCCATCTAGTTCAATCAATAAAGTCCATCTAGTTCAATCAATAAAGTCCATCTAGTTCTACCAATAAAGTCCATCTAGTTAAACCAATAAAGTCCATCTAGTTCAATCAATAAAGTCCATCTAATTCTACCAATAAAGTCCATCTAGTTCTACCAATAAAGTCCATCTAGTTCTACCAATAAAGTCCATCTAGTTCTACCAATAAAGTCCATCTAGTTCAACCAATAAAGTCCATCTAGTTCAACCAATAAAGTCCATCTAGTTCAACCAATAAAGTCCATCTAGTTCAATCAATAAAGTCCATCTAGTTCTACCAATAAAGTCCATCTAGTTCTACCAATAAAGTCCATCTAGTTCTACCAATAAAGTCCATCTAGTTCAACCAATAAAGTCCATCTAGTTCTACCAATAAAGTCCATCTAGTTCAACCAATAAAGTCCATCTAGTTCTACCAATAAAGTCCATCTAGTTCTACCAATAAAGTCCATCTAGTTCTACCAATAAAGTCCATCTAGTTAAACCAATAAAGTCCATCTAGTTAAACCAATAAAGTCCATCTAGTTAAACCAATAAAGTCCATCTAGTTCAACCAATAAAGTCCATCTAGTTCTACCAATAAAGTCCATCTAGGTCCATCTAGTTCAATCAATAAAGTCCATCTAGTTCTACCAATAAAGTCCATCTAGTTCTACCAATAAAGTCCATCTAGTTCAACCAATAAAGTCCATCTAGTTCAATCAATAAAGTCCATCTAGTTCTACCAATAAAGTCCATCTAGTTCTACCAATAAAGTCCATCTAGTTCTACCAATAAAGTCCATCTAGTTCAACCAATAAAGTCCATCTAGTTCAACCAATAAAGTCCATCTAGTTCTACCAATAAAGTCCATCTAGTTCTACCAATAAAGTCCATCTAGTTCTACGGAGAAAGTCCATCTAGTTCAACCAATAAAGTCCATCTAGTTCAACCAATAAAGTCCATCTAGTTCAACCAATAAAGTCCATCTAGTTCTACCAATAAAGTCCATCTAGTTCTACCAATAAAGTCCATCTAGTTCTACCAATAAAGTCCATCTAGTTCTACCAATAAAGTCCATCTAGTTCTACGGATAAAGTCCATCTAGTTCAATCAATAAAGTCCATCTAGTTAAACCAATAAAGTCCATCTAGTTCTACCAATAAAGTCCATCTAGTTCTACCAATAAAGTCCATCTAGTTCTACCAATAAAGTCCATCTAGTTCTACCAATAAAGTCCATCTAGTTCAGCCAATATAGACCATCTACTTCAACAATAGTCGTTTAGTTCAAATGATAAAAACCATCTAATTAAGCCAATAAATTCCATCTAGTTCAGCCAATAGACCATCAAGTTCAACCAATAAAGTCCATTAGTTCAACCAAGAAATTAAGCCAATAAATTTCATCTAGTTTACTAATAAAGTCCATCTAGTTCTACCAATAGACCATCTACAACATAGTTCAACCAATAATGTCCATCTAGTTCAGCCAACAGTCCATCTAGAAAAACGAATAAAGTCCATCTAGTTCTACCAATAAAGTCCATCTAGTTCTGCCAATAAAGTCCATCCGGTTCAAACAATAAACCATCTACAACATAATTCAAACAATAAAGTCCATCTAGTTCATAGGATAAAAAACCCATCTAGTTGAACCAATATTCAATCCAGTTCAATCAAAAAAAAACACGCATGCTCAGAATCAAGCAGAAGAGCCGAACTGCCTATTGAACTTCATTGATCTCGGCTCGTCGTACGTCTTGTACGTCACGGCGTTCTTGACGGTCGGAATTTTGTGTGACCGTGTGTATGCAACACAAGTTTGAGCCAACATTTCGTCGGAAAAAAAATCCACGATTTTGTTGTCGGAATTTCCAATTGTGTGTACGCGGCATGAGAGCACAAAATTCCCCATAAAAGCCTAGGTGTGAACGGAGACTGATGGAAGAAGAAAAGCACAAATGACATTTTTATCAATTTTTTATACACAAATAGAGCTTTCTTTTGGTGGTATATAATCACCACTGGGGTTTTTCTATTTTGTAAGAGTATTTAGGTAGAGCCATGGCGTGTTTTTTTTTTTTTTACGTTGTTATTTTTTTGTCACCGTTTTTTGGAAAATAAAGAATGAAAAAATGTTTTCACATAAAAATAAAAATTAGTTTTACATATTGTCACCAGTGCAGTACAGTGTCATCATATAACTGGTGTGGTGGTGATCAGGGACACAAAGGGAAAATAATAATGAACAAAAATTTTATATTTTTTTTTATAAAAAATGAATTTATTCATTTTTATTATTTTTTTAAGCACTTAAGCCCCGGACCAACACGCAGCATAAAGACCAGGCCCCTTTTTGCGATTCGGCACTGCGTCGCTTTAACTGACAATTGCGCGGTCGTGCGACGTGGCTCCCAAACAGAATTGACATCCTTTTTTCCCCACGAATAGAGATTTATTTTGGTGGTATTTGATCACCTCTGCGGTTTTAATTTTTTGCGCTGTAAACAAAAATAGAGCGACAATTTTGAAAAAAATGCAATATTTTTAACTTTTTGCTATAATAATTATCCCCAAAAATATATAAAAAAAACGTTTTTTTTTCCTCAGTTTAGGCCGAAAAGACGTATTCTTCTACATATTTTTGTTAAAAAAAAAATCGCAATCAGTGTTTATTGATTGGTTAACACAAAAGTTATAGCGTTTACAAAAAAGGGGGTAGTTTTGTGGCATTTTTATAAAAAAAAATTTTTTTTTACTGGTAATGGCGGCGATCAGCGATTTTTTTCATGACTGCGACATTATGGCGGACACATCAGACACTTTTGACACTTTTTTGCGACCAGTGTCATTTTTACAGCGATCAGTGCTATAAAAATGCACTGATTACTGTGAAAATGACACTGGCAGTGAAGGGGGTTAACCACTAGGTGGCGCTGTAGGGGTTAAGTGTGCCTAAGGGAGTGATTACTACTGTTAGGGGGCGTGGCTACGAGTGACACGTGACCGATCTCCACTCTGATTACACAGAGCGGAGATCGCTGACGTTGTCAGTAGAGGAGCGGGGAGATGTTGTGTTTACACTGACCTCTCCCCGCTCCATCCCTCCGTGAGACGATCGCGGGGATCCCCGTGGCGATCGAGTCCACGGGACCCGCTGTCCCACTCACAGGGATGACTGCAGGGTCGCGCGACCACACGGCAGGCAGTTAAAGGGGCCACGTACAGGTACGTGATTGTGCCTGTCCGTGCCATTCTGCCGACGTATATATGCCGTGAGCGGTCGTTAAGGGGTTAAACAAATTTTTTTTTTTTTTTTTTATTATTTACTGTGACCAGAGGAATACAGTGTTTCCATAGTAACAATGTACCACTCTGGAAAGTTGGGATTTAAAAAAAAAAAATCACCAATTAGCTGAAATCAATCATTCCACTACAAGCACCACAGATCTGGTCTCTGTTCTAAGTGAAGAGTGCCTTGAAAAAGTATTCATACCCCTGGAAATGTTCCCACATTTTCTCATGTTACAACCAAAAAACATAAATGTATTTTATTGGGATTTTATGTGATGGACCAACACAAAGTGTCACATAATTGTGAAGTGGAAGGAAAATGATAAATGATACAAATAAATATGTGAAAAGTGTGGGGGGAGGGGCATTTGTATGGCGCCCCCCGGAGTCAATACTTTGTAGAACCCCCTTTCTCTACAAGTCTTTTTGGGGGTGTCTCTACCAGCTTTGCACATCTAGAGAGGGACATTTCTGTCCATTCTTCTTTGTAAAAGTTCTGTCAGATTGGATGGAGAGCGTCTGTGATCAGCAATTTTCACGTCTTGCCACAGATTCTCAATGGGATTTAGGTCTGGACTGAGCCCTAAATTCCATTTTATTTCCCTCGAGATGTTATGAGGAATTTCAGGCAGTTCCAGGATCCCAACAACATGGTGGAATGAAGGGATTTTCCATGGAGAAGAAGTCACAAATTTCAGACTAGTGGACGGTCCAGGGCTGCTGTTAGAAATCACTGGGGGGGGGGGCATACAGCCCCCCCTCCCCTCCCATGGCCAAAGGTGACAGGACATAAGATTTATCAGTCCCTTTCTCTACAGCACGGGCGCTCAACCTGTGGCCCTCCAGCTGTTACAGAACTACAAGTCCCATCATGCCTCTTCCTTTGGGAAGTTATGCCTCTTAACTGTCAGCCTTGCAATGCCTCGTGGGACTTGTAGTTCTGCAACAGCTGGGGGGCCACAGGTTAAGCACCCATGCTCTACAGCCTCAGCTGCACAGATGAATGAATAGGAAGCACTCTGAGGCTTCCTGATCATTCACAGACTGAAGCATAGGAAGCACAGCTTCCTATGCTTCAGTGATGAATGGACACAGGAGTGATCGGTACTGATCGCTCACTATGTTCGTTCAGGAAAGAAAGGGGCCAGTAAATGACTACCACCCCGTGTACCCGCAGCAACTGCTGACGGGAGAGGAGGGCAGCCGGCAGCACTGTGGGGGAAAGCGGCACACGGGGGGGGGGGGGCCCAGACAGCAGATGGAAGGGGCAATCCCCTTGCAGTGCAGCCAGGGGGAGGGTGAGGAGGAGACGCTGGCAGCACTGCAGGGGGAGGCAGAAGAGAATCAGTGTCTGCAAAAAGATAGTACAGCAGCTGCCCCCCCCCTTTTTGAACTGATGGGGCCCGGTCCCAGTACAGGAGGGCCGGCTGTATTGCCTTATCAGCGGCCCTGGACAGTTATACAAACCTACAAGATGTCATCCGATGACGGGGAACATTTTTTTATGTAGCCAATTATCTGCTGCATGATGCAATTAGATGCTAATTTTGAAAAAAAAATTGACAATGATGAAATTGCTTTTTTTTTTTGGTGAATTAAAGTTCAACCAAATCTTCCCCTATTATATAGATACAAAGCTGCGCACTTCACACGCGGCACCCGTTTCTGGAAACACTTGTCAAAGGAAAGTGATGCTTTAATAAATGACACACCGGATTATCTTCACAGCATTTTGCCATTCCCAGAAAACATTTATCAATCTGTCTCTGAGATTCCACAGAAATAGATACAGCAGACTTGTGTCCGGACTGATGGTGGCATGGCGAGAATTATCACCGGTCCGACCCCCCGGCAGTGAGGAAGTATATATCATTCTACGACTGAAAATTATTTCTTCAATTCAAAATAATATCCACTTCAAAGTCCCTGCGATATTTCCTGGAAATGCATCAGGGCAAATTATTTTTCTTTTTTTAATATATTTTTAATTATATTATTATTGTTATATTTTGGATTTTTTTATTAAAAATATTTTTAATTCACAAGGATATTCACTTCAAAGTCCCTGCGATATTTTTCAGAAATTCAACAAGGAAAGTTATTTAATTTGTTGATATACATATGTTTAATTATTATTGTTTATATATATATATATATATATATATATATATATATATATATATATATATATATATATATTAGTTTTTATATTTTCATATCACAAATATATCAATTTCAAGGCCCCTGCAACAATTTTTTTTTTTTTTTTTAAATACATTTCTAATATTTGTTTAATTATATTATTACTATTATTTTTATTATTTTCAAATTTCTTTATTTTTTTTTAGTTTGAAATTATGTCCACTTCAAAAGTCCCTGCAGTATTGTAACGGAATATCCCACACTCCGCTTGAGTGCTTTCGTCATATGCCGCTTCCTCCAGTCTGAATATAGATATTAGATATTATAGCCGCATATTACAACCAAGAACTAGGCAGGACTCGTTTGGCTGCAAAGCTGGAACTCTTTATTTGAACAAGAATACAGGTTTTTATACACTTGAGAAGGAGGTTCCCCCCTTCTGCTCATATTACCCTAACAATACAAACTGTAACAAGAAACATAAATTAACATGAGTAAATCCAACATGGCAAGCTATTTTATTTTTTAATATATTTCAAATAACAATATTTTTTAGTGTTATATTTTGAATATTTTTTTATATTTATAATTCACTCTGATGTCCGCTTCAAGGTCCCTGCAGTATTTCCTGTAAATCCAACATGGCAAGCCATTTTCTTTTTTACTCTATACTGTATCTAATTATAATATTTCTATTGTTATATTTTCACATTTTTTTTTTATATTTTTATTTTAGCTATGATATCCACTTCAAGGTCCCTGAAATATTTCCTGGGAATTCAGCAAGGCAAGCTTGTTAATTTATTTTTATTTATATTATTTTATGTATATATATATTTATATTGTTATATTTATTTATCACAATTACATTTCAAGGTCCCTGCAACGTTTCCTGGAAATCATGCATGGCATGCTACTTTTTTTTCTTTTTTAAATATATTTTAAATATTTTTAATTTATACCATCATTATTTTTTTTCAATTGTTTTAATTTTTTCCATTCAAAATAATGTTCACAAATAATGTCCCTGTAATAATTCCTATAATATCAAGCAGGGCAAGTTGTTTTCTTATTCTATATATGTTTAATAATATTATTATTTTTATTGCAATATATTTTTTTACAATTAATAATATCCACTTCAAGGTCCCTGCAATATTTCCTGGAGGCTCAACAAGGCAAGTTATTTTATTTGTTATATATTTTTAATTATATTTTTATTGTTATTGTTATATATATATAATTTTGATATGAAAATATAAAAAATATATATCAATTTCAAGGCCCCTGCAACATTTCCTGGAAGTCGTGCATGGTGTGCTACTTTTCTTTTTTTTTTTCTTTTTTACCAGATTTCTAATATTTGTTTAAATATATCATCACTATTAATATTTTTATTATATTCAGTTTGAAACAATGTCCACTTTAAGGTCCCTGCAGTATTTCCTGTAAATCTAACATGGCAAGCTATTTTCTTTTTTATTATATAATTCTATTTATAATATATTTATTGTTATATTTTGAATCTTTTTAATATATATTTTTTTTAAATTCACTATGATATCTACTTCAAGGTCCTTAAAATATTTCCTCGAAATTCAGCAAGGCAAGTTTTTTCATTTGTTAATATATTTTTAATTTGATACCACAATTACATTTCAAGGCCCTTGCAACATTCCCTAGAAATCATGCATAACATGCAAATTTTGTTGTTGTTATTTATTAAATATAATTCTATTCTTATATTTTTTATTTATTTTTTATTTTTTCAAGTTATTTTCAGTTCGAAATGAGGTTCACTTCAAGGTCACTGTAATAATGCCTAGAAATCAAGCAGATCAAGTTATTTTCCTTTTTAATATATTTTTAATTATATTATTATTTTTATTGTTATAATTGATTTAGTTTTTTCAATTAATAATGAAATCTACTTCAAGGTCCCTGCAATATTTCCTGGAGATTCAGCAAGACCAGTTGTTTTATTTGTTAATAACATTTTAATTATATTTTTATTATTATTGTTATATATTTCATATCACAATTATATCCGTTTCAAGGCCCCTGCAACATTTACTGGAAATAATATATGGCATGCTACTTTTTTTTTTATTTGCTAAATATATATTTTTAAATATATTTCTAAAACTGTATGTTCTATATTTTCCAATATGTTTTTATTATTTTTAATTTTTTTTTCCAGTTCGAATTTATGTTAGCTTCAAGGTCCCTGCAGCATTTCCTCATGCCATTTATTTTTTCTAATATTTTTGAATGATATTATTATTATTAATTTTCTTTATTTTTTTTCAGTCAAAATTATGTCCGCTATAGGGCTCCTGCAATATTTCCAGGAAATCCAGCAGGACAAGTTATGTTCTTTGTTAATTTTTATATTTGTAACATTATTATTATATTATTATGACCCTAGGAAGCCGGAAACGACGCAATGACATCACTTCCGGCAATGGCAAATGTAAACACCGCCATTTTTTTTTACTGGAAAGACTGAGATCAATTTTGCAGCATAGAGAAGAGATGGGGGGGGGGGGGGGTGTCTTATATTTTTACATTCCTTGTAATAAGAATAAAAGTGATAAAAAAATTAAAAATAAAATTAAGGGAAAGTGGAAAAAAAATTAAAAATAAAATAAAATAAATAATAATAATTTTCATTTTTTATTTTTTTTAAAAGCGCCCACCCCATCCCCTCCGTGCTCCCACACTAAGCAAATGCACACATAAGTCGCGCCCGCATATGTAAATGGCGTTCGCACCACACATATGAGGTATCACCACGATCGATAGAGCGAGAGCAATAATTCTAGCCCTAGACCTCCTCTGTAAGTCTAAACTGGTAATCTGTAAAAATGTTTAAAGCCTCGCCCATAGAGATTTTTTTTTTCCTTTCGTTACAATATATTTTCAAAAATTTTCACAGAACAACAAAAAGGATTGATTTTTAAGTACCATAATTATTATTATTTTTTTTTTTTACTCAAATCCTTTTTTTTTACTGTAATTTGGCGCCATTCCACGAACGTGCACAAATTTTAAAACGTGACATGTTTGGTATCTATTTACTTGGCATTACATCATCTTTTATATTTTACTCCAAAAAAAATTGGGTTATATATTGTGTTTTTTTTTGTGCATTAAAATTCATTAAAGTGTATTTTTTTTTTCGGCATCAAATTGCGTTTGAAAAATTTCTGTGCAGATACCGTGTGACGTAAAGAATTTGCAACGACCGCCATTTTATTCTCCAGGGTCTCTGCTGAAAAAAATATGTATCTATTTACTCGGCCTTACATCATCTTTTATATTTTACCAAAGAAAAATCGGGTTTTATATTGTGTTTTTTTGCATTAAAATTCATAAAAAAATAAAATAAAATAAAAATAATTCCCCACCAAATTGCATTTTAAAAATTTCTATGCAAATGACTGCCATTTTATTCTCCAGGGTCTCTGCTGAAAAAAATATGTATCTATTTACTCGGCCTTACATCATCTTTTATATTTTACCAAAAAAAAAATCGGGTTATCTATTGTGTTTTTTTTTGCATTAAAATTTATTATATTGTGTTTTTTTGCATTAAAAAAATATAAAATTCCCCACCAAATTGCGTTGGAAAAATATCTCTGCAAATACCATGTGACATAAAAAAAATTGCAACGACCGCCATTTTATTCTCCAGGGTCTCTGCTGAAAAAAATATGTATCTATTTACTCTGCCTTACATCATCTTATAGATTTTACAAAAAAAAAAAATCAGGTTATATATTGTGTTTTTTTGCATTAAAATTCATTAAAAAATAAAATTCTGTTGAAAAATATATGTATCTATTTACTCGGTCTTACATCATCTTTTATATTTTACCAAAAATAAATAAAAAAATCTGGTTATAAATTGTGTTTTTTTTGCATTAAAATTCATTAAAAAAGAAATAAAAATTCCCCACCAAATTCCCCACCAAATTGCGTTTGAAAAATATCTGTGCAAATACCATGTGACATAAAAAAAAATTGCAACGACCGCCATTTTATTCTCGAGCGTCTCTGCTGAAAAAAATATGTATCTATTTACTCGGCCTTATATCATCTTTTATTTGTTAACAATAAAAAATAAAAAAATCGGGTTATATATTGTGTTTTTTTGCATTAAAATGTATTATATTGTGTTTTTTTGCATTAAAATTCATAAAAAATATATAAAATTCCCCACTAAATTGCGTTTGAAAAATATCTGTGCAAATACCATGTGACATAAAAAAAAATTAAACGACCACCATTTTATTCTCCAGGGTCTCATCTGAAAAAAAATGTATATTTACTCGGCCTTACATCATCTTTTATATTTTACCCAAAAAAAATAAAAAATCTGGTTATACATTGTGTTTTTTTTTTTGCATTAAAATTCATTAAAAAAGAAATAAAAATTCCCCACCAAATTGCGTTTGAAAAATTTCTGTGCAAATATCATGTGACATAAAAAAAAATTGCAACGGCCGCCTTTTTATTCTCCATGATCTCTGCTGGAATTTTTTTTTATCTATTTACTCGGCCTTACATCATCTTTTAGAATTTAACCAAAAAAAAAAATCGGGTTATATATTGTGTTTTTTTTTTTTGCATTAAAATTCATTAAAAAATAAATAAAAATTCCTCACCAAATTGCGTTTGAAAAATTTCTGTGCAAATATCGTGTGACATAAAAAAATAATTGCAACGACTGCCATTTTATTCTCCAGGGTCTCTGCCTGGACCTTAGAGGTGAGGACAGGCGATGGAAGCGATTGATGCTGTTGCAGGAAAAGGTAGAACCTTCGTTATTTTCTAATAAAGGTTCAGAAGACGCCGCGGCTGTAATTGAAGGATTTATTCCTCACATCGCCCCCCTGCGTGGAAGCGACACGTCTGACTGGCGTGGCCCCGCGTCACGTGACGCCTTCAGACGGGTAACACAGCCGTGCGATTTCCAACACTCTGTGATTTCTCCCAGAAGAGCGCCATCTGGAGAGTGGGAAGTTTCGGGACACCTAAAGGGCAAAGTCATTTAACGCCGTCAATTTTTTTTTTCTGCGGAGACAATAAAGCGAAGGACTGAACTCCTCGCTGGAAGGGTCACTTCCCGCCGGTGAGCAGACACAAGGTTGTTACATCGCACTTCACACCGGCGACACGGCGAGAAACTAAAATTCCGCAGCCATAATGGAGACGGGAAACCTGCTGAACCTCAACCTGGAGATTGAACGGCGTTGTCCTCTGAAAATAAGTGGTTTGCTTAAATTTGTGACGGGGAAAAAAAAGCCCCTCCCCTCTTGGTGATCTATACTATATTAACCAAAAGTATTGGGACACCTGTCTTTACATGAACTTTAATGGCATCCCAGTCTTAGTCCGGAGGGTTCAATATTGAGTTGGCCCCGCCCTTTGCAGCTATAACAGCTTCAACTCTTCTGGGAAGGCCGTCCACAAGGTTTAGGAGGGTGTCTATGGGAATGTTTGACCGTTCTTCCAGAAGAGCATTTGGTACTGATGTTGGACGAGAAGGCCTGGCTCGCAGTCTCAGCTCTAATTCATCCCAAAGGTGTTCCATCGGGTTGAGGTCAGGACTCTGTGCAGGCCAGTCAAGTTCCTCCACCCCAAACTCGCTCATCCAATATTGAACCCTCCGGACTAAGACTGGGATGTCATTAAAGTTCATGTGCGTGTAAAGGACAGGCGTCCCAATACTTTTGACAGTATAATGTATGTACTTTGCAGCGGTTGATCAAACTTTGTTGCAGATTTCAACATTTTCTTATTCTGAATGAATATCTGTTTGTTTCCCCCACGTCCTGTGCCGACTGATTCTGAATGGGAGGGGTCTGGTTTCTATATAATCACCTGGTGCATTCTCAGTGTTCTGAAGAGGAAAGTTGCAGGGTCTGCATCCCTTTAGAAGTATTTAACCCTTGGGGAGGATCTCACCAAAAACCAAAATGCCTATTGCAGAGGATGCCTAAAATCTGACTTGGTGCAGACTTCTGGGAAAATCAGCGAGCCAATCACACAAGCCAGAAATGATATTTATGGGGCGCGCTCTGTATACAGTGAGGGGGGGGGGGGGGAAGTCAGCATTTTTCTTCCTCCAAACACAGCGGCTTTTATTAACCACTTGTAGACCCAGCTTTTTGTTTACATGTGAAAATCTTTTTTTTTGCTAGAAAATTATTTAGAACCCCCAAACATTATATATATATATATATCATTTATATTTATTTATTTTTTTAATCAGAGGCCCTAGAGAATAGATTTGGTGGGTTTTGCAATTTTCTATGTCACACGGTATTTGCGCAGCGTTTTTTTCAAGGCGCAACTCTTAGGGGAAAAAAATACACTTTTTAAAAAAATGTAATGTAAAAAAAAAAAAAAAATACGTAATCCATTTTTTTGGGCAAAATATAAAACATGATGTCACACCGAATAAATAGATACCAAACATGTCACGCTTTAAAATTGCGCAAGCCCCCGCGTAAATTTGAATGCAAAAGAAAAACACAATACATAACTTATTTTATTTTTTGTAAAATATAAAAGATGAAGTCACATTTTTTTTTTTATGTCACACGGTATTTGCACAGAAATTTTTCAAACGCAATTTGATGGCGAAAAAAAAAATACACTTTAATGAATTTTAATGCAAAAAAAAACTCACAATATATAACCTAATTTTTTTTGGGGGTAAAATATAAAAGATGATGTAATGCCAAGTAAATAGATACCAAACAAGTCACGCTTTAAAAAACCAAAACATAAAAAAAAACAATATACATAACCCAATATTTTTGGAAAAATATAAAAAAGATGATGTAAGACCGAGTAAAAAGATACCAAACATGTCACGCTTTAAAATTGCGCAAGCCTCTGGATACATTTTGATAAAAAAATAATAATATACATAACCCAATATTTTTTGGAAAATATAAAAAAGATGTTGTCACACCGAGTAAAAAGATACCAAACATGTCACGCTTTAAAATTGCGCACGCCCGCGCATAAATTTTAATGCAAAAAAAAAAACACAATACATAACCCATTTTTTTTTTTTTGTAAAATATAAAAGAGGATGTCACGCCGAGCAAATAGATACCACACGCCACACGTCACGCTTTAAAATAACTATATCAATTTTACTATCTATAGGTGACGCTTTAAAAGCCTTTTACAGGCGACCACTTTAGATGTACAGAGGAGGTCTGGAGCCAGAATTACTGCCCGTGATCTGGTGTGTTCATGCAGATACCTCACATGTGTGGGGCCAACCCATGGGTTCGCCTTTGCGCGCTACCACGGGGGGGGGGGGGGGGGTAAGGGACAAGAGCACTTTTTTTTAATTATTATTATTATTAGTTTTTTTATTATTATAAATTTATTTATTTTACACTGTTGCTTTTGATATATTTTTCTAAATTATTACTTAAATTTATTTTACACTGTTGCTTTTAAAAAACATTTTTAAATAATAACTGATTTTACACTGTTGCTTTTAATATATACATATATATATATATATATATATATATATATATATATATACACACACAAACATACACATATATATATATTTTTTTATTATTAATTAATTTTACACTGTTTCTATTAATATTTTTTTTTATTATTATCAATTAATTTTACACTGTTGCTTTTAATATATATATATATTTTTATTACTTTTATTGCTGTCACAAGAAATGTAAACATCCCTTGTGACAGCAACAGGTACGTGACACAGGTTCTCTTTATGGAGGGATCTGGGGGTCTAAGACCCCAAATCCTTCCTTTGCACTTAAAAGCATTCAAAAACGCCAAGATCGGCGTTTTTGAATGCTTTTTCGATTTCCAAAAAATGGCGCCGTTAACATGCCGGTAAACCTGGAAGTGATGTCATATTATTGCTTCTGAGTTACCATATTATAGAACCGATCAAAGCTGATTCCGGCATTCTTCGGGTCTCCGACTAGCCGGTGGACGTGCCGGCTAAGAGCTCGGGTCTGTGCCGGTGGGATGGGAAAGCCCAAGCGAGCCGTGGAGGCGGAGGCGGGGGGGGGGGGGGGGGGGAGGGGTGTGTGTAATAAAGGAAATAAATGTAAAAAGGAAATGAATGTAAAAAAGGAAATAAATGTAAAAAAGGAAATGAATGTAAAAAAGGAAATAAATGTAAAAAAGGAAATAAATGTAACGGTTTCCATGTATCGTGTGCCAATCTGCAGCCTTGTATAGCAGGAGATTTCTGCGACCTTCAGAATGATAATTATAGCGGGATCAGCCGGGCGCCCCCCTATCACCCAATCATTTAACACAATTATGTGCGCACAGTCCGGACAGAGCTGCAGGTGTTGGCGTGTGCGAACTTACCGCCATGGCGCCGGCGCAGTACGGCCACGTCAGGAAGCCGGTAGGGGAGAAGATTTGATAATTACTCAAAACTGACACAGAATCCGGGAAATAAAAATCGCCAACTTCCTCCAGCGATGAGCTGAAAGTGCGTGAGAATCAAAGGCAGGCTCTCGGCGCCGGTGACATGAAATATAGATGGGTCCCCATTAACAAGGCCGTAATTACCTGCCGAGCGCGTTCCGTCCTCGTTCCCAGCAGTGCTAAAACATACCGGTCATATTTGCGTCGCCGCGCTTCATGATCGGCATGTTAACATTTTGTTAAGCTGAAAAGCACTTTAAATATCAGCTGGAAATTACTGAAAATAATGAACAGTTTATAACAGGCCTGTCTGTCCCCCAGATTTTACCAAGAAACCGCGTATGGTACTGAGAGTGCAGCCTATCCAATCACTAAAGAGCGGTGACATCACTGAGAAGGCAGCCTATCCAATCACTAAAGAGCGGTGACATCACTGAGAAGGCAGCCTATCCAATCACTAAAGAGTGGTGACATCACTGAGAAGGCAGCATATCCAATCACTAGAGAGCGGTGACATCACTGAGAGTGCAGCCTATCCAATCACTAGAGAGCGATGACATCACTGAGAATGCAGCCTATCCAATCACTAGAGAGCGGTGACATCACTAAGAATGCAGCCTATCCAATCACTAAAGAGCGGTGACATCACTGAGAAGGCAGCCTATCCAATCACTAAAGAGCGGTGACATCACTGAGAAGGCAGCCTATCCAATCACTAGAGAGCGGTGACATCACTGAGAAGGCAGCCTATCCAATCACTAGAGAGCGGTGACATCACTGAGAAGGCAGCCTATCCAATCACTAGAGAGCGGTGACATCACTGAGAAGGCAGCCTATCCAATCACTAAAGAGCGGTGACATCACTAAGAATGCACCCTATCCAATCACTAGAGAGCGGTGACATCACTGAGAATGCAGCCTATCCAATCACTAGAGAGCGGTGACATCACGGAAATGGTCGGGTAGAACACACTTGTAGAAGTGATTCCGGGGGATGGGTAGGCCGCGGCCCAGCGATGTCTCCGGAATATTCGATGTTCTCTCTCTGTAATCTTGTGGTTTGCAGTCAGCAAGTTCCCGGCATTGGCAGCCCCATTCCTGCCAGTCAGTCGAGTCGCCCGGTGCCATCAGCGCCCACACATTACACACTCCATTATCCGGACAGATTGACTGAAGACCGGAGCTTATAAATCCCCCCCCCCCCACTTCCTGGAGCCACGTAATTATCACCCCCGGGGGACCGAATGTTCTGCAGAACTCACCATTTATATGAGGTGCATTTCACACCCAGCTGGACCCGTCTCCAACCGGAGAACCTGGACATGACCCGGACCCGACCCGGGCCCTTCTTGTCTTATTATCTCCAGGACATCCTTACCTGATAATAAAGGAACATCCGCAGTCCTAGGAAATCATTACTAAGGACAGGAGAGACACCTAATAGTTTATAGAGGGAAGTTTCAGGAAAAAAACTTTCCACAGCCCCCCTGCGTATAACACGCAGTCACAGTTTACCCTTTATTTTCAGGATAAAAAAAGTGAGTGTTATACGTCAATAAATACAGTATATATACACAGTATACAGAAGAGAGGGAGAGGAGGGGATAGAGAAAGGGAGGGCAAGAGAAGGAAGGGAGGGATAGGAAAGAATAAGGAGAGAGAAAGAATGGCCAGAGAGATGGAAGGGCGGGATAGAGAGAGGGAAGAGAGGGAGAAGGGAGGGAAGGATGAAGAAAAGGAAGGGATAGGCAAGAAATCTTCCTTCTCCTTGTCTGTCCCTTCCCTATCTTCAGCCCCTTCCCTTCCCTCTTCTTATATCCCCCTTCCCTCTCTTCTCCCTCCATTCCCTCTCTATCCATTCCTTTCTTCTACCATCCCTCTATTTATTATTATTATATAATAATAATAATAATATAATAATAATAAATAAAGGGATGGTAGAAGAAAGGAATGGATACAGAGGGAATGGAGGGAGAAGAAAGGGAAGGGGGATATATTGGAAGAGGGAAGGGAAGGATGAAGATGGGGAAGGGACAGATAGGGAGAAGGAAGCTAAAGTAAATCAAAGGGAAGGATAGAAATGGAAGGAGGGATAGAGAGTGGAAAGGGAAGGATGATGGGAGGGAAGAGAGAGAAAGATAGAAGGAAGGAAGGAAGGAAAAGCTAGGTAGAATGGAAGGATAGGCAGAAGGGAGGGAGGGATAGGTAGAAGGGAGGGAAGGATGGGTAGAAGGGAAGGATGGGTAGAAGGGAGGGAAGAATAGGTAGAAGGGAGGGAGGGATGGGTAGAAGGGAGGAAGGGATGGGTAGAAGGGAGGGAAGGATGGGTAGAAGGGAGGAAGGGATGGGTAGAAGTGAGGAAGGGATGGGTAGAAGGGAGGGAAGGATGGGTAGAAGGGAGGAAGGGATGGGTAGAAGGGAGAGAGGGATAGGTAGAAGGGAGGTAAGGATGGGTAGAAGGGAGGGAGGGATAGGTAGAAGGGAGGGAAGGATAGGTAGAAGGGAGGGAAGGATGGGTAGAAGGGAGGGAGGGATAGATAGAAGGGAGAGAAGGATGGGTAGAAGGGAGGGAAGGATGGGTAGAAGGGAGGGAAGGATAGGTAGAAGGGAGGGAAGGATGGGTAGAAGGGAAGGATGGGTAGAAGGGAGGGAAGAATAGGTAGAAGGGAGGGAGGGATGGGTAGAAGGGAGGAAGGGATGGGTAGAAGGGAGGGAAGGATGGGTAGAAGGGAGGAAGGGATGGGTAGAAGTGAGGAAGGGATGGGTAGAAGGGAGGGAGGGATGGGTAGAAGGGAGGGAAGGATGGGTAGAAGGGAAGGATGGGTAGAAGGGAGGGAAGAATAGGTAGAAGGGAGGGTGGGATGGGTAGAAGGGAGGAAGGGATGGGTAGAAGGGAGGGAAGGATGGGTAGAAGGGAGGAAGGGATGGGTAGAAGTGAGGAAGGGATGGGTAGAAGGGAGGGAAGGATGGGTAGAAGGGAGGAAGGGATGGGTAGAAGGGAGGGAGGGATAGGTAGAAGGGAGGTAAGGATGGGTAGAAGGGAGGGAGGGATAGGTAGAAGGGAGGGAAGGATAGGTAGAAGGGAGGGAAGGATGGGTAGAAGGGAGGGAGGGATAGATAGAAGGGAGAGAAGGATGGGTAGAAGGGAGGGAAGGATGGGTAGAAGGGAGGGAAGGATAGGTAGAAGGGAGGGAGGGAAGGGTAGAGAGGGAAGGGTAGAAGGGAGGGAAGGATAGGTAGAAGGGAGGGAAGGATAGGTAGAAGGGAGGGAGGGATAGGTAGAAGGGAGGGAGGGAAGTGTAGAGAGGGTAGTGTAGAAGGGAGGGAAGGGTAGAGAGGGAAGGATAGAAGGGAGGGAAGGATAGGTGGAAGGGAGGGAAGGATAGGTAGAAGGGAGGGAAGGGAAGGATAGGTAGAAGGGAGGGAAGGATAGGTAGAAGAGAGGGATGGATAGGTAGAAGGGAGGGAGGGATAGGTAGAAGGGAGGGAGGGATGGGTAGAAGAGAGGGAAGAATGGGTAGAAGGGAGGGAAGGATGGGTAGAAGGGAGGGAAGAATAGGTAGAAGGGAGGGAGGGATAGGTAGAAGGGAGGGAAGGATAGGTAGAAGGGAGGGAAGGAAGGGTGGAGAGGGAAGGGAAGGTAGAAGGGAAGGATAGGTAGAAGGGAGGGAGGGAAGGGTAGAGAGGGAAGGGTAGAAGGGAAGGATAGGTAGAAGGGAGGGAGGGAAGGGTAGAAGGGAGGGAAAGATAGGTGGAAGGGAGGGAAGGATAGGTAGAAGGGAGGGAAGGATAGGTAGAAGGGAGGGAAGGATGGGTAGAAGGGAGGGAGGGATAGGTAGAAGGGAGGGAGGGATAGGTAGAAGAGAGGGAAGGATGGGTAGAAGGGAGGGAAGGATGGGTAGAAGGGAGGGAAGAATAGGTAGAAGGGAGGGAGGGATAGGTAGAAGGGAGGGAAGGAAGGGTGGAGAGGGAAGGGAAGGTAGAAGGGAAGGATAGGTAGAAGGGAGGGAGGGAAGGGTAGAGAGGGAAGGGTAGAAGGGAAGGATAGGTAGAAGGGAGGGAGGGAAGGGTAGAAGGGAGGGAAAGATAGGTGGAAGGGAGGGAAGGATAGGTAGAAGGGAGGGAAGGATAGGTAGAAGGGAGGGAAGGATGGGTAGAAGGGAGGGAGGGATAGGTAGAAGGGAGGGAGGGATAGGTAGAAGAGAGGGAAGGATGGGTAGAAGGGAGGGAAGGATGGGTAGAAGGGAGGGAAGAATAGGTAGAAGGGAGGGAGGGATAGGTAGAAGGGAGGGAAGGAAGGGTAGAGAGGGAAGGGAAGGTAGAAGGGAAGGATAGGTAGAAGGGAGGGAGGGAAGGGTAGAGAGGGAAGGGTAGAAGGGAGGGAAGGATAGGTAGAAGGGAAGGATAGGTAAAAGGGAGGGAGGGAAGGGTAGAGAGGGAAGGGTAGAAGGGAGGGAAAGATAGGTGGAAGGGAGGGATGGGTAGGTAGAAGGGAGGGAAGGATAGGTGGAAGGGAGGGAAGGATAGGTGGAAGGGAGGGAAGGATAGGTGGAAGGGAGGGAAGGATAGGTAGAAGGGAGGGAGGGAAGTGTAGAGAGGGAAGGGTAGAAGGGAGGGAAAGATAGGTGGAAGGGAGGGAAGGAAAGGTAGAAGGGAGAGAAGGATAGGTAGAAGGGAGGGAAGGATAGGTAGAAGGGAGGGAAGGATGGGTAGAAGGGAGGGAGGGAAGGGTAGAGAGGGAAGGGTAGAAGGGAGGGAAGGGTAGAGAGGGAAGGGTAGAATGGAGGGAAGGATAGGTGGAAGGGAGGGATGGGTAGAAGGGAAGGATAGGTAGGAGGGAGGGAAGGATATGTGGAAGGGAGGGAGGGAAGGGTAGAAGGGAGGGAGGGATGGGTAGAAGGGAAGGATAGGTAGAAGGGAGGGAAGGATAGGTAGAAGGGAGGGAAGGATAGGTAGAAGGGAGGGAAGGATAGGTGGAAGGGAGGGAAGGATAGGTGGAAGGGAGGGAAGGATAGGTAGAAGGGAGGGAAGAATAGGTAGAAGGGAGGGAAGGATAGGTAGAAGGGAGGGAAGAATAGGTAGAAGGGAGGGAAGGATAGGTGGAAGGGAGGGAAGGATAGGTGGAAGGGAGGGAAGGGTAGGTGGAAGGGAGGGAAGGGTAGAGAGGGAAGGGAAGAATAGGTAGAAGGGAGGGAGGGATGGGTAGAAGGGAGGGATGGATAGGTAGAAGGGAGGGAAGGAAGTGTAGAGAGGGAAGGGTAGAAAGGAGGGAAGGGTAGAGAGGGAAGGATAGGTAGAAGGGAGGGAAGGATGGGTAGAAGGGAGGGAAGGATAGGTGGAAGGGAGGGAAGGATAGGTGGAAGGGAGGGAAGGATGGGTAGAAGGGAGGGAGGGATGGGAAGAAGGGAGGGAAGGGTAGAGAGGGAAGGATAGGTAGAAGGGAGGGAAGGGTAGAGAGGGAAGGATAGGTAGAAGGGAGGGAAGGATGGGTAGAAGGGAGGGAAGGATAGGTGGAAGGGAGGGAAGGATGGGTAGAAGGGAGGGAGGGATGGGAAGAAGGGAAGGATAGGTAGAAGGGAGGGAGGGAAGTGTAGAGAGGGAAGGGAGGGATATATAGAGGAAAGGTACGGATGTCTCGAATACTCTTCCACAATGAATTTTGGGATGTGCTTCGCTGCTATGGACACTTTATTTGTTCAGAGCCCCCCCCCCCCCAGCGTATACCAGCCATGTGTGCAGCCATTATACATTGTAGATAAGATGAAATCTTGTGAAGGGTCGGGATAAAGCTGAGTGGGACTTGTCAGCCTCATAAGAGGCAGAAGCGGAACGCAGAGCTCTTACTGGCTGATTGAAAGGAATTTGTTGGGAATGAGAAGCAGTAATCCCTCTGAAATAACAGATCCGATTCTCTCTGTTTCATGCTCTGATTCCTGCGCTTGGCATCGTGTCCTCGAGCATGAGAGAGGTGCGCCGCTCCCCCGACACACTGCGTCTCCGGCGTTCATATCAAGCATGTGCCATGCGGCGATAAGATGGCGTAGCGAGGATTACACCGACACCAGAAATTATCGCCTGGATTTTTCCTGGTTGCTCACTCAGGGGGAGAATTGTAAGATGCAGCAATGCCGCCATGGCTCTGATCATGTGACTTCCCACAATCCCTTAAAGCCTGACTTCAACCAAAATAAAGTGGAGGGAGAGGTAACACTTCCTGTTTTAGCCTGTGACCCCATTAGGGAGATTTCCATCACTTCCTGTCCATGTGAAGGCGATACGAAAAGAATTATGGGAGAGAATGTCACCAGGACAGAAAAAAAAAAAAGGTAGACAACCTTTTAGCTTTTGCCAACAGTTTCGGCTCGTTTTCCATGTGTTCCCACACATTGCATTGGAATGGGCCGCCCTATGCAAGAGAAATGCAGAAAAAAAGTCCCTGAACTCTTCCAAAATCGCAGCTCGCTGAACTGCATAATACTGCTGCACCCGGACTGGACTGGACTGGACTGGACTGGCATTGTGCTTGTCCTGCAATGATAACCGCTCTCTCTGAAGGCCATTGCTGTAGATCGGGGTCTGCACACTTTTCAGTACCCGGGCCCCACTATATATTATATGAATTTTCGTGGGCCGAAAAAGACTATTTATAGAAATCAGTCATTATAGAAAGAATGGATTTTATTAGGATTTTTTTATTAGCATGACACATTTCAGAAAAATAAAGAAATTCCATTAAAAAAGAGTCCCCCTTACTTCAGAGTCTTCATTAGAGTCACTGCTTACATTAGTATCTCCATCAGAGCCTCCCTTACATCAGGATTCCCATCAGAGTCCCCCCCCCCTCCTTACATCAGGGTCCCCATCAGAGTCCCCCTTACATCGGAGTCACCACTTACATTAGTATCTCCATCAGAGCCTCCCTTACATCAGGATCCCCATCAGAGTCCCCCCCTCCTTACATCAGGGTCCCCATCAGAGTCCCCCTTACATCAGAGTCACCACTTACATTAGTATCTCCATCAGAGCCTCCCTTACATCAGGATCCCCATCAGAGTCACCACTTACATTAGTATCTCCATCAGAGCCTCCCTTACATCAGGATCCCCATCAGAGTCCCCCCCTCCTTACATCAGGGTCCCCATCAGAGTCCCCCTTACATCAGAGTCACCACTTACATTAGTATCTCCATCAGAGCCTCCCTTACATCAGGATCCCCATCAGAGTCACCACTTACATTAGTATCTCCATCAGAGCCTCCCTTACATCAGGATCCCCATCAGAGTCACCACTTACATTAGTATCTCCATCAGAGCCCCCCCCTCCTTACATCAGGGTCCCCATCAAAGTCCTACTTACATCAGGGTCTCCATCAGAATCCCCTAAACACCAGGGTCCCCATCAGAGCCACTTCTTACGTTAGTGTGTACATCAGGGTCCCCCTTTACATCAGACTTCCCCCCTTCCAATCAGAGTCTCCCCTTACATCAGTGCCCCCTCCTTTCATCAGTGTCCCCATCAGAGTCCCCCTTACATTAGTGTTTTCGGCAGAGTCCCCTCACCACTGGGGACGGGGGACGGGGGGACTCTGGCGAATACTGTTATAAGGGGGGGGGACTCTGATGGGCACAGTGTGGCTGTAGATGTGTAGCAGCAAAGAAGGAGGTAGAAGGTGAAGCAGGTCTACACATAGGAATACAATGTGATTAATTGATATGACATGATAAAGCGATACAATGTGGTAAAATGATACATTCTAATAAAATTTGATAAAATTATACAATATGTTAAAATGTTACAAGCTATTTAAACAATATAACATGATAATATGACAAGATGTGATAAAATGATACAATGAGATAAAATGACACAATGTAAAAAAATAAGAGATAAAATGGTACAACAAGATAAAAACGATACGATGAGATAAAATTATACAACCGGATAAAATGATACGACAAGATAAAATGATACAATGAGATAAAACGATATGATGCAATAAAATGATACGACGAGATAAAATGATACAATGAGATAAAATTATACTAATGCCGCGTACACACAATCGGAATTTCCGACAAGAAAAGTCAGATGTGAGCTTTTTGTCAGAAATTCCGACCACATGTATGATATGCTCCATCGGACTTTTGCTGTTGGAATTTCCGCCAAGAAAAGATTGAGAGCAGGTTCTCTATTTTTCAGACGGAAAAAGTTCCTTTCGAAAAATCCAATCGTCTGTAGCAATTCCGACGCGCAAAACTCCTACGCATGCTTGGAAACAATTTGACGCATGCTCGGAAGCATTGAACTTCATTTTCTCGGCTCGTCGTAGTGTTGTACGTCTCCGCGTTCTTGAGGGTCGAAATTTCAGAGAACTTTTGTGTGACCGTGTGTAGGCAAGCCAAGCTTGAGCGGAATTCCGTCGGAAAAACCATCCAAAGTTTTTCCGACGGAAATCCTGATCGTGTGTATGATACAATGAGATAAAATGATCTAATGATATAAAATAATACAATGAGATAAAACGAAACGATGAGATAAAATGATACAACGAGATAAAATGATACAATGTGATAAAATGATACAACGAGATAAAATTATACAATGAGATAAAATGATATAATGATATAAAATACAATGAGATAAAACGATACGATGGGATAAAATGATACAATGTGATTAAATGATACAACGAGATAAAATAATACAATGAGATAAAATGATACGACGAGATAAAATGATACAATGATATAACATGGTAAAATGATACAATGAGATAAAATTATACAATGAGATAAAATGATAGAACATGGTAAAATTATACAATGAGATAAATTGGTACAATGATATAAAATGATACAATGAGATAAAATGATACAATGATATAAAATGATACAATAAGATAAATTGATACAACATGAGAAAATGATACAATGAGATAAAATGATACAAATAGATAAAATGATACAAATAGATAAAATGATACAAATAGATAAAATGATACAATGAGATAAATTGGTACAATGATATAAAATAATACAATGTGATTAAATGATACAATGATATAAAATGATAGAACACAAGAAAATGATAGAACATGGTAAAATGATACAATGAAATAAAATGATAGAACATGGTAAAATGATACAATGAAATAAAATGATACAATGATATAAAATGATACAATGATATAAAATGATACAATGATATAAAATGATACAATGAGATAAAATGATACGATGAGATAAAATTATACAATGTGATTAAATTATACAATGATATAAAATGATAGAACACAAGAAAATGATAGAACATGGTAAAATGATACAATGAAATAAAATGATACAATGATATAAAATGATACAATGATATAAAATAATACAATGAGATAAAACGATACGATGAGATAAAATTATACAATGTGATTAAATGATACAATGATATAAAATGATAGAACACAAGAAAATGATACAATGTGATAAAATGATACAATGTGATAAAATGATACAATGAGATAAAATGATAGAACACAAGAAAATGATAGAACATGGTAAAATGATACAATGATATAAAATGATAGAACATGGTAAAATGATACAATGAAATAAAATGATACAATGATATAAAATGATACAATGATATAAAATGATAGAACATGGTAAAATGATACAATGATATAAAATGGTGTGACTTTGTCTCTCCTGCAGGCCTGCATACAGCCCACTAGAGCTCAGCAGTGTAAGATTAGGGCTCGGTATTGCATTGCAATGTTCCCATCATGTCCGGCACGCAGCGAGCTGTCGGAGATTGCTCCTCCTGAAATACTAACCAAGAACTAATAAGTTCTAAGAGGGCGCTGAGCTGGAGGAGCCTAAAAATGCGGATTTTGATGATTAAGTGACACTTCATTTGTAAGCGCGCCGGCTCTTCCTCGGCCTCGTCTCCTCGGGTAATTTATTCTGAATGCGGCTGATCTATGGGCAGGCAGAAAATCCTAAACTCTGACACTTGAATGTGATATTTCAGCGAACGTTCGGCGCTCCCTGCTAATTACACCACCACTCACCAACTATCAATAATAATTTGGCATGGCAGCTTTCGTAAATAGATTGCACTTGATGCCGAGCGCCGCGGCTTGGCACGCAGACCTCTGCTCTGGCTTTTGACTCGGTGGAGGATAAGGGAGAGGCGCCGCCATTTCCAGCCTTGATTGGCTTAAATAATTCCATCTGTCACCCGTAAATTCACATTACGTTCCAGGTTTTCGGTTTATTGGAAAGGCGCGGAGATTCGGCCACTCCGGGGACCCAAACACTGCTACCTTCAATCTTCTACCTTCAGCCACGATGGCCATTCAAAAGAAAGCAGAATAGACGTGGCCCCTCGCCAGCCACAAAATGCACATCTGCATCTCGGGTCTCTGAGTTCTCGGATTCCTCCTGGATATATAAAGTAGATGTAGTCACTGAATGGAAGATGTCTGTGCACCAGGGGCGTAGATAAGGAGGGGGGTCCAAACGCCCCCATCCAGGAGCATCTATGGTGCAGCTTCTAGTGATTCAGTCCCCAAGAGAAATGTAACCCCACCCATGGTCCTTCTCGGGCCTGCCCTGGGACTGGGCGGTCCCTCCGAGACCTCACCCTCTTGCCAAAGTGGCCATCCCGCATGTCACCCCTAATTTTATGGGGTCCGCTCACTTGTTGCCCCCATATTCAGTTACTACGTAGGTGCAGTTATGGTGACAC
Organism: Rana muscosa; assembly: GCA_029206835.1. Taxonomy (NCBI): domain Eukaryota; kingdom Metazoa; phylum Chordata; class Amphibia; order Anura; family Ranidae; genus Rana; species Rana muscosa. Next base: position 398,518,018 of record CM055125.1, on the reverse strand, counting down.
TGTGTTTCCGGGACCTGGACAGACTTATGGGTCTGGGGTCCAAGATGTCAGATTGTCCTGGAAAATCCAGTATAGACGGCATCTATGGTTTCGTGATGGTGACAACAGTGGACTAACCGCGGAGACAGAGCGTTGTCACCCTATTACAGGAAATGGAAGGACCTTCATGGTAGGATCAACAGGGATCACTAAGGGCAGTGGTCTCCAAACTGCGGCCCTGGGGCCGGATGTGGCCCTTTGTTTGCCTTTATCCGGCCCTTGGGGCATTATACCATGCACTGACAGCAACAATAGGGCATAATTCCTCCCACTGACACCAAAGAAAGAGCTCATATCCTCCCACTGACACCAACGATGGGGCACAATTCTTTTTATTGGCACCAATAATGGGGCACTAGTCCTCCCACTGACACCAACGATGGGGCACAATTCCTTCCACTGACACCAACGATGGGGCACAATTCCTTCCACTGACACCAACAATGGGGCACTATTTCTTTTATTGACACCAACGATGGGGCACTAGTCCTCCCACTGATACCAAATATAGGGCATTGTTTACTCCAACTGGACATCAGGACATTTTCTACTCCCACTGGCCCTAGTCCGGCCCTCCTAAAGTCTGAAGGACAGTAAACTGGCCCTTTGTTTAGAAAGTTTGGAGACCCCCGACTTAGGGCATGGACAATAACTCAAATTAGGGTGACATTGTGATCCCAAACATTGGGACTGAGGTCCATGTTGCAGGAATGTCTCAGCCAATCCAGGAGAGATGACATCTATGGTTTCTTGATGGTGACAACAGTGGAGACAGGGCGTTGTCACCCTATTACAGAAACAAGTATCTTCAACAGTAATTAAAATTAGGGTGATCCCAAATATTAGGACTGAAGTCCATGATGTGGGAATGTCCCGGCCAATCCAGGAGACATGACATCTATGGTTTCTTGATGGTGACAACAGTCAACCATGACTGAGTGTAGAAATGGCCATTTGGAGTCTCCATTGGAAGCCCATGTGGCAGTGAAGGAACACAAATGGGGATGACGGAGCGTTGTCACCCTAATACAGGAAATGCCTAAACAAGGACCTTCATGGCGGGATCACCAGGGATCACTTAGGGCGTTGTGGGGGGGTTAGCTCGGCAGCGGGTGTGTGTGATCCCCTGGATGGGCTCCCCACACAAAAACAGGCCCAGCAGACGGAGGTTGTGGTTTTCAAGATCAAAAAGGTGCGGTTTATTTCTCTATTTACAGTGACAAAAAACACAGCAAAGCAAAAAGAAACATAAACAAAATAAACCCTGGTCAGCTTGACCTCTGACTAAACATGCAGGTTTCCTAACTAACAACTGGGATCAGCCTGCTGCTGTCCTAGTCCCTAAGTCCCTGGTTTAGTAAATGTCCAAACAAATAGCCACACAGGCTTTGTCTCACCGCACAGGGGTTCACTCTCCCTAGACAGTCCACACAGGTCTGGTTCCAGGCATGAGCAAACACCTAATGAAGCTGGGAGTTTTTATAGAGGCCTTAAACGAGCTGACAAGCTTCAGCTGGTCTCATCAACTCCCTGCCTGCACGACGCCCAGCACTCTCCCTAGAGGTATGAATCATCCATGAGCCCACTAGCCTCAGCTGGGCTTCATCAACTCTCTCCCTAGTTGTATAAGTCGGCATAAAGCCTGAATCTGGGAGAAATATACCTACCCCCCTGGATGCAACCAGGTGACTTTACCTTCCTGCTGTCACATACCCCCCCCCTCTTGTTTTAACCTCGGGGTTGGAACACCAGCAATCAGGCATTCATGTACTCGAGACAAAGCATCCACATTCCCCATTTGAACGCCAGGGCGATGCTTTACTGTGAAGTTGAATTCCTGTAGGGCCAGGAACCACCTATTCACTCTTCTATTTGTCTCCTTGTTTTGAGCCATCCACTTTAACGGAGCGTGATCCGTAACCATGTCAAAGTGCCTACCTAGCAGGTAGTACCGAAGGGAATCTAGAGCCCACTTCACCGCTAAACACTCCTTTTCAACCGTGGCGTAATTTACCTCATGGGACTTCAATTTCCTGCTGAGGTAAATGACTGGGTGCTCTTCCCCGTTCCAGACCTGGGACAATACTGCTCCTAACCCCACATCTGACGCATCACTTTGTACGACAAAGTCTTTAGAGAAGTCGGGTGAGTACAACACTGGCTGGCTACATAAGGCTTGTTTCAAGAATTGGAATGCTGCCTCAGCCTCGGGGGTCCATTTAATCATGACCGACCCTTTCCCCTTCGTCAGGTTGGTTAGGGGCACAGCCTTAGAAGCAAAGTGGGGAATGAAGCGCCGATAATAACCCGCGATTCCCAGAAAGGCTCGTACCTGCTTCTTGCTGTTGGGACGTGGCCAACTCTGGATGGCCTCGACTTTGTTGAGTTGGGGTTTTATTACTCCCCTCCCAATGGTGTACCCAAGATATTTGGCCTCCTCCTGCCCAATGGTACACTTCTTGGGGTTAGCCGTAAACCCCGCTTCCCGGATAGAGTCTAGGACTGCTTGCACTTTTGGCAGATGTGAGGCCCAATCTGTGCTATGGACAATTACGTCATCCAGGTAAGCCGCAGCATACTTCCGATGGGGCCTCAGCATCTGGTCCATTTTCCGCTGGAATGTGGCCGGCGCATTCTGTAACCCGAACGGCATTCTCTTATATTGGAACGCCCCGTCTGGGGTTACAAATGCGGTTTTCTCTTTGGCCGACTTGGCCAGGGGAATTTGCCAATACCCTTTTGTGAGGTCAAGAGTCGTCATGTATCGGGCTGTTCCCAGCCGGTCGATCAACTCATCTATACGTGGCATGGGGTAGGTGTCAAATTTTGTAACTTTGTTCAACTGACGAAAATCGTTACAAAATCGCCAGCTCCCATCCGGTTTAGGCACCAGCACAATGGGACTAGACCAATCACTTTGGGACTCCTCTATCACCCCTAAGTTCAGCATTTTCTGTACTTCCTCCCGTATTGCCTCCCGTCGGGCCTCTGGGATCCGATAGGGTTTTAACTTCACCCTTTCACCGGGCGGGGTAATAATATCATGCTCTACCCCAGATGTTTGTCCCGGCAGCTCAGAGAATACCTCCTTGTTGCGAAGCACAAACTCCTTAACCTCCTGTTGTTGGGGTTGTGACAAGGTGGCTGCTATTCCAACCTCCGGAATCACGCAACCAGTTTGAGCTGGTGACCAAGTGTCTGCGACTAGGGACTCTCTATCCCTCCAGGCTTTCAACAGATTAACGTGATAGATCTGTTCGGGCTTTCGCCTTCCTGGTTGTCTGACCTTGTAATTCACTTCGCTCACTTTTTCCATTATCTCGTAGGGGCCTTGCCATTTGGCAAGGAATTTACTTTCAACCGTAGGGACAAGTACCAATATCCTATCCCCCGGGGAAAAGGTACGGGTCTTGGCTCCACGGTTGTACACTCTCTGCTGTGCCAACTGCGCTTGGGCCAAATGTTCCTTCACGATGGGCATTACCTGTGCAATTCGATCTTGCATCAGGGCGACATGCTCAATCACACTCCTGTGGGGAGAACTCTCACTTTCCCAAGTTTCCTTGGCAATATCCAACAGCCCTCTTGGGTGTCTCCCATACAGTAACTCAAAGAAGGAGAATCCCGTAGAGGATTGGGGCACCTCCCTAATAGCAAACATCAAATAAGGAAGTAGACAGTCCCAATCCTTTCCATCTCTATCCACCACTTTCTTCAACATTTGTTTTAGGGTTTTGTTGAATCTTTCAACCAGCCCATCGGTTTGGGGGTGATACACAGATGTACGCAATTGCGTCACTTTGAACAATTTACACAGCTCTTTCATAACCCGGGACATAAAGGGTGTACCTTGGTCCGTAAGCAGTTCTTTACAAATACCCACCCGGCTAAAAACAAGAGATAGCTCTTTGGCTATGGTTTTGGCCGAGGTATTTCTGAGAGGGATCGCTTCTGGATAACGGGTGGCATAGTCCATTATAACCAATATGTACTGGTGCCCCCTAGCGGACTTGATTATAGGACCTACCAAATCCATTGCGATTCTCTCAAACGGGACCTCAATGATGGGTAGAGGGACCAGCGGGCTACGGAAATGTGGCATCGGGGCCGACCTCTGACACACAGGGCAGGAGGAACAATAATTTTCTATGTCCTTCATCACCCCAGGCCAATAGAATCTCTGTAATACCCTCTCTCGGGTTTTCTCTGTCCCCAGATGACCTCCAAGAATGTGCCCATGGGCCAACTCCAACACCAACTTCCTGTAAGGTTTGGGCACCACAAGCTGCTCAACGGTTTCTTCTGCCCTTTTTGCCACCCGATACAGTAGGTCCTTCTCTACGCTGAAGTATGGGTAAGTGCAGGTATTATCTGGGTTCACTAACTCGCCATCTATTTCCACTACGTTTTCCCGTGCCTTTATTAGGGCGGGGTCTTTCAACTGTTCTGTGGCAAAGTTTTCCCTGTGAACCTCAAGATCAGAAAACTCCACAGACGGTAGGTTTTCGTCTGAGGAGGTGGGCTCCTCTCCAGTTTCTTGAGTCTCCCCTGCCAATACTGACAAGGGAAATTCTGGAGAGTCCTCACCACTCTCAGAGGAGTTCTGGCTATCACATTCCTGGTACATAGGGGCACCAGTGGGGGGCTCAGGATCATCCCACAGTTCCCAGAACTTCGGAAAATCCCTTCCCACAATGGCATCATGCGGTAATTGAGATACTAAGCCCACTGGATGAGAGAGGGTACCTTTGGGGGTCTCGAAACACACTGTAGTCACTGGATACTCTCGGGTGTCCCCATGCACACAAATAACAGCTACCTTGCTATTCCCAGAGACCTCTGTTTTAACTAATTCAGCCTTTATCAGGGTCACAAGGCTACCTGAATCCAGCAATACCACAACATTTCTACCATTAATACACATTTTGCATAAATGTTTCTCAGTTCCCCGAATGGCAGTGCATACGACTGTCGCACACAGCGACTGACGTCGGTCCGTCAGAAAGTCACATTGCATGGGTTCCTCCACAACCGGGCAATTTGCTGCAATATGTCCCGCTTGCCGGCAGCGGTAGCAAACAATCCTTTTGGCTGCCTCTTGAGCCCCTGACTTCCCAGGCTGTTCTCGCCAAACTTTGGGTAGAGCTCCCACCCTCTCACTCTCTCCACCCTCACCCCTTGGAATCCTCTTATCCGCCCCTGGGGATGGTCTGGTCTTAGGGTGGAAAGTCCGAGAGTCTCTGGAAGAGGCCGTCAGGTTCTCTGTAGCCAAGTATTTCTCTACACGATCCACAAGACCACCGGCCGTCTCTGGGTCTCCATGGCTTACCCACTTTTGGATGGCAGTAGGAAGAGCTCTCAAAAACCGATCCATTACAACACGTTCCACAATCTCTGGTGCGGACAAAGTCTCTGGCTGTAGCCACTTCCTGCTCAGGTGAATGAGATCATACATTTGAGACCTGGGGGGTTTTCCAAGCTGGAAAGTCCAGTTATGCACACGCTGAGCCCGGACAGCCAGGGTGACACCCAGCCTTGCCAATATTTCAGCTTTTAGCATCACATAGTCTTTTGCTTGGTCAGGCTCTAGGTCATAGTAAGCCTTCTGCGATTCACCAGTTAACAGAGGAGCCACCAGTCCAGCCCACTGCTCCTCAGGCCACTTTTCTCTTTCAGCAGTCCTTTCAAATGTGGTCAAAAATACCTCTGGATCATCCTCTCCAGTCATTTTTGTCAATAAACGACTCACCCCAAAGGACGCGGTATTAGTGGGACGGCTTTCCTCACTGGTCTGCGGACGTTGCTGCATTACTGCTTCCATTTGTTGTAGTCTCTGCTCTTGCTTCTGTAACAGGTCTATGAAGCGGGCCTCAGATAGCTGCTGGGCTGCAAGGCTCTGTTGATGAGCTTGCTGCTGGGCTGCGAAGCTCTGTTGTTGAGCTGCAAGGCTCTTTTGCAAACCTGCATTTGTCTGCTGTTGATTGGCATTTGCTAGAGCCAGCTGTTTCAGTATCTCCTCCATGCTGGCTTAAAAAAAAACTGCCACTGGTTCTCCACCAACTGTGGGGGGGTTAGCTCGGCAGCGGGTGTGTGTGATCCCCTGGATGGGCTCCCCACACAAAAACAGGCCCAGCAGACGGAGGTTGTGGTTTTCAAGATCAAAAAGGTGCGGTTTATTTCTCTATTTACAGTGACAAAAAACACAGCAAAGCAAAAAGAAACATAAACAAAATAAATCCTGGTCAGCTTGACCTCTGACTAAACATGCAGGTTTCCTAACTAACAACTGGGATCAGCCTGGTGCTGTCCTAGTCCCTAAGTCCCTGGTTTAGTAAATGTCCAAACAAATAGCCACACAGGCTTTGTCTCACCGCACAGGGGTTCACTCTCCCTAGACAGTCCACACAGGTCTGGGTCCAGGCATGAGCAAACATCTAATGAAGCTGGGAGTTCTTATAGAGGCCTAAATGAGCTGACAAGCTTCAGCTGGTCTCATCAACTCCCTGCCTGCACGACGCCCAGCACTCTCCCTAGAGGTATGAATCATCCATGAGCCCACTAGCCTCAGCTGGGCTTCATCAACTCCCTCCCTAGTTGTATAAGTCGGCATAAAGCCTGAATCTGGGAGAAATATATCTACCCCCCTGGATGCAACCAGGTGACTTTACCTTCCTGCTGTCACAGCGTGTACAGGATCTCAAATTCGTGTGATGTTGTGATCCCTGGACACTGACCCTGAAGTCTGAGGTCCAAGATGCAGGACTGTCCCGGCCAATCCAGGAGAGGTGCCATCTACGGGTTCCTGATGGCGACAACAATGGACCTTGCCTGTGTAATGTGTTGTCAGACATCCACTTGTAGTCTTCATTGGAAGCCCATATGACAGGGTGACAACACATTGGAAGACAGGGACATCTTGTGGTCACCCTATTACAGGAAGTGCCCTAACCAAGACCTTGGGAGCGGTATCTCCAGGGATTATTTTAAGAAAATCTGCAGATGTATAAAGATTGAAATGACATTAAGATGTCAGATCTTCCCTGAGATTGAGTGTTGGGGGGTCACACATAGTACAATGTATCTCATGATATGAAGAAGACACCAGGAAGAGTCAGAGCGCCCCTCGCAGGTACGGAGATAGAGAAGATCCTGGTCAGCAGGACAGCACACAATGAACATTTTCCCAAACCCTTCATTGCTCCAGGAGGCAGGAGAGCCAACGTGACGGTTCCTGGCACCCGGACACACCACGGCCAAGCCCAGGGCTGCCATCAGGAATTTTGGGGCCCCTTACACAGCTTCAGGCATGGGCCCCCTGGAGCAGAGGAGAACCGGGGGGGGGTGGGTGCTGCCGCCGCAATTGAAAAGCGGGGGGGGCTGCCGCGAATTGAGAAGCAGGGGGTGCCACGAATTGTTGAGGTCAGGGGGGCATTGGGTGCTGAAAAACAAGAAAAAAAAAAGGGGGGGTTGCCATCTGGGGACCCCTGGGCCTCTGGGCCCCTTACAAACAAATTATAAAAAAAAAAATGACATCAGTGCCTGACCTCACAAATGCTCTTCTGGAAGAATGGTCAAACCTTCCCATAGACACCCTCCTAAACCTTGTGGACGGCCTTCCCAGAAGAGGTGAAGCTGTTATAGCTGCAAAGGGCGGGGCCAACTCAATATTGAACCCTCCGGACTTTAGCCTCGTACACACGGCCGGTTTTCTCGGCAAGAAAACTGCTGGGAGAGCTTTTTGCCGAGAAAATTGGTTGTGTGTATGGTTTCTGGACAGGAAAACTGCCGGGAATCTCGGCGAGAAAAATAGAGAACCTGCTCTGTATTTTCTCGTCGGCCTGTTTCCCGACGAGCAAACCGTGCGTGTGTACGAAGCTACAAGCTTACCTGTCCCCAGGTAAGCCCGCGCATGATCGATGAGACTTCGACACATGTGCGGTAGCTTACAAGGGTAGTGTAGGGTGAAGCAAAGATGGCGGCAACGGAATCGAATGTGATGAGCGCATGCGCGTCGTAGTCGATGACGTCACCGCGTTCTTGCCATTTAAAAGAACGGCGGTTCTTTTGAATGTGGGGAATCCCGTCAGGAAAAACGAATTTTTTTTTTTTACGGGATTCTCGGCCGTGTGTAAAGAGCAGGTTCTCTATTTTTCTCGTCGAGATTCCCGGCAGTTTTCCCGACGAGAAATCCAAACACACGACCGGTTTTCTCGGCAAAAAGCTCTCCCAGCAGTTTTCTTGGCGAGAAAAAAGGCAGTGTGTACGCGGCTTAAGACTGGGATGTCATTAAAGTTTATGTGCGACAAAGGCAGGTGTCCCAATACTTTTGGGAATATAGCGGATGTACTTAAAAAAAAATATATTTTCAACCAAAGTTTTGTGTCAATCTAATCATCACATCATCGTTTCGCTACATTGTTGTGTAACACGATTTAAAAAAAAGAGACATTCGCTGTGTTGTGATTCTGTCCACTAAACGTTCTGCTGACTTTGGTGGTGAATGTTTTACTGAGCCCCCCCAGCCCCGCCCCAGCTCCGCCCCCAGCCTCTCCCCCCCCCCCCCCTGGCCCCGCCCTATCTGGCTGCAGTTTTATGTTCAGGGTTCGGGAAATGCTGGAATGTCACATAAAGTACAATGGAGGTTCAGCACCCCCGGGAGGGACAGCTCCTTTCCCCACTACAAATGTACAGAGAACTTCATCTCATTCTACCGACTCCTCTCCTGATTTCACTGCACACTGCGAGATTCTCACCAAAGTTACACTGTACAGTCTGATCACTGGGGGAGGGGAGACTGAGGAAATGACTCCTCCTCCTTCTACAAAGTTACAATGTACAGTCTGATCACTGGGGGAGGGGAGACTGAGGAAATGACTCCTCCTCCTTCTACAAAGTTACAATGTACAGTCTGATCAGCTGGGGGAGGGGAAACTGAGGAAATGCCGCCTCCTCCTCCTTCTACAAAGTTACACTGTACAGTCTGATCACTGGGGGAGGGGAGACTGAGGAAATGACTCCTCCTCCTTCTACAAAGTTACAATGTACAGTCTGATCACTGGGGGAGGGGAGACTGAGGAAATGACTCCTCCTCCTTCTACAAAGTTACAATGTACAGTCTGATCACTGGGGGAGGGGAGACTGAGGAAATGACTCCTCCTCCTTCTACAAAGTTACAATGTACAGTCTGATCACTGGGGGAGGGGAGACTGAGGAAATGCCTCCTCCTCCTCCTTCTACAAAGTTACAATGTACAGTCTGATCACTGGGGGAGGGGAGACTGAGGAAATGACTCCTCCTCCTTCTACAAAGTTACAATGTACAGTCTGATCACTGGGGGAGGGGAGACTGAGGAAACGACTCCTCCTTCTACAAAGTTACAATGTACAGTCTGATCACTGGGGGAGGGGAGACTGAGGAAATGCCACCTCCTCCTCCTTCTACAAAGTTACAATGTACAGTCTGATCACTGGGGGGGAGGGGAGACTGAGGAAATGACTCCTCCTCCTTCTACAAAGTTACACTGTACAGTCGGATCACTGGGGGAGGGGAGACTGAGGAAATGACTCCTCCTCCTTCTACAAAGTTACAATGTACAGTCTGATCACTGGGGGAGGGGAGACTGAGGAAATGACTCCTCCTCCTTCTACAAAGTTACAATGTACAGTCTGATCACTGGGGGAGGGGAGACTGAGGAAATGCCTCCTCCTTCTACAAAGTTACAATGTACAGTCTGATCACTGGGGGAGGGGAGACTGAGGAAACGACTCCTCCTTCTACAAAGTTACAATGTACAGTCTGATCACTGGGGGAGGGGAGACTGAGGAAACGACTCCTCCTTCTACAAAGTTACAATGTACAGTCTGATCACTGGGGGAGGGGAGACTGAGGAAATGCCACCTCCTCCTCCTTCTACAAAGTTACAATGTACAGTCTGATCACTGGGGGGAGGGGAGACTGAGGAAATGACTCCTCCTCCTTCTACAAAGTTACACTGTACAGTCTGATCACTGGGGGAGGGGAGACTGAGGAAATGACTCCTCCTCCTTCTACAAAGTTACAATGTACAGTCTGATCACTGGGGGAGGGGAGACTGAGGAAATGACTCCTCCTCCTTCTACAAAGTTACAATGTACAGTCTGATCACTGGGGGAGGGGAGACTGAGGAAATGAATCCTCCTCCTTCTACAAAGTTACAATGTACAGTCTGATCAGCTGGGGGAGGGGAAACTGAGGAAATGCCTCCTCCTCCTTCTACAAAGTTACACTGTACAGTCTGATCACTGGGGGAGGGGAGACTGAGGAAATGACTCCTCCTCCTTCTACAAAGTTACAATGTAAGTCTGATCACTGGGGGAGGGGAGACTGAGGAAACGACTCCTCCCCTTCTACAAAGTTACAATGTAAGTCTGATCACTGGGGGAGGGGAGACTGAGGAAACGACTCCTCCCCTTCTACAAAGTTACAATGTACAGTCTGATCACTGGGAGGAGGGGAGACTGAGGAAATGACTCCTCCTCCTTCTATAAAGTTACAATGTACAGTCTGATCACTGGGGGAGGGGAGACTGAGGAAATGACTCCTCCCCTTCTACAAAGTTACAATGTACAGTCTGATCACTGGGAGGAGGGGAGACTGAGGAAATGACTCCTCCTCCTTCTATAAAGTTACAATGTACAGTCTGATCACTGGGGGAGGGGAGACTGAGGAAATGAATCCTCCTCCTTCTACAAAGTTACAATGTACAGTCTGATCACTGGGGGAGGGGAGACTGAGGAAATGAATCCTCCTCCTTCTACAAAGTTACAATGTACAGTCTGATCACTGGGAGGAGGGGAGACTGAGGAAATGACTCCTCCTCCTTCTATAAAGTTACAATGTACAGTCTGATCACTGGGGGAGGGGAGACTGAGGAAACGACTCCTCCTCCTTCTACAAAGTTACAATGCACAGTCTGATCACTGGGGGAGGGGAGACTGAGGAAATGACTCCTCCTCCTTCTACAAAGTTACAACATACAGTCTGATCACTGGGGGAGGAGAGACTGAGGAAATGTCTCCCCCTCCTTGTACAAAGTTACAATGTACAGTCTGATCACTGGGGGAGGGGAGACTGAGGAAATGTCTCCTCCCCCTTCTACAAAGTTACAATGTAAGTCTGATCACTGGGGGAGGGGAGACTGAGGAAATGCCTCCTCCTCCTTCTACAAAGTTACAATGTACAGTCTGATCACTGGGTGCGGGGAGACTGAGGAAACGCTTCCTCCTGCCGGGGGGCGAAGTGTCCTCGCTGTTCTAGTTTACGGTTCGCCATAAAACATCCCACTGGAGATTAACAGGTAAAAGCGCAAAAACATCAACAACAATATCAGCTGGAAAGTTATGTGATAAGAAATCAGAGAAACTACAAAGCGCCGCAAACAACGCAACAAAATCTGCCCCCCCCCCACACCCCCCAGTGTGATGATCACTGGCGCTCTATATGACTCCACCTTCCAATACAAAATGTGAGAAACTCTCCTTCACATAACTTTGTTACAAATAAATCTGTGAAAAGTGTGGGGGTGGGGGAGGGGCATTTGTATTCAGCCCCATTTACTCTGATACCCCAACTAAAATCTAGGGGAACCAATTGCCTTCAGAAGTCACCTGATTAGTAAATAAAGTCCACCTGTGTGTCATGTAATCTCAGTATAAATACAGCTGTTCTGTGAAGCCCTCAGAGGTTGGTTAGAGAACCTTAGTGAACAAACAGCATCATAAAGGCCAAGGAACACACCAGACAGGTCAGGGATAAAGTTGTGGAGAAGTATAAAGCAGGGTTAGGTTATAATAAAATCTCCCAAGCTTTGAACATCTCACGGAGCTCTGTTCAATCCATCATCGGAAAATGGAAAGAGTATGGCACAACTGCAAACCTACCAAGACATGGCCGTCCACCTAAACTGACCAGGCCGGGCAAGGAGAGCATTCATCAGAGAAGCAGCCAAGAGGTCCATGGTAACTCTGGAGGTGCTGCAGAGATCCACAGCTCAGGGGGGAGAATCTGTCCACAGGACAACTATTAGTCGTGCTTCTCCATAAATCTGCTCTTTATGGAAGAGTGACAAGAAGAAAGACATTGGAGAAAGAAAGTCATAAGAAGTCCTGTTTGCAGTTTGTGAGAAGCCATGTGGGGGACACAGCGATCATGTGGGGGACACAGCAAACATGTGGGGGACACAGCAAACATGTGGGGGACACAGAAAACATGTGGGGGACACAGCAAACATGTGGGGGACACAGAAAACATGTGGGGGACACAGCAATCATGTGGGGGGACACAGCAAACATGTGGGGGACACAGCAAACATGTGGGGGACACAGAAAACATGTGGGGGACACAGCAATCATGTGGGGGACACAGCAAACATGTGGGGGACACAGCAAACATGTGGAGGACACAGCAAACATGTGGGGGACACAGCAAACATGTGGGGGACACAGCAATCATGTGGGGGACACAGCAAACATGTGGGGGACACAGCAATCATGTGGGGGACACAGCAAACATGTGGGGGACACAGCAAACATGTGGGGGACACAGAAAACATGTGGGGGACACAGCAATCATGTGGGGGACACAACAAACATGTGGGGGACACAGCAAACATGTGGGGGACACAGCAAACATGTGGGGGACACAGCAATCATGTGGGGGACACAGCAAAGGTGCTCTGGTCACATGACCCCAAAATTTAAGTTTTAGGCCTAAAAACAAAACTCTATGTGTGGGGGAAAACTAACACTGCACATCACCCTGAACACACCATCCCCACTGTGAAACATGGTGGTGGCAGCTTCATGTGGTGGGGATGCTTTTCTTCAGCAGGGAAAGGGAAGCTGGTCAGAGTTGATGGGAAGATGGATGGAGACAAATACAGGACAATCTTAGAAGAAAACCTACAAAAGACTTGAGACCGGGGGGGGGGGGGGGAGGTTCACCTTCCAGCAGGACAACGACCCTAAAGTACAGCCAGAGCTACAATGGAATGGTTTAGATCAAAGCCTATTCATGTGTTAGAATGGCCCAGTCACAGCCCAGACCTAAATCCCATTGAGAATCTGTGGCAAGACTTGAAAATTGCTGATCACAGACGCTCTCCATCCAATCTGACAGAACTTGAGATATTTTACAAAGAAGAAGAATGGGCAGAAATGTCCCTCTCTAGATGTGCAAAGCTGGTAGAGACATCCCCAAAAAGACTTGTAGAGAAAGGGGGTTCTACAAAGTATTGACTCCGGGGGGCGCCATACAAATGCCCCTCCCCCCACACTTTTCACATATTTATTTGTATCATTTATCATTTTCCTTCCACTTCACAATTATGTGACACTTTGTGTTGGTCCGTCATATAAAATCCCAATAAAATACATTTACGTTTTTGGTTGTAACATGAGAAAATGTGGGAAACTTTAAGGGGTATGAATACTTTTTCAAGGCACTGTATCTATTCATCTATCTATCTTATATATAAAAATATATATATATTATTATTATTATTATTATTTTTATATATATATATATTAATATATAGTGTGTGTATATATATATATTATTATAAACAGTACATAGATTTTTCGACACTCTTCTTTTAAGAATTCTACATACAGATAAAAATGGTGAAAAAGCGCACGCCGAGTACAACATAAGCCATTTCAAAGGCAAAATAACAAATATGAAAGAAGAACTCTTATGGCCACATCTGTATAGGAATTGATACAACAAAAGAAAAAATTGGGCATAAACCACCCCGAGGTCGGACTTTAGAGGCACAATCTAGTAAAGTAGAAAAATTATGTTGTATTAATAATAAAATATGTTCCAAAAGAGCGGAAAAAAAAGAGATAAAGGGTTAAAAGCATAAGATACACACTACGTGAGAAGATTGAACATGCATAGTATACGTAGTAGTGACCCCCCCCTGTGCATCTACGCGTTTCGCTGTCTAGCTTCACCAAGACACACTCAGGGATTGTTGGAGAAAAACAGGTCTCACTATCTAAAATAAAAGACATGAGTAAGACTTCATATAATGGCAACACATTTGTGCCTCTAAAGTCCGACCTTGGGCTGGTTTATACCCCATTTTTTTTTCCTTTTGTTGTATCAAAGGCAATATAACAAAACAGATTACACAGGAAACTTTCCTGCCTGCAGAGTGAATAATCGCTCGTCGGGGTCAAAGCCCAAAGGGAAAACTAAAGAAGGTGTGCATCGCATCTGTAATTTTATTAAAAACAAAAAGCAATTACCGTATACAGCCTGTATACTCGAGTATAAGCCGAGTTTTTCAGCACATTTTTTTGTGCTTAAAATGCCCTCCTCGGCTTATACTTGAGTCTGTGTCCATCTTCAAATTTGTGCGCCTGATTCTGGTCATCCGTAGGTTCCCTGGACCCCAAACTTGCCACACATGTAGCCCCTCTCTTCCTCTACAAGTGTGCAAAGCTTATTGTCCGGGGAACCTACGGCCGGGGAGCACCGATTTTTCAAAACCGGGCACCCCTTCCATAGACTCCCATGTTAAACGTCAGTCTAGTCACACAGCGCCGGAGATCAGGTAGGGAGATTGGGCACAGTGAGGCATGGACACAGTGACAGTGAGGCATGGGCACAGTGAGGCATGGACACAGTGACAGTGAGGCATGGGCACAGTGAGGCATGGGCACAGTGAGGCATGGGCACAGTGAGGCATGGGCACAGTCAGGCATGGGTACAGTGAGGCATGGGAACAGTGAGGCATGGACACAGTGAGGCATGGGCACAGTGAGGCATGGACACAGTGAGGCATGGGCACAGTGAGGCATGGGTACAGTGAGGCATGGGCACAGTGAGGAATGGACACAGTGAGGCATGGGTACAGTGAGGCATGGGCACAGTGAGGCATGGACACAGTGAGGCATGGGCACAGTGAGGCATGGGTACAGTGAGGCATGGGCACAGTGAGGAATGGACACAGTGAGGCATGGGTACAGTGAGGCATGGGCACAGTGAGGCATGGACACAGTGAGGCATGGACACAGTGAGGAATGGACACAGTGAGGCATGGGTACAGTGAGGCATGGGCACAGTGAGGCATGGACACAGTGAGGCATGGACACAGTGAGGAATGGACACAGTGAGGCATGGGTACAGTGAGGCATGGGCACAGTGAGGAATGGACAAAGTGAGGCATGGGCACAGTGAGGCATGGACACAGTGAGGCATGGGCACAGTGAGGCATGGACACAGTGAGGCATGGGCACAGTGAGGAATGGACACAGTGAGGAATGGACACAGTGAGGCATGGGTACAGTGAGGCATGGGCACAGTGAGGAATGGACAAAGTGAGGCATGCAGATGGACACCCTAGGCTTATACTCGAGTCAATATGTTTTCCCATTTTTTTGTGGTAAAATTAGGTGCCTCGGCTTATATTCGGGTCGGCTTATACTCCAGTATATACGGTATATAATACAATTTCCGCATAGTATCAAACAGAGAAAACCAAGTCGTCACGAAATAGGAAAAAGAAAGAAGTAAGAATGGAAGGATAAAAATAAAAAGAAAAGGAGTAAAAAGGGGGGATAGTGAGAAGGGGGAGCCCATAACCAAGTGCATATTTCCATAGAACGACTTACGGTTGAATTTTACCTCTTTACCCCAAAGCAAGTCAGTGATATTTCCCATTGAATGAATTTCAGTAAACCACCTGGGGGGGGGGGGGGTAGTATCCTGTTTCCAGAGTAGCGTTATGCAGGCCCCGGCAGCATTCAACAAGTGGATCAAGAGGGAAATGTTTTAGCGTCTCCTATGAATGAATGAGTAACTTGTATAGCGCTACAAATGCAAACTGAATCGCGTCAAGGCACTTTTTGCAACCAGTGTCTTCTTGGCTGGTGCGGTCATTTTACCTCGTAGGATCTCGACGTGCTTGGGACACACAACATTTGTACACACATATATATTGGGCCAATTTGGACACGATCCAATTATCCTAGCAGCATGTCTTTGGAGTGTGGGAGGAAACCCACACAGACAGAACATGCAAACTCCAGGCAGATGGTGTCGTGGTCGATGGATGGATTCGAACCAGCGACCCTTTTGCTGCTAGGTGAAGGTGCTAACCACTACACCAGTGTGCTGCCCTCCTAGAGAGGTCAGAGTGGTGTAGGAGGTACCTGCCCGGGTCAACCATCTAGGTCAACATCCATCAGCTGCTTGATAGTCCAGCTAACTTGAGACCAAAAGTTGGTCGACTTGCTACATGACCAGAATACATGTAGGGTGGTCCCCTTGCTCCTCCTTGCAATGCCAACAAATATTCAACACTTCTGGGTAGGGTTGGGACCCCTATACCAGCGGGTGAGAATTTTATACCCCAACTCTTGCTATTTGCCTGCCATGGAGGAGGGGTGAGCGTAATATGGTCCAGTTGTTCTGCCGAGAACTCCCTACCCAGATCCCACTATTGTTCGTAATGGAGATATCACACTCGTCACGCTGTAACGGACTGAAAAGCACGAATCGTCTCTCACCAAACTTTATTAACACGAGGATCAGCAAAAGCGTCCCAAAGGGTGGCGCCATCCGAATGGAACTTCCCCCTTTATAGTGCCGTTGTACGTGTTGTACGTCACCGCGCTTAGCTCGAGCGTTTTTATTTTTTTCATGAACGTGTGTAGGTGAGGCCGGCTTGAGAGGAAACCCAAAAAATCACGTCGAGAAAAACGTCGTTTTTTTTTCCATGACATGAATAACGGTCGTGTGTACGTGGCATGAGGGCGGCAAAAACAGCTCCTGGGTGACAGACGGAGCTTTTACCTCCCCACCGGACATAAAAGTCACAAAATGCCACAAAACTTAAGTACCTTGAATCTCACATCTGCTAACCCTGGAGGAACAGTAGGGTTCTGCCAAGCACTGGGTATAATGAAGAGGGGGGCAGAGTCTGAGATGACGGAATCCCATGACACCGTTGTAATACCCCCCCCCCCCCCCCCCCCAGGGTAGCTCCTAGAAGAGGAGGACTACTCAGGACACGCAAGTTGAAAGGTCCAAGCCGGGCTAAACATTGGAGGGGGAATGTCTGGGGAAGATTGTTCAAGATCAAGTCACAGTTTGAGACCCTTATCTCTACAACAGGAGAGCGCTCCATAGCCAGGGGAACGGAGAAAAAATAGCAAAGAGGGTTTGGGAAAAATCCATTCCTCCGCATATCTTCCGCAGGGATAGGTGGGAATGGGAAAGACTTTTCTTCATTTATATAGCCCAGGTTCACACTGGGGCTGCGGGAGTGAAGCCGTGCGAGTTCAGCTGAACTCGCGCCATTTCACTCCCGCTGGTCGGTCCCGATTTCAGCCGCGATGACAAAGACATCTGACACAGATGTCAATGTAAATGGCGGCCGAAATCGCAAAAAGTAGTACAGAAACTACTTTTTGAAATCGGTGCAGCGCCGCAGATGCGGCGTCGCACCGATTAGGACGGTGCCATTGCCGGCAAATTTGCGGCAAATATCGGCGTTTTGACATGCGATTTGACATGCCAAATCGCACCAGTGTGAACCAGGGCCATATACACAGTACATACAGTATTTGTGTTTTTTTTTTATTATATATTATATATTTTTTTATTATATATTAGGGCCGAAACAACTAATCGATTAATCGACAACTAATCGATTATGAAATTAATCGATTACTATTTTCATAATCGATTACCGTATATACTCGAGTATAAGCCGAGATTTTCAGCCCTTTTTTTGGGGCTGAAAGTCCCCCCCTCGGCTTATACTCGAGTCAGCAAAATTTTTACATTGTAAATATTACCTGTAAAGAAGTTGCGGCTGCGGCGTCCATCATTCAAATTCCACGGCGTCCATCGTTCAAATTCCGCGGTCTCTTCCTGTTCCTTCCTTGATAGGCGAATCTCATCAGACACTCTCCGCCTATCACGAACGTTCTCTCATCCTCAGTTTTCCAGCAGACATCTGTGATTGGCGGAACACCCAACACAGTGTCTGCTGGGAAAACTGAGGATGAGAGAATGATCGTGATAGGCGGAGAGTGTCTGCTGAGACTCGCCTATCAAGGAAGGAACAGGAAGAGACCGCGGAATTTGAACGATGGACGCCGCGTAATTTGAACGATGGACGCCGCAGCCGCAACTTCTTTACAGGTAATATTTACAATGTAAAATAGGGAACAGCGAGCTAGGGAACAGTGGGGCATCGGCTTATACTCGAGTCAGTAAGGTTTCCCAGTTTTTTGGCAACATTAGGTACCTCGGCTTATACTCGAGTCTGCTTATACTCGAGTATATACGGTAATCGCCCAGTAACATATTGGGGTTACAAAAAAACTAAAATTAGCCCTTTATAGTACAAAAAGAGCAAATCGCTACTGTAAATATTACTTTTACTGTCCCACAGTAAAAAATTAACCCCTTACAGCAATTATTTGCTCTTTTTGTACTAATTTTCGTTTTTTTAACCCCATTATGTTACTAAACATCTCAGGCCCGGGTCACACCTCCGTGTTTTTTGGTGTTTTTTTGCAGAAACACACTGCAGGTCATTTACATGGTTTCCTATGGGACACGTTCACATCCAGGATTTTTTCAGCTGCTGCGTTATTTGGAAAGGGTGAGGACTTTTTTTAATGCAAAACGGTGCTATTTTGATTCAATAGACTTCAATTGAGAAGCTGCAGAAAAGCATGTAATGCGTTTTTGCGGCAATTTGTGTTTTTTAATCTGCTCAACAACAAATTGGCAAAAAGAAAAGTCAAAATGCAAATCGCCGCAAAATCACTTTTTTTTTTAAGGCTATTAAACTGATTAATCGATTAATCTAAACAATAATCGGCCAACTAATTATATATATATTTATATAAATTAAAAAAGCATATATACCGTATATACTCGAGTATAAGCCGAGTTTTTCAGCACTTTTTTTGAGCTGAAAATGCCCCCTCGGCTTATACTCAAGTCGCCTTTTTACGCCTGATCTCCCAAAATTTGAGGACCCGGTACTGGCCAGCCGTAGGTTCTCTGGACCCCAAACACTCTTCCTCTACAAGTGTGCAAAGTTTGTTGTCCGGGGGACCTACGGTCGGGTTGCACCGATTTTTCAAAACCGGGCACCCCTTCCATAGACTCCCATGTTAAAAGGTAATTTCTCCGGTGAATTTGGGGACCCGGTACCGGCCGGTCGTAGGTCTCCTGGACCCGAATCTTGGCACACATGTAGCCCCATTTCTCCTCTACAAGTGTGCGAAGTTTGTTGTCTGGGGGACCTACGGCCGGGGAGTACCGAATTTTCAAATCCGGACACCCCTTCCATAGACTCCCATGTTAAATGTCAGTCTAGTCATGGGCACAGTGAGGCATGCAGATGGACACCCTAGGCTTATACTCGAGTCAATAAGTTTTCCCATTTTTTTGTGGTAAAATTAGGTGCCCTATTAGGGTCGGCTTATACTCGAGTATATACGGTATGCTTTTTTAATTTATATATAAAGTACATATATATTTTTAATTATATCTAATTATATATACTTTTTTCATTTATGTGAATATATTTTTTTATTTATATATAGATATATCTTACATTACATGTGTATTATTAAACACTGAATCTGCACACCTGACTCTCTGTTGCAGCATTCTCTCCACAATCCGTAGAGGAGGCCCTGTCCCTAATAATAATAATAATAAATGCCCCCTCACCCATCTGTACCGCCATTAAAGCGGGGACCGCGCTCTCCAATTCTTTTTATAATTGTGCTTTTTACCTCTAACGACTTATTTCAGGCCTGAGGAAAACGGCGTTTATGTAAATGACGGCGCTGATGGAAAATTAAATTGTTTTCATTAAGACAATTTATGGCACAAATGAAAATGGTGTGAAGCTCACGGAACGGCTTTCACCGGGGTGGAATGCGGGGCTCCGAGGAGCAGACGCGACACCGCCACCTGATCATTAGGAAGGAAGAAAAAAAACTGTGTGTGTTTTGGTGAATATGTCACCTGATGATGGCTGGGTGATCGCTGTACGGAACATACAGAATAGAAGAAATAATCTGAGAATACGATAAGAAAGATAGAATTGTGTCTGCAGTTATAAAACCTGTGTGTGTGTAATAATCAGGGGAACCAGGAGGAAGTCCTATTACTCAGAGACAACATGCTACATGCCGAGAACAGGCGGTGGACACAAATCTCCACAGGACTTCAAAAGGTGGCCAAACGTCATTAGTTGGCCAACGCGTTTCAAGGCATGGGCTGGCCAGGTCAACACAAACCATGGACCCATTAGGGGGTTCAACTGAATGGAGAAATCCGGGTGTAGAAGGTCAATAAAAGAGCTAAATAATTTTTAATTGTTCACTTGGTGACAGCAAAAAAAGTAACATACAGCCAACGTGTTTTTTTTTTTGGGGGGGGGGGGGCGCAAAATTCCCTGTCATGCTTCATTTAGGGCTGAAGAGGAAAAAAAATGACAATGAAGGCAAATTTCTGCTAAAAAATACCCATATAGAAAAAAGAACGGAGACAACGTGACCGCTACTACCATTTGGTTATGTAATACTAAGGCTTGTCTATGAGTTAGAAATGTTGATGAGATAAAAGCAGTTATACTCCTGGAGGGGTCAGCGCTACAATCAGACTTTGGTGTGTATTGATAAAAAAAAATAAAGGCACTAGGTGAGAACATGGAGGAGGTTTGTAGTACATCCAGGCAGTGGGCGTGGCTGCAAGAGCGGGTGCCCTGTGTGCAAAATTCTTAGGAGTGCAAAATTAGTAAGGAATTGGGGCGAAGAGAGGCGGGAGATCGGTCTGAGTGCGCTCATGTTCTGGTCCTGTAAGAGGCACACTCCCTCCTCACTATCTCCCTAGGGCTGTGTGGACAGTTCCTGCTGGGCGGAACTAGATCAGAGTGGGCGGAGTTGAGGAGTGGCAGTGCACTGTTTGGTGGATAACTCTGATCTTTTTTTCTCCTTCCTCTCCCCCCTCCTCCCCGGGACCACGGCCAACCGGCACGCCATCCACTGGAACCCTTCCAACTACAAGGGAGGGAAAATTTGATTTGGGGTGCACAATGAGGGGATGGAGGGATTGGGGTCGTTGATAGAGATGAGAAGGGAAGGCTCATTGATGGAGGTAGGAAGGGGAGGCTCATTGATGGAGGTTGGGGAGGGGAGGCTCATTGATGGAGGTGGGGAAGGGAAGGCTCATTGATGGAGGTGGGGGAGGGAAGGCTCATTAATGGAGGTGGGGGAGGGAAGGCTCATTGATGGAGGTGGGGAAGGGAAGGCTCATTGGTGGAGGTGGGGAGGGAAGGCTCATTGATGGAGGTGGGGAGGGAAGGCTCAGTGATGGAGGTGGGGAGGAAGGCTCATTGATGGAGGTGGGGACTGAAGGCTCATTGGTGGAGGTGGGAAGGGAAGGCTCATTGATGGAGGTGGGGAGGGAAGGCTCATTGATGGGGGTGGGGGAGGGGAGGCTCATTGATGGAGGTGGGGAGGGAAGGCTCATTGATGGGGGTGGGGGAGGGGAGGCTCATTGATGGAGGTGGGGAAGGGAAGGCTCATTGATGGAGGTGGAGAGGAAGGCTCATTGATGGAGGTGGGGAAGGAAGGCTCATTGATGGAGGTGGGGAGGGAAGGCTCATTAATGGAGATGGGAAGGGGAAGGCTCATTGATGGAGGTGGGGAGGGAAGGCTCATTGATGGAGGTGGGGGAGGGAAGGCTCATTGATGGAGGTGGGGGAGGGAGGGCTCGGGATGGAGGTGGGGAGGGAAGGCTCATTGATGGAGGTGGGGAGGGAAGGCTTATTGACGGAGGTGGGGAGGGGAGGCTCATTGATGGAGGTGGGGAGGGAAGGCTCGGGATGGAGGTGGGGAGAGAAGGCTCATTGATGGAGGTGGGGAGGGAAGGCTTATTGACGGAGGTGGGGAGGGGAGGCTCATTGATAGAGGTGGGGAGGGAAGGCTTGTTGATGGAGGTGGGGAGGCTCATTAATGGAGGTGGGGAGGGAAGGCTCATTGACGAAGGTGGGGAAGGAAGGCTCATTGATGGAGGTGGGGAGGGAAGGCTCTTTGATGGAGGTGGGGAGGGAAGGCTCATTGATGGAGGTGGGGAGGGAAGGCTCATTGATGGAGGTGGGGAGGGAAGGCTCATTGATGGAGGTGGGGAGGGAAGGCTCATTGATGGAGGTGGGGAGGCTCATTGATGGAGGTGGGGAGGCTCATTGATGGAGGTGGGGAAGGAAGGCTCATTGATGGAGGCGGGGAAGGAAGGCTCATTGATGGAGGCGGGGAAGGAAGGCTCATTGATGGAGGTGGGGAAGGAAGGTTCATTGATGGAGGTTGGGAGGGTAGGCTCATTGATGGAGGTGGGGAGGCTCATTGATGGAGGTGGGGAGGGTAGGCTCATTGATGGAGGTGGGGAGGCTCATTGATGGAGGTGGGGAGGGAAGGCTCATTGATGGAGGTGGGGAGGCTCATTGATGGAGGTAGGGAGGGAAGGCTCATTGATGGAGGTGGGGAAGGGAAGGCTCATTGATGGAGGTGGGGAGGAAGGCTCATTGATGGAGGTGGGGAAGGAAGGCTCATTGATGGAGGTGGGGAAGGAAGGCTCATTGATGGAGGTGGGGAAGGGAAGGCTCATTGATGGAGGTGGGGAGGGAAGGCTCATTGATGGAGGTGGGGAGGAAGGCTCATTGATGGAGGTGGGGAAGGAAGGCTCATTGATGGAGGTGGGGAAGGAAGGCTCATTGATGGAGGTGGGGGAGGGAAGGCTCATTGATGGAGGTGGGGGAGGGAAGGCTCATTGATGGAGATTGGGAGGGAAGGCTCATTGATGGAGTGGTGGGGGGGAAGGCTTGTTGATGAAGGTGGGGGAGGGAAGGCTCATTGATGGAGGTGGGGAAGGAAGGCTCATTGATGGAGGTGGGGGAGGGAAGGCTCATTGATGGAGGTGGGGAAGGAAGGCTCATTGATGGAGGTGAACGGGTAAGGTTGGCTTATGTAGTCCAATCCAATAGAAGAGCTACTGGAGTTCAGATTGCTGGTGAAGTGAATGCTGGTTCTGATGGAAAGGTGGTCGAACACACAGAGCATTGCAGTTTGCTGTGTATGGGGGCTGTGTAGCCGCAGAGCGGTCAGGGTGTCCATGCTGACCCGTGTCCACAACGAAAAAAACACCTCTAATTGGCACGTAAGCATCAGAACTGGACCACAAAGCAATGGAAGAAGGTGGCCTGGTCAGACGACGTCATGAATGGTTTGACGAGCCCAACAACAAGCTTAAGGTGTTGACTTTGTATTCTCCAGATCTCAATCTAATTGTGCGTCTGTGGGATGTGCTGGAAAAACAAGTCCAATCCATGGAAGCCCCACCTCACAACGTACAAAACTTATAGTATCTGCTAGTGATGGCTTGGTGCCGGATACCACAGCGTACCTTCAGAGGACTAGAGGGGCTGGACAGGTTATGGGGGCCGGGCAGAATGGGTGGAAGGGAGTGCTAGGTGTTCAGAGGTTTGGCGGGCGCAATACTTGGCTTGCCCTGGGCGCTGTCAATCCGCACTACACGCCTGTTTTCAGGGCCAATGGGCAGGTTTGGGGTTTGGACACATTTTACGGACCCAGGAAGAAGACGGAACTTTTTGTCTGCTCAGTGAATTTTGTATTTAGAAAAGGATCTCGTCATCGCCGCACAAACCTGCTTACTGGATACAAAAATTGCCGAGACAATAAATATTGCATTTCCTGAAAAACCCAGAACAGCATCACAGCACAAACACACCAGCAATTAGCTCATAATAGGAATGAAGAAAAAGAAAAAGAAATTGCAGCGGTTCAGCTGGTGCGGCGCTCATTGTTTCCCAGCTGTGGTTGGCGGCAGCACAATAAATCACTCTGCTGCATATAGTACAATGACTCCTCCATGTTATATCTGCCCGGCCTGCTGATACAGCAACTCTTCCCCGTCCCTCCGTGACAACTCACATTTATTTCCCCCGTCTTCCTCCACGGATCCGGCCCAGTATTAAAGTGGACATAACGTCTTCACCCCGGGCCCACTTATGTCTTCTATACCCGATATATGGTTTCATGTTCAATGCCAGCATGCAGAGCACTGGAACCCTTCCAAGTATTCATCATCACAGCGGACAATCCCTTCATCTGCTTTTTTTTCCCCGGAAGGACAGCATTAGGCATCATCCAGGCTCACCATCTATTCCCTGGATCGAGATGCTTCCTCCTCCTTCTACAAAGTTACAATGTACAGTCAGATCACTGGCAGTGGGGAGACCGAGGAAATGTTTTCTCCTCCTACAAAGTTACAATGTACAGGCTGGGGACCATGAAGAAGCTTGTAGAAGAGATAGGCTAGACTAGAACAGTCTATTGGTTCTTGGCTGGGGACCATGAAGAAGCTTGTAGAACAGATAGGCTAGACTAGAACAGTCTATTGGTTCACGGCTGGGGACCATGAAGAAGCTTGTAGAACAGATATGGCTAGACTAGAACAGTCTATTGGTTCACAGCTGGGGACCATATGAAGCTTGTAGAACAGATATGGCTAGACTAGAACAGTCTATTGGTTCACAGCTGGGGACCATGAAGAAGCTGGTAGAACAGATATGGCTAGACTAGAACAGTCTATTGGTTCACGGCTGGGGACCATGAAGAAGCTGGTAGAACAGATATGGCTAGACTAGAACAGTCTATTGGTTCACAGCTGGGGACCATGAAGAAGCTTGTAGAACAGATAGGCTAGACTAGAACAGTCTATTGGTTCTTGGCTGGGGACCATGAAGAAGCTGGTAGAACAGATAGGCTAGTCTAAAAACAGTCTAATGGTTCACGGCTGGGGACCATGAAGAAGCTTGTAGAACAGACAGGCTAGACTAGAACAGTCTATTGATTCACAGCTGGGGACCATGAAGAAGCTTGTAGAACAGATAGGCTAGACTAGAACAGTCTATTGATTCACAGCTGAGGACCATGAAGGCTAGATGAGAACAGTCTATTCGTTCACGGCTGGGGACCATGAAGAAGCTTGTAGAACAGACAGGCTAGACTAGAACAGTCTATTGGTTCACAACTGTGGACCATGAAGTAGCTTGTAGAACAGATAAGACTAGAGTGGAACAGTAAGAACCAAGAAAGACGAATGGCTGCACTCCCACACAATACAAATGGGCTTTTATTGTTCAATTTCTGCTGACAGTGGCAAGGCGTGCACCCCACGGCTGCAGCATGATCTGAAGATTATGGTCTGTCTCACTCACCTGGGGGGGCAGCGTTTTTTTGGTGCTAGAGTGTAACAGTCTATTGTTTCACAACTGGGGACCATGAAGTAGCTTGTAGAACAGATAGGCTAGACTAAAATAGTCTATTGGTTCACAGCTGGGGACCATGAAGTAGCTTGTAGAACAAATATGGCTAGAGTGAAACAGTCTATTGGTTCATGGCTGAGGACCATGAAGTAGCTTGTAGAACAGATATGGCTAGACTAAAACAATCTACAGGTTCACGGCTGGGGACCATGAAGCAGCTTGTAGAACAGATATGGCAAGAGTGGAACAGTCTATTGGTTCATGGCTGGGGACCATGAAGTAGCTAGTAGAACAGATATGGCAAGAGTGGAACAGTCTATTGGTTCATGGCTAGGGACCATGAAGTAGCTTGTAGAACAGACAGGCTAGAGTGGAACAGTCCATTGGTTCATGGCTGGGGACCATGAAGTAGCTAGTAGAACAGATATGGCTAGAGTGGAACAGTCTATTGGTTCATGGCTGGGGACCATGAAGTAGCTTGTAGAACAGATATGGCTAGGGTGGAACAGTCTATTGGTTCATGGCTGGGGACCATGAAGTAGCTTGTAGAACAGATATGGCTAGACTAGAACAGTTTATTGGTTCACAGCTGGGGACCATGAAGTAGCTTGTAGAACAGATATGGCAAGAGTGGAACAGTCTATTGGTTCGCGGCTGGGGCCCACAAAGTAGCTTGTAGAACAAATATGGCTAGAGTGGAACAGTCTATTGGTTCATGGCTGGGGGCCATAAAGTAGCTTGTAGATCAGATGTGGCTAGAGTGGAACAGTATAAACCAAGAAAGACGAATGGCTGCACTCCCACACAATGCAAATGGGCTTTATTGTTCAATTTCTACTGACAGTGGCAGGACGTGCACCTCACGGCTGCAGCATGATCTGAAGATTATGGTCTGTCTCACTCACCTGGGGGGGCAGTGTTTTTTTGGTGCTAGAGTGAAACAGTCTATTGGTTCACAACTGGGGACCATGAAGTAGCTTGTAGAACAGATAGGCTAGACTAGAATAGTCTATTGGTTCACAGCTGGGGACCATGAAGTAGCTTGTAGAACAAATATGGCTAGAGTGAAACAGTCTACTGGTTCCCAGCTGGGGACCATGAAGAAGCTTGTAGAACAGATAGGCTAGATTAGAACAGTCTATTGGTTCACAGCTGGGGACCATGAAGGCTAGACGAGAACAGTCTATTCGTTCACGGCTGGGGACCATGAAGAAGCTTGTAGAACAGACAGGCTAGACTAGAACAGTCTATTGGTTCACGGCTGGGGACAATGAAGTAGCTTGTAGAACAGACAGGCTAGACTAGAACAGTCTATTGGTTCACAACTGTGGACCATGAAGAAGCTTGTAGAACAGATAGGCTAGACTAGAACAGTCTATTGGTTCACAACTGGGGACCATGAAGTAGCTTGTAGAACAAATATGGCTAGAGTGGAACAGTCTATTGGTTCATGGCTGGGGACCATGAAGTAGCTTGTAGAACAGATATGGCTAGGGTGGAACAGTCTGTTGGTTCACAACTGGGGACCATGAAGTAGCTTGTAGAACAGATATGGCTAGAG
The DNA here is from genome assembly GCA_029206835.1 of Rana muscosa. NCBI lineage: Eukaryota > Metazoa > Chordata > Amphibia > Anura > Ranidae > Rana > Rana muscosa. The sequence goes on along the minus strand of CM055125.1, from coordinate 398,491,046 downwards.
TGGAACAATCTATTGGTTCACAGCTGGGGACCATGAAGTAGCTTGTAGAACAGATATGGCTAGAGTGGAACAATCTATTGGTTCACACCTGGGGACCATGAAGTAGCTTGTAGAACAGACAGGCTAGACTAAAACAGTCTATTGGGTCACAGCTGGGGACCATGAAGAAGCTTGTAGAACAGATAGGCTAGACTAGAACAGTCTATTGGGTCACAGCTGGGGACCATGAAGAAGCTTGTAGAACAGATATGGCTAGACTAGAACAGTCTATTGGGTCACAGCTGGGGACCATGAAGAAGCTTGTAGAACAGATATGGCTAGACTAGAACAGTCTATTGGGTCACAGCTGGGGACCATGAAGTAGCTTGTAGAACAGATAGGCTAGACTAGAACAGTCTATTGGGTCACAGCTGGGGACCATGAAGTAGCTTGTAGAACAGATAGGCTAGACTAGAACAGTCTATTGGGTCACAGCTGGGGACCATGAAGAAGCTTGTAGAACAGACAGGCTAGACTAAAACAGTCTATTGGGTCACGGCTGGGGACCATGAAGTAACTTGTAGAACAGACAGGCTAGACTGGAACAGGATCAGTCCATAGGTGTAGTGTGTTGCAAGTAGCTCAGCATACAGTCCCAGGGGTGTCATGGACAAGCAGTCCCCTCCTCCTTCCAGCTCACTGATCCATCCCCTCAGAAGGGAGAAGAGGCCATCCCCTCAGGGCTCCAGACTATATAACCGCTCTTCCAGCCACCATCTGGGCACACCTCCCCAGGGATTGGCTGGGCCCTGCTCATTATTCAGGCTGGTCATTTCTCCCTCCCTAACCTCCAGGAACTTCTTCTAGAGGCAGGAGGAAGCAATCAAACTCCCAGCCTGTGCAGCCCTGAGCAGACCAGAATAAACAATCACTGCTCCTCCGGCTGCGCTATCTATGACCTCCGATCATTCCGATCATTCCGATCATTCCCAGCTGTAAGAAGGTTATTATCAGTCACGGCGGAACATGAAAGTAAAACACATGCTTTTTAGAGGATGCAAATCTCTGACCTTTCGGCAGAGATGAAAAGTAAAAAAAAGAAATAAAACGAGAGCTGTGCGAGGTGAAACCCGCCGGAGAGCCGACAGCGCGCTCTTCCATACAGAAGGTCTCATTGTGAGGACAGGTGTGCGGGAAAACTCTCCCATTGTTTGGTCCCAGCAGACAAAGTGGGGTCACTGAACTCCCAGATCCGATCGATGTAACTACAGCGGCCGAGAAATTATACTTTGTCGTTCTTCGCCGTCTAGAAATCCTGCGCTGTGATCTTCGCCCCTCCTCCACCGATTCCTTCCTACAGCACTACAAAGCCAAAGTTTATTCTGCTTCTATTTCTCCTTCCCTGGTACCCCCCCTCCCCCCTCCCACATCATCAACATGCTAATTACATTTCCTAAATAAAGCCTTTCCAGTTTCATTATCTTATTTTAGTCCCAGTGATGTCATTACCGGGTCTCTGTGCTTCTCTATGCCATGCAGGCAGATCATGGCTGGTGGGAGGAGCCAGCAGGATGCTGTATATAGCTTCCTGAAAACATCACAGCACCCGTCCTCAGTAGTATAGGTGCAAGCATTGGGAGGAGTTATCCAAATATCAAAATGCCTTGATGGGTTGGTGTCAATCTGAAGGAGTGGGCGTTCCTAGGCAGGCTTTATTTGCATAGGTAACGCCCACATGTGATGCTGAGCCTCCATGATTGAAAGAACTGAAATCCAAGGAATGAAAGGGCTGGGGCCAGGGACAGTCGGGCTGGGAAGGATAGGGGCGGGGCCAGGGACAGTCAGGCTGGGAAGGATAGGGGCGGGGCCAGGGACAGTAAGGCTAGGGAGGAAAGGGGTGGGCCAGGGACCGGCAGGCTAGGGAGAAAAGGGGCAGGCCAGGGACAGCCAGGCTAGGGAGGAAAGGGGCGGGCCAGGGACAGTCAGGCTAGGGAGGAAAGGGGCGGGCCAGGGACAGTCAGGCTAGGAAGGAAAGGGGCGGGTCAGGGACAGTCAAGCTAGGGAGGAAAGGGGCGGGTCAGGGACAGTCAAGCTAGGGAGGAAATAGGTGGGGACCAGGATAGTCAGGCTAGGGAGGAAAGGGGCGGGGACCGGGACAGTCAGATTAGGGAGGAAATGGACGGGGACCGGGACAGTCAGACTAGGGAGGAAAGGAGCGGGGACTGGGACAGTCAGACTAGGGAGGAAAGGGGTGGGCCAGGGACTGGCAGGCTAGGGAGGAAAGGAACGGGCCAGGGACAGTCAGGCTAGGGAGGAAAGGGGTGGGCCAGGGACAGTCAGGCTAGGGAGGAAAGGGGAGGGGACTGGGACGGTCAGTCTAGGGAGGAAAGGGGCGGGCCAGGGACAGTCAGGCTAGGGAGGAAAGGGACAGGGCCGGAGACAGTCAGGCTAGGGAGGAAAGGGGCGGGCCAGGGACAGTCAGGCTAGGGAGGAAAGGGGCGGGCCAGGGACAGTCAGGCTAGGGAGGAAAGGGGCGGGCCAGGGACAGTCAGGCTAGGGAAGAAAGGGACAGGGCCGGAGACAGTCAGGCTAGGGAGGAAAGGGGTGGGCCAGGGACAGTCAGGCTAGGGAGGAAAGGGGCGGGCCAGGGACAGTCAGGCTAGGGAGGAAAGGGACGGGCCAGGGACAGTCAGGCTAGGGAGGAAAGGGGCGGGCCAGGGACAGTCAGGCTAGGGAGGAAAGGGGCGGGCCAGGGACAGTCAGGCTAGGGAGGAAAGGGGCGGGCCAGGGACAGTCAGGCTAGGGAGGAAAGGGGCAGGCCAGGGAAGTCAGACTAGGGAGGAAAGGGGCGGGCCAGGGACAGTCAGGCTAGGGAGGAAAGGGGCGGGCCAGGGACAGTCAGGCTAGGGAGGAAAGGGGCGGGCCAGGGACAGTCAGGCTAGGGAGGAAAGGGGCAGGCCAGGGAAGTCAGACTAGGGAGGAAAGGGGCGGGCCAGGGACAGTCAGGCTAGGGAGGAAAGGGGCGGGCCAGGGACAGTCAGGCTAGGGAGAAAAGGGGAGGGGACTGGGACGGTCAGGCTAGGGAGGAAAGGGGCGGGCCAGGGACAGTCAGGCTAGGGAGAAAAGGGGAGGGGACTGGGACGGTCAGGCTAGGGAGGAAAGGGGCGGGCCAGGGACCGGCAGGCTAGGGAGGAAAGGGGCGGGCCAGGGAAGTCAGGCTAGGGAGGAAAGGGGAGGGGACTGGGACGGTCAGGCTAGGGAGGAAAGGGGCGGGCCAGGGACCGGCAGGCTAGGGAGGAAAGGGGCGGGCCAGGGACAGTCAGGCTAGGGAGGAAAGGGGCGGGCCAGGGACAGTCAGGCTAGGGAGGAAAGGGGCGGGCCAGGGACAGTCAGGCTAGGGAGGAAAGGGGAGGGGACTGGGATGGTCAGGCTAGGGAGGAAAGGGGCGGGCCAAGGACAGTCAGGCTAGGGAGGAAAGGGGCGGGCCAGGGACAGTCAGGCTAGGGAGGAAAGGGGCGGGCCAGGGACAGTCAGGCTAGGGAGGAAAGGGGCGGGCCAGGGACAGTCAGGCTAGGGAGGAAAGGGGCGGGCCAGGGACAGTCAGGCTAGGGAGGAAAGGGGTGGGCCAGGGACAGTCAGGCTAGGGAGAAAAGGGGAGGGGACTGGGACGGTCAGGCTAGGGAGGAAAGGGGCGGGCCAGGGACCGGCAGGCTAGGGAGGAAAGGGGCGGGCCAGGGAAGTCAGGCTAGGGAGGAAAGGGGAGGGGACTGGGACGGTCAGGCTAGGGAGGAAAGGGGCGGGCCAGGGACCGGCAGGCTAGGGAGGAAAGGGGCGGGCCAGGGACAGTCAGGCTAGGGAGGAAAGGGGCGGGCCAGGGACAGTCAGGCTAGGGAGGAAAGGGGCGGGCCAGGGACAGTCAGGCTAGGGAGGAAAGGGGAGGGGACTGGGATGGTCAGGCTAGGGAGGAAAGGGGCGGGCCAAGGACAGTCAGGCTAGGGAGGAAAGGGGCGGGCCAGGGACAGTCAGGCTAGGGAGGAAAGGGGCGGGCCAGGGACAGTCAGGCTAGGGAGGAAAGGGGCGGGCCAGGGACAGTCAGGCTAGGGAGGAAAGGGGCGGGCCAGGGACAGTCAGGCTAGGGAGGAAAGGGGCGGGCCAGGGACAGTCAGGCTAGGGAGGAAAGGGGCGGGCCAGGGACAGTCAGGCTAGGGAGGAAAGGGGCGGGCCAGGGACAGTCAGGCTAGGGAGAAAAGGGGAGGGGACTGGGACGGTCAGGCTAGGGAGGAAAGGGGCGGGCCAGGGACAGTCAGGCTAGGGAGAAAAGGGGAGGGGACTGGGACGGTCAGGCTAGGGAGGAAAGGGGCGGGCCAGGGACCGGCAGGCTAGGGAGGAAAGGGGCGGGCCAGGGAAGTCAGGCTAGGGAGGAAAGGGGAGGGGACTGGGAAGGTCAGGCTAGGGAGGAAAGGGGCGGGCCAGGGACCGGCAGGCTAGGGAGGAAAGGGGCGGGCCAGGGACAGTCAGGCTAGGGAGGAAAGGGGCGGGCCAGGGACAGTCAGGCTAGGGAGGAAAGGGGCGGGCCAGGGACAGTCAGGCTAGGGAGGAAAGGGGAGGGGACTGGGATGGTCAGGCTAGGGAGGAAAGGGGCGGGCCAAGGACAGTCAGGCTAGGGAGGAAAGGGGCGGGCCAGGGACAGTCAGGCTAGGGAGGAAAGGGGCGGGCCAGGGACAGTCAGGCTAGGGAGGAAAGGGGCGGGCCAGGGACAGTCAGGCTAGGGAGGAAAGGGGCGGGCCAGGGACAGTCAGGCTAGGGAGGAAAGGGGCGGGCCAGGGACAGTCAGGCTAGGGAGGAAAGGGGCGGGCCAGGGACAGTCAGGCTAGGGAGGAAAGGGGCGGGCCAGGGACAGTCAGGCTAGGGAGGAAAGTACTAGAATCGGGTTGTCAAACTGTCGCCTCTCCAGCTGTTGCAAATCTACAATTCCCATCATGCTTTTGGGAGTCATGCTTGTAACTGTCAGCCTTGCAATGCCTCATGGGACTTGTAGTTCTGCAACAGCTGGATGTCCTTCAGCCAGGAAAGGAGGTGGGGCTCTATCTTCTAATGCACATGGTGAGAAGCTCACAGTGTGCAGTGAAAGCAGAGGAAGCTGTTTCAGTCCAGGAGAGGATCCGGTACAATGGTGGAAGACTGAAGGGGGAGGGGCGGAGGGAGGGTTCAATGAATGCACCTGGTTTCTCCAGCCCCTCCCCCTCCCCATCCAGGTGTGAGCCCCCCCATGACACCCCCCTGCAGGAATAGAGAAATGCAATCTCTCCACAGATGAGGTCGGAGGGATCTCAGTAGAATGAGGACGGTGGTGAGGAACGGCGGCGGTGTTGGCGAGCAGACGGCCCCCTCGCTCTCAGCGGCTGCGATCCATCTCATCGGCTATATTTAGAAAGCTGCATATGTCCCGGAGTCCGCAGCCAATGTTTTAGCAATATTGCCCAGATATTTCAAGACTTGTCCCCGCGTCTCAGCCGTCCAAACTCCCGTGTTGGCGCGGGTTCAGCCGCCTCGGCTCAGCCTCATAAGCCCAATACTTGGCTGCGGCTGAGCGGTGACAGGAGCGCCCGAAAGCCAGAACACTCAGATGGTATTAAAGGGCCGGAACACCTCAAATCCGTCTCTTTATAGACAATAAAATCAGACTGATCCAGTCCCATGATAATCACCAATATCACAGAGAGAGAGGAAAGGGGGGCAACCTTCCCCTGAGGGACCCTATGTCTGGGGGAGGGGGCGCAGCAGCAAGAGTAGAGTTGATTGGATGTTTACAACAATATCCATTGCATTTCATAGGGTGGGTGTCGGTCTGCAGGAGAGGGCGCTCCTAGACCGGCTGTATTTCCCTGTGCAATACAGGGAGATCATGGCTGGCGGGACGAGGCGGTAGGGTGCCATACATAGCTTCCTGAAAACAGAGCACTACTGCAAGGATGTTTCCTTGCGCCCCCCCCCCCCCCACCAAAAAAGGATGACGTCATCTTGTGACGAAACGCGTATATATTTTTAAAAAATCCTAACTTGATTTGCGAGCGCCGTCTCCCAAGACTCATGCCGCTGGTGTATAGATTACCGTGTGTGGTCAGAGGTCTGGGGAGCACTTGTAGCTCCCAGCGCTTCCTGGAGAACTCGGAGATGCTCGGAGACACTCCCAGCTGGATGGGGCGGGTGGATTGTGCGTCGGAAGCACCCGAAAGTGTCAACAGTTTCCGAGCGTCTCCGAGCGTCACCAGCGCCCCCGCACCTCTGGCCACAGACAGTACTGCATACACCAGCGCCCCCCGCACCTCTGGCCACATACAGTACTGCATACACCAGCGCCACCCTCACCTCTGGCCACATACAGTACTTCATACACCAGCGCCCCCGCACCTCTGGCCACCTACAGTACTGCATATACCAGCGCCCCCGCACCTCTGGCCACCTACAGTACTGCATATACCAGCGCCCCCGCACCTCTGGCCACCTACAGTACTGCATATACCAGCGCCCCCGTACCTCTGGCCACATACAGTACTTCATACACCAGCGCCCCGCACCTCTGGCCACATACAGTACTGCATACACCAGCGCCCCCGCACCTCTGGCCACATACAGTACTGCATACACCAGCGCCACCCTCACCTCTGGCCACATACAGTACTTCATACACCAGCGCCCCCGCACCTCTGGCCACCTACAGTACTGCATATACCAGCGCCCCCGCACCTCTGGCCACCTACAGTACTGCATATACCAGCGCCCCCGTACCTCTGGCCACATACAGTACTTCATACACCAGCGCCCCCGCGCCTTTGGCCACATACAGTACTGCATACACCAGCGCCCCCGCACCTCTAGCCACAGGCAGTACTGCATACACCAGTGCACCCACACCTCTGGCCACATACAGTACTGCATACACCAGCGCCCCCGCACCTCTAGCCACAGGCAGTACTGCATACACCAGCGCCCCCACACCTCTGGCCACATACAGTACTGCATACACCAGCGCCCCCCCCGCACCTCTGGCCACATACAGTACTGCATACACCAGCGCCCCCCGCACCTCTGGCCACATACAGTACTGCATACACAAGCGCCCCCCCGCACCTCTAGCCACAGGCAGTACTGCATACACCAGCGCCCCCGCACCTCTAGCCACCTACAGTACTGAATACACCAGCGCCCCCCGCACCTCTGGCCACAGACAGTACTGCATACACCAGCGCCTCCGCACCTCTGGCCACATACAGTACTGCATACACCAGCCCCCCCGCACCTCTGGCCACATACAGTACTGCATACACCAGCGCCACCCCCGCACCTCTGGCCACATACAGTACTGCATACACCAGCGCCCCCCGCACCTCTAGCCACAGACAGTACTGCATACACCAGCGCCCCCGCACCTCTGGCCACAGACAGTACTGCATACACCAGCTCCCCCGCACCTCTGGCCACAGACAGTACTGCATACACCAGCGCCCCCCGCACCTCTGGCCACATACAGTACTGCATACACCAGCGCCCCCGCACCTCTGGCCACAGACAGTACTGCATACACCAGCGCCCCCCGCACCTCTGGCCACATACAGTACTGCATACACCAGCGCCGCCGCACCTCTGGCCACAGACAGTACTGCATACACCAGCCCCCCCGCACCTCTGGCCACATACAGTACTGCATACACCAGCGCCCCCCCGCACCTCTGGCCACATACAGTACTGCATACACCATAAATATATATATATATTTATATTTCAAAAGACAAAAAAAAAAAAGTTGGTCTTTCGCTTTAAAAAAAAAAAAGCCTGCCTGGACTGGAAGTGACGTCATGACGTCACTGTGGTCCTCTAAGGCCATAGAGTTGATCAAAGAGTGTCTATGGGACCAGAGGGCCGCACAGTCGAATCGTTTCTCAGGCAAACAGTAAGTCACAAAAACAGCGGCAGCAGCAGAGAGCTTCAGCCATAATCCTGGTAAACCATATGCAAACTGCAACGTATATATATGTATTGTGGTCGAAAAGTGTAACCCCTCCCCCTCTGGGCGATCTCTGTACATTGCGGGGATTTTAGCAAACTTTGTAGCAAATCTTTTGTTGCTCTGAAGAAATAGCTGTTCGTCTCCCCGTGTCCTGTGTGGAATGATTCTGAATGGGAGGGGTCTGGTTCATTATAATCACCTGGTGCAATCAAGTTCTTCGGTAGGCGCGCATGAGTGGGAGGAGACTGTGCTTTACTGACCCCTGCTGTGCACATCTAGGCGGTACATGCCAGGGTGGTATGCGTCGACATGCAGGACAAGCCATTAACCCCGCCGCCTTTCCCATCTTACCGGGTGACACCTCTTGTCCTGATATCGCACTGGTGTCACTCAGAGGCAGTAATAGGGGAAGGGTAAGAAGAGGTGGAACTGCATAGGAGAAAATCTGACCGTTTGTTGCAATGTCACTACGAAGGTTTCATGAGGGATAGACGTGCGTCTAAATTTACATCTCCTCTGAAGTGCAATCCACATTCGAAACGCTTTTCAGAGGCGATGTGGTGCCTCCTCACCGCCTGTTCTAACCCAATTTAGGAATCGGTAACATTGATACAAATGTATCATTCTCATCCGCGTTACGCTCAGCCTGCCGCCATGACAAGTCCGGATAACAAAGGATCCGGAGAAAGGAGCTCATTACATAAACCGGAGCCGGAAAATAGAACACATGGCGCCCCGCGGCACATCACAAGATTCCACCGCCTGCGCGATCAATGCCGATCGAAGGGGCTGACGCGGGACAGACGCGTCGTCGTATGTTCTGCATTTCAGTGTCGTCTGATTGCAGACCGCGTTCTGTGATCTACAGAATCCCCCCTCCCCCCTCCAGAAAGCAGACTCCGAGGTGCAACACAGCGAGCACGTTTTCTGTGCCAGACGAAGGCGGCCATCTGCTCCGAGGCACATTACCGCGCGCTCCGCGGAGATCGCTGTACACACAGATAGCGGGAGCCAGGAGACCCACAGACCGCTCACCCACACACAACTCCCAGAATTCCTGACACCCGACGCAGAGATGTGCCGGAGTCCAGCGTGCTTTATAAAGTGAGTGTCCTGGATGCAGCTGCACCAAAAGAGCTTATAGAAATCATTTAACAACATAAACAAATATTTCCCCTTTATATACTTTCCACGATGTGTTTGAGACGTTCTCACAGATTTTCAATGTTTTTAGCTGTCGACAAAAAACACTGCGGCCCGATTCAGTGCTTCTCTGTGCGTGCCGAGTGTGCTGCCGCCTCTGGGGACTCGTGATCCTTGGGACTTTGTGCAATGCCGCTACACCTACCCGCTCCCAGTGCCGCTACTCCTACCCGCTCCCAGTGCCACTACACCTACCCGCTCCCAGTGCCGCTACACCTACCCGCTCCCAGTGCCTCTACTTCTACCCGCTCCCAGTGCCGCTACACCTACCCGCTCCCAGTGCCGCTACACCTACCTGCTCCCAGTGCCGCTACTCCTACCCGCTCCCAGTGCCGCTACTCCCACCCGCTCCCGGTGCCGCTACACCTACCCGCTCCCAGTGCCGCTACTCCCACCCGCTCCCAGTGCCGCTACACCTACCCGCTCCCAGTGCCGCTACACCTACCCGCTCCCAGTGCCGCTACTCCTACCCGCTCCCAGTGCCGCTACACCTACCCGCTCCCAGTGCCGCTACACCTACCCGCTCCCAGTGCCGCTACTCCTACCCGCTCCCAGTGCCGCTACACCTACCCGCTCCCAGTGCCGCTACTCCCACCCGCTCCCAGTGCCGCTACACCTACCCGCTCCCAGTGCCGCTACACCTACCCGCTCCCAGTGCCGCTACTCCCACCCGCTCCCGGTGCCGCTACACCTACCCGCTCCCAGTGCCGCTACTCCCACCCGCTCCCAGTGCCGCTACACCTACCCGCTCCCAGTGCCGCTACACCTACCCGCTCCCAGTGCCGCTACTCCTACCCGCTCCCAGTGCCGCTACACCTACCCGCTCCCAGTGCCGCTACACCTACCCGCTCCCAGTGCCGCTACTCCTACCCGCTCCCAGTGCCGCTACACCTACCCGCTCCCAGTGCCGCTACACCTACCCGCTCCCAGTGCCGCTACTCCCACCCGCTCCCAGTGCCGCTACACCTACCCGCTCCCAGTGCCGCTACTCCCACCCGCTCCCGGTGCCGCTACACCTACCCGCTCCCAGTGCCGCTACTCCCACCCGCTCCCAGTGCCGCTACTCCTACCCGCTCCCAGTGCCGCTACACCTACCCGCTCCCAGTGCCGCTACACCTACCCGCTCCCAGTGCCGCTACTCCTACCCGCTCCCAGTGCCGCTACACCTACCCGCTCCCAGTGCCGCTACACCTACCCGCTCCCAGTGCCGCTACACCCATCCGCTCCCAGTGCCGCTACACCTACCCGCTCCCAGTGCCGCTACTCCCACCCGCTCCCAGTGCCGCTACACCTACCCGCTCCCAGTGCCGCTACTCCTACCCGCTCCCAGTGCCGCTACACCTACCAGCTCCCAGTGCCGCTACACCTACCCGCTCCCAGTGCCGCTACTCCCACCCGCTCCCAGTGCCGCTACACCTACCCGCTCCCAGTGCCGCTACACCTACCCGCTCCCAGTGCCGCTACTCCCACACGCTCCCGGTGCCGCTACACCTACCCGCTCCCAGTGCCGCTACTCCCACCCGCTCCCAGTGCCGCTACACCTACCCGCTCCCAGTGCCGCTACACCTACCCGCTCCCAGTGCCGCTACACCTACCCACTCCCAGTGCCGCTACTCCTACCCGCTCCCAGTGCCGCTACACCTACCCGCTCCCAGTGCCGCTACACCCATCCGCTCCCAGTGCCGCTACACCTACCCGCTCCCAGTGCCGCTACTCCTACCCACTCCCAGTGCCGCTACACTCATCCGCTCCCAGTGCCGCTACACCCAGCCGCTCCCAGTGCCGCTACACCTACCCGCTCCCAGTGCCGCTACACCTACCCGCTCCCAGTGCCGCTACACCTACCCACTCCCAGTGCCGCTACTCCTACCCGCTCCCAGTGCCGCTACACCTACCCGCTCCCAGTGCCGCTACACCCATCCGCTCCCAGTGCCGCTACACCTACCCGCTCCCAGTGCCGCTACTCCTACCCACTCCCAGTGCCGCTACTCCTACCCGCTCCCAGTGCCGCTACACCTACCCGCTCCCAGTGCCACTACACCTACCCGCTCCCAGTGCCGCTACACCTACCCGCTCCCAGTGCCTCTACACCTACCCGCTCCCAGTGCCTCTACTTCTACCCGCTCCCAGTGCCGCTACACCTACCCGCTCCCAGTGCCGCTACTCCTACCCACTCCCAGTGCCGCTACTCCTACCCGCTCCCAGTGCCGCTACTCCTACCCGCTCCCAGTGCCGCTACACCTACCCGCTCCCAGTGCCGCTACTCCTACCCGCTCCCAGTGCCACTACACCTACCCGCTCCCAGTGCCGCTACACCTAGCCGCTCCCAGTGCCTCTACTTCTACCCGCTCCCAGTGCCGCTACACCTACCCGCTCCCAGTGCCGCTACACCTACCTGCTCCCAGTGCCGCTACTCCTACCCGCTCCCAGTGCCGCTACACCTACCCGCTCCCAGTGCCGCTACACCTACCTGCTCCCAGTGCGGCTACTCCCACCCGCTCCCAGTGCCGCTACACCTACCCGTTCCCAGTGCCGCTACTCCTACCCGCTCCCAGTGCCGCTACACCTACCCGCTCCCAGTGCCGCTACACCTACCCGCTCCCAGTGCCGCTACACCTACCTGCTCCCAGTGCCGCTACACCTACCCGCTCCCAGTGCCGCTACACCTACCCGCTCCCAGTGCCGCTACACCTACCTGCTCCCAGTGCGGCTACTCCCACCCGCTCCCAGTGCCGCTACACCTACCCGCTCCCAGTGCCGCTACTCCTACCCGCTCCCAGTGCCGCTACACCTACCCGCTCCCAGTGCCGCTACTCCTACCCGCTCCCAGTGCCACTACAGCTACCCACTCCCAGTGCCGCTACTCCTACCCACTCCCAGTGCCGCTACACTCATCTGCTCCCAGTGCCGCTACACTCATCTGCTCACAGTGCCGCTACTCCTACCCGCTCCCAGTGCCGCTACACCTACCCGCTCCCAGTGCCGCTACACCTACCCGCTCCCAGTGCCGCTACACCTACCTGCTCCCAGTGCCGCTACTCCTACCCGCTCCCAGTGCCGCTACACCTACCCGCTCCCAGTGCCGCTACACCTACCCGCTCCCAGTGCCGCTACACCTACCTGCTCCCAGTGCGGCTACTCCCACCCGCTCCCAGTGCCGCTACACCTACCCGCTCCCAGTGCCGCTACTCCTACCCGCTCCCAGTTCCGCTACACCTACCCACTCCCAGTGCCGCTACACCTACCCGCTCCCAGTGCCGCTACACCTACCCGCTCCCAGTGCCGCTACTCCTACCCACTCCCAGTGCCGCTACACCTACCCACTCCCAGTGCCGCTACACTCATCTGCTCCCAGTGCCGCTACACCCATCCGCTCCCAGTGCCGCTACACCTACCCGCTTCCAGTGCCGCTACACCTACCCGCTCCCAGTGCCGCTACACCTACCCGCTACCAGTGCCGCATCACCTACCCGCTCCCAGTGCCGCTACACCTACCCGCTCCCAGTGCCGCTACACTCATCTGCTCCCAGTGCCGCTACACTCATCTGCTCCCAGTGCCGCTACTCCTACCCACTCCCAGTGCCGCTACACCCATCCGCTCCCAGTGCCGCTACACCTACCCGCTCCCAGTGCCGCTACACCTACCCGCTCCCAGTGACGCTACACCTACCTGCTCCCAGTGCCGCTACACCTACCCGCTCCCAGTGCCGCTACACCTACCCGCTCCCAGTGCCGCTACTCTTACCCACTCCCAATGCCGCTACTCCTACCCACTCCCAGTGCGGCTACTCCTACCCACTCCCAGTGCGGCTACTCCCACCTGCTCCCAGTGCCGCTACACCTACCCACTCCCAGTGCCGCTACACCTACCCGCTCCCAGTGCCGCTACTCTTACCCACTCCCGATGCCGCTACTCCTACCCACTCCCAGTGCGGCTACTCCTACCCACTCCCAGTGCGGCTACTCCCACCCACTCCCAGTGCGGCTACACCTACCCGCTCCCAGTGCCGCTACACCTACCCGCTCCCAGTGCCGCTACACCTACCTGCTCCCAGTGCCGCTACACCTACCACCTCCCAGTGCCGCTACACCTACCCGCTACCAGTGCGGCTACTCCCACCCGCTCCCGGTGCCACTGCACCTACCCACTCCCAGTGCCGCTACACCTACCCGCTCCCAGTGCCGCTACACTCATCTGCTCCCAGTGCCGCTACACTCATCTGCTCCCAGTGCCCCTACACTCATCTGCTCCCAGTGCCGCTACACCTACCCGCTCCCAGTACGGCTACTCCCACCCGCTCCCGGTGCCGCTACACTCATCTGCTCCCAGTGCCGCTACACCTACCCGCTCCCAGTGCGGCTACTCCCACCCGCTCCCAGTGCCGCTACACCTACCCACTCCCAGTGCCGCTACACCTACCCGCTCCCAGTGCCGCTGCACCTACCCGCTCCCAGTGCCGCTACCCCCACACGCTCCCAGTGTTGCTACTCCCACCCGCTCCCAGTGCCGCTATTCCCACCCACTCCCGGTGCCGCTACTCCTACCCGCTCCAGCTACACCCACCCGCTCCCAGTGCCGCTACTCCCACCCGCTCCCAGTGCCGCTACTCCTATCCGCTCCCGGTGCCGCTAAACCCAGCCGCTCCCAGTGCAACTACTCCCAGCCGCTCCCAGTGCCGCTACTCCCACCCACTCCCAGTGCCGCTACTTCTACCCGCTCCCGGTGCGGCTACACCTACCTGCTCCCAGTGCCGCTACTCCCACCCGCTCCCAGTGCCGCTTCTTCCACCCGCTCCCGGTGCCGCTACACCTACCCGCTCCCAGTGCCGCTACTCCTACCCACTCCCAGTGCTGCTACTCCTACCAGCTCCCAGTGCCATTACTCCTACCCACTCCCAGTGCCTCTACACCCAACTTCTCCGTGCCTCTACTCCTAGCCGCTCCCAGTGCTGCTACTCCTACCCACTCCCAGTGCCTTTACTTCCAACCGCTCCCAGTGCTTCCACTCCCAGTGCTGCTACTCCTACCAGCTCCTCCCAGTGCCGTTACTCCTACCCACTCCCAGTGCCTCTACACCTAACTTCTCCGTGCCTCTACTCCTAGCCGCTCCCAGTGCTGCTACTCCTACCGCTCCCAGTGCTTCCACTCCCAGTGCTGCTACTCCTACCAGCTCCTCCCAGTGCCGTTACTCCTACCCACTCCCAGTGCCTCTACACCTAACTTCTCCGTGCCTCTACTCCTAACCGCTCCCAGTGCTGCTACTCCTACCCACTCCCAGTGCCTTTACTTCCAACCGCTCCCAGTGCTTCCACTCCCAGTGCTGCTACTCCTACCAGCTCCTCCCAGTGCCGTTACTCCTACCCACTCCCAGTGCCTCTACACCTAACTTCTCCGTGCCTCTACTCCTAGCCGCTCCCAGTGCTGCTACTCCTACCCACTCCCAGTGCCTTTACTTCCAACCGCTCCCAGTGCTTCCACTCCCAGTGCTGCTACTCCTACCAGCTCCTCCCAGTGCCGTTACTCCTACCCACTCCCAGTGCCTCTACACCTAACTTCTCCGTGCCTCTACTCCTAACCGCTCCCAGTGTCGCAACTCCCACCCGTCCCAGTGCCTCTACTACCACCTGCTGCCAGTGCCTCTACTCCTAACCACTCCCAGTGTCTGTACTCCTTGTTCATCAGGGATCAATGCCCCTTACCTTGGTAGTCAATGAGAAGAATGTCACCAGCACCATTAAACATCAAGATCACTGGTGTCTTACCGCTGGTTCTACCAAGTGGTATTGGTCCTGGACCTATATACTGTAGGTACCATTAGCCAAGTGGTGTTGGCTCTAGAACCTTGCAGGCACCATGAGATGGGAGGTCTACTGGTCACAGCTCAAGGAACCCCTAACGACCTCTGGAGGAACCCTAGTGTTCCATGGAACCCTGATTGAGAATGGCTGCTCTAGACACTCAAAGTGGCACATTCTCCAGGATCACCTACTTATAGAGTAATCACTGAAATATTCCACCGCGAATGAGACAGCAAAAACCAAGAAAAAAAATCCATCAATTCCGCCTGCAATCACAGGACAGGCATGACACCGACCTTAAGGCAGTTGCCGCTTGTTATAAAGTCAGCCCCTGTTTTACATCTGTTTTCAAAGATTCATTCTCCATATCCACCCGGAAGATTTATTGTATGAAGAGATACCAATTATATGCCGAGAACGGCACAATACCCTTGGAGCAGCCTTAATCCAGTCTATGCCAGCCCTGGCAGGTGCGCAATCACGCAGGCCCGCTAATGACAGAGAAAAGTTGCAGGCAAAACTTTAATGTAGGTCAGGCATTGAATTGTTTCTGACTGCCGGCGTAATGAAGTCTTGTTGGAGCAGGTGCGCCCGGCTTTCATTAAACATAAGGAGCTTCCCGGAGGAGCACAAGAGGCTGGACCTCGTTTAGATTCACCTCCCTTGTTCTCCATGGAGAATGCAACCAACGGGCCAGAATTCAACCAACCAAATTCAACACAAAAGAAAAACAAAAAAAAAGCAATTTGCTCAGAGTATGGAGACAGCGCTTTTCTTCACTGGATCAAACCACATCCCACTCGCCGTAATGAGGCCTGACCGGCCAACGGTGAATGGAAGTCAGGCTTTCAAGATGACTGTTTTGATACATTCGGATTCTGAGCACAATGGATCACAAGACGACCAAGAGAAGAAAGGTGAGTCTTTCATAGAGCACTCCTATTTTTTTGTTTCTACTGCAGAAGAAAAGCGATTGTCTGAAGAACGCACAAAAGGCGCATTGTCAAAGGTACTGAGATGTATATCGGCATCGTCCCATTTACAGGCAGGAAGTACAGGTGAGGGAACAACGGCAAACTGGCTTCGGTGGTGATTCGGTGGAGCAGCATTATTATTCTTTTCACTAGGCCAGTGGTCTCCAAACTGTGGCCCGGGGGCCGAATGTGGCCCTTTGCTTTCCTTTATCGGGCCCTTGGGGGACCATTCCTCCCACCGACTCCTACAATGGGGCACCATTCCTCCCACCGACTCCAACAATGGAGCTCCATTCCTCCCATCAACTCCAACGATGGGGCTCCATTCATCCAACCGACTGCAAGATGGGGCACTATTCTCCCACCGACTGCAAGATGGGGCACTATTCTCCCACCGACTGCAAGATGGGGCACTATTCTCCCACCGACTGCAAGATGGGGCACTATTCTCCCACCGACTCCAACGATGGGGCTCCATTCATCCAACCGACTGCAAGATGGGGCACTATTCTCCCACCGACTGCAAGATGGGGCACTATTCTCCCACCGACTGCAAGATGGGGCACTATTCTCCCACCGACTGCAAGATGGGGCACTATTCTCCCACCGACTGCAAGATGGGGCACTATTCTCCCACCGACTGCAAGATGGGGCACTATTCTCCCACCGACTGCAAGATGGGGCACTATTCTCCCACCGACTCTAACAGTTGGGCACTAATTCTCCTAATACCAAAGATAGCACATAGTTTACTCCCACTGATGCCAGGACATTTTCCTACTGCCACTGGCCATGCCCCCCCCCCCCCCCAGAGATGGAGGGACAATAAACTGGCCCTTTGTTTAGAAAGTTGAGACCCCTGCACTAGGCGAAAGCTTGATTCTCTGGGTGGAACTAGTGAACGGGTACAAAGCAGTCCAAAGGATCACTTTCCAATATATGCCGAGCATACAGTGTTCCCCAAATATAGGGATCATGTTTAAGATAGGAGTAATGTCGTATATTGGATTTCGAATGGATCCGTTTGGCGCTCATTTGTTTGATGTATTTGGCCAGTGAATTGGTTATTTTCCTGTATGCATAGACGACTTAAATAAAAAAAAAAAAAAAAAAAAAGAGAAAATCTATGGAAAGAACTAAAGATTAGAGTTCATAGAAGAGGCCCCACGGAACCTTCAAGATTCGAAGAATGGGACTTTAAAATGAGGCATGCATCCCAGGAGGTTGCACGATAACAATGAATATGGCAGATAATAAGTATAGTAGAACTAATCACATAACCTGAAAGCATTGCAACACAACAATTGGCAGTCAGTTATTTAATCATATATAAAATAGCAAATACAATAGTAACACACAACACTTGGTATAGTGGTCAAAAATTGAATATAGAATAAATCATAACAATTAATAGCAAAATGGCATGGTGAGTTCATATTTTGTAATGATAAAAAAGCCAATTCATTGGATCGTGTCTCCATAGTAGAAAAATGTAACATTGACAAGTTGATACGGTCCAATTGATATAAGAGCTGGTTCATGGTAAAAATGTCATATATTAACCAATAGGGCATCTGGTAGCTCCTAATAGTTAATGCTGCAACGGATCGGTGGTGATCCGTGATTCGAACGGGTCACCGTGTTCGGATCCGATCACCACGCGATCCGCGGAGCGATCCACGGCCTCGGCCTTAGGAAAGGCCGCGGCTTCGGCCTAGCTCCGGAGCCGCAGCCATCTTGGTACACCCGGCGGCGGCGGCTGCCTTATGCGCGCTGAGCGCCGCTGACGTCATCACCCCTCACCCTCGCTGCTCGTGGATCTGAAGTGGGAGAGATTAAAGTAAGTGGGGTGAGATGCCTATTACAGTGGGAGAGATTGTGGATATTACAGTGGGGGGGGGGGGTGACGTGGATATTACAGTGAGTGGGGAGATTGTGGATATTACAGTGAGTGGGGAGATTGTGGATATTACAGTGAGTGGGGAGATTGTGGATATTACAGTGGGGGGGGGGTGACATGGATATTACAGTGGGGGAGATGACGTGGATATTACAGTGAGTGGGGGAGATTGTGGATATTACAGTGAGTGGGGAGATTGTGGATATTACAGTGAGTGGGGAGATTGTGGATATTACAGTGGGGGGGGGGGGTGACGTGGATATTACAGTGGGGGAGATGACGTGGATATTACAGTGAGTGGGGGAGATTGTGGATATTACAGTGAGTGGGGAGATTGTGGATATTACAGTGGGGGGGGGTGACGTGGATATTACAGTGGGGGAGATGACGTGGATATTACAGTGAGTGGGGGAGATTGTGGATATTACAGTGGGGGAGATGACGTGAATATTATAGTGAGTGGGGGAGATTGTGGATATTACAGTGGGGGGGATGACGTGAATATTACAGTGAGTGGGGGAGATTGTGGATATTACAGTGGGGGGGATGATGTGAATATTACAGTGGGGGAGATTGTGGATATTAGTAATTTTTTTTTTTTTGCCGATCCGAAAATGATCCGATCCGTGGCTCTGATCCGAGGATCGATCCGATCCGTGAGTTTTTTGATCCGTTGCACCCCTATTAATAGTACATAATGGGTTGCATACAATAGACATTGTAAAGAACCAGATTCATTAAAGTATATCTCCGTAACAATTGTAGCCATGATTGGAAGAAAAATGGATTCAAATCGGTGTGTAGAATGGTAGGCGGTGCAGTAGCGGTGGGTATGAAAAGGGGGGGATCTATTGGCTCTACGCGTTTTGTGGCTACTGCCACTCGTCAGGAGCAAGGTATGAAGTAGAAGTCTATACATTTTTAAAACAGTATGGTTTTAGAGAAGGATAAATGGTAAATCCAATTAAGGAGAGAGGTGAAAGAAATAGAGTAGTAACTAATCCCCATGGTACTTACAAGTAGATCTATGGCTGTGGGCGTAGGCATAGAGAGGAGAGGGGTGGCCGGAGGGGTATGGCCCTCTATTGTGCACTGTCGAAAAATTTGTTTCATTAGTTTTTTTGTTTTGTTTTTTCGGATCACTCGTTATGATCGCAATTCATAAATTCTAAAATTCGTGAATTCGAAAGAATGAAAATCCCAAAATTCTAAATAATAACTAACAATAACTAACTATTAATTTACATTATAGGTATTGGAATTTCCTTTCAAATTTGTCTGTTACTGAACATAACGAATACGAATTCATCCGAAGTTACGAATTATCCAAAATAACGAATGCCGTATCTAAACTAATGGAACGGATCGAATTAAAGCGGGATTCCACCCGCGTTTTTTTTTTTTTTTCATATAAAAAAGTCAGCAACTACAAACACTGTAGCTGCTGACTTTTAATAAGGACACTTACCTGTCCTACTAGCCCGCGATGATGGCCCCCCCCCCCCCGATGCCGATCGCTCCGGCAGTGCAGGTCCCGCGCCGCCATCCTCACTAAGGGAAACAGGCTTCACTGCCCTTTTCCTACTCGATTTGGGAATGGGCAGCTGCTCTCTGGGATTACACACAGTTCCCAGAAGGCAGCGCGTCCCATTCACTAGAAGAGGATGCGGAAGGAGACCCACCGGGGATAAGGAAGAGGCAGATTAGGGACTTCCACATAGCAACCGCTATTTCGGGTGAGTAAAAACTTATTTTTTTTCAATTGTTTTTTTTTTCAATTGTTTTTTTTTTCAATTTGTTTGCTGTATTTTGGTGTCATTTTTTTTTCAGGGTGGAACGCCACTTTAATAATAAATAATACAAAGTTTTTATTATTATTGTTATTTATGATTATTATTATTAATTAGTTATGTTCCATTCATTTAGATGCGGCATTCGTTATTTAAGATAATTCATAACTTCGGATAAATTCGTATTCGTTACGTTCACTAACAGACAGATTTGAAAGGAAATTCCAATACCTATAATTTAATAGTTTAAAATTTACAAACTTACAAATTGAAAAATTTACGAATTTACAAATTTAGGAATTCACGAACGTACAAATTTACAAATTTTCTAATTCACAAAACGTACAAATTTACACATTTTCGGATTTACGAACTTCCACATTTATAAACTTTCGAATTTCCGAACTTCCAAATTTAGAAATTTACGAACTTACAAATTTTCGAATTTACAAACTTACAAATTTTCGAATTTACGAACTTACAAATTTACAAATTTTCAAATTCACGGACTTACAAATTTACTAACTTACAAATTTTCGCATTTACGAACTTACAAATTTACAAATTTTCAAATTCACGGACTTACAAATTTACTAACTTACAAATGTACAAATTTACGAATGTACAAATTTTAGAACTTACGAATTTTCAAGTTTCTGAATTTTCAAATATTCGAATTTATGAAAATTCTGAGAAAATCTGGTTTTTGTTACTTCGGATGTTTCCGAATTAACAAATTTGTCGGAATTTGTTAAAAAAAACTAATTTGGAATGATACGAATCGCACATGTCTAGTAGCCTATAAGAACATCATATTCCTTATTAGTTGCTGTTCTACATAATACTTCCTTATCTAGGCAGTGATGCCACCCGGGGAGGGGGCAACCTTCAAGTATGGGGCTTCGAAAAGGACCACTGTACCAGATCCCAGAGGAGTAAACCAGGTTTGCCGGCAAAGCCGATAATTCACCAAAAGCAAAATCCGGGTTCCCCAGAGTCCTCTGTGTGCCTCGGATTCACTTGTGTGAAAGAAAATTGACCCAATAGGACGGCACGCCTGGCCGGATACCTGAGATCTGAATCTGCAGAGAAGGTTATTGGCAAAGCCGACGAGTCGTAATAGGGGGTCACATAGCGAAACCTTTATGCCCCCCCCTCCACCGCGACTCGATTTTCTATTTCAAAAGAAGTTTCTCTAGTGATATAGAATACTTAATATATAATTCTTTCATGCTCCGTGCACAATGCACCTCAGCACCCAGTGACAAAATGCCAGAGCGTGCCCCTCCCACCGCATTCCTTTATTTTTTTTATATTTTATATTTCTGTTTCGACCATTTTTATTAATGTTTTAAAGAGCGTAAAAGTAACAAGAGCACTGTGAGAGCAGCGAACAATCCTCGCAAGTCCTGTATAGACAATGGAACAGAAGTGGGGGGAACAAAACATCGGCAAAGTTCTGGCAATTAGGTGGGTATTCGCTAAGCTCACGAGCAATGGCGGCCTGTCCATAGAAGGCGCACGGGCGGCGCCTCCCCTGTCCATGCGTCCGGCCCCCTGATCTACATACCAGGGCACCGGACTATGGATTCCAATGAGGGGTGGGTGTTTTTTTTTTTTTGAAGCCCCTGATTAGAGACGGAGGCTCTAATAGGCTTCAAAAAAGGGTGTCCTTGGAGCGCAGAGTATTGCGCCCCCTAGCCCACCCAGCTGTGTGACGATAGCAAATACATTTTCGCTATTATCACACTAAAAGTTCCTCCCCGCCAATCAGAAGACAGGTCATGAAACCTTGTTTCCCGATTGGCCAAGGCGTCAGGCGATCCTATTGGATGCCTAGCGCTTTGGCGGAAGAGGAGACACACAGCGGAGGAAGCTTGAGCAGCGGACACCGGAGCCGCCACTGGAGAGGAGGAGAGGACACCACAGCCCTTCCACATTTGCCGGACTGCCCGTGGGAGGAGGGGGGGTGTTGTCAGTGCCGTGGCACCGGGGGGGGGGGGTGTGGTTTGTTTGCCGCCCCAAAAAAGGTCTCCACCGAAGATCCCTCACCAGCCGCCATTGCTCACGAGTGAGAAATTTGACCACCATCAGAGGTGAGCGGGAATAACATATTTTGTGTTAGAACATGAGTATAAAACATCAAAACGATTGTGGACACTATAGGAAGTGGTCTTCCACACGATCACCCCTTGGATCACACTGTGGGACAACAAAACCCAAGATATCAAGTAGACATGTGCAATTAGTTTAGTTTCTAATTAGTTTTTCACGAATTTAGAGAAATTCGTTAATTCCGAAATTTCCGAATTTTTCAATTTCCAAATTTTCCAAATTTCTAATTTCCAAATTTCTGAATTTTTCAATTTACGAATATTCGGAAATTCAGATTTTCGAATTTACGAATTTCCGAAATTCGGAATTTACGAATTTCCGAAATGCGGAATTTAGAAAATCCGAATTTACGAAAATTCGGAAATTGAAAAATTCGGAAATTGAAAAATTCGGAAATTCGAAAATCCGAATTTCCGAAAATTCGTAATTTGAAAAATTCGGAAATCTGAAAATTCGGAAATTGAAAAATTCGGAAATTCGAAAATTGGAAATATCGAAAATCTAAAATTCGAAAATGGGAAATTTGGAAAGTTGAATTTCCGAATTCCGAATTTTTAGAATTTCCGAACTTCCGAAAATCGGAAATGTGTTTTTTTGCTTTTTTCGGAAATTCTAAAAAAAAATTTTTTTTTCGTTTTATTTGTTTTTTTGGAAATGTGAAAATTCGGAATTCGGAATTCCAAAAAAAGCATTTCCCAAATTTCCGAAAAAAGCAAAAAAAAGAAAACAACTATTTTTTTTCTAATTTCCCGAATTTCTGAGTTTCTGAAAAAAGCAGAAAAACGAAGAAAAAAAACTAAAATGAAAAAAACTAGTTTTTCGAATTTCCCGAATTTCCAAAAAAAGGGGAAAAAAACAAAAAAAACGAATTTTTCGGCAGTGCACATGTCTAATATCAAGGTCAAGGCCATATTAAATGGTATTTCCTGGAAGTAGGCCCAACATAAAGTAAAGCCCACGTCTAGCGACCGCGGTTTGCAAAGTATTACTCATTGCCAAGCATTGTAACGGGGGACTCCAGACCCCCAAATATGAACCTCAAGAACTTAAATGAGAAAGAAGCAGAAGAAAAAGCTAAGAGGACGTGATTCCAAGGCTTTCCAAAGTGAAGGGAACAATAAAAGAAAGAAAAGGAAAAGTAAAAGTGAAGAAAAAAAATGGATCCGTCCGGGGATCTTCCTGCATCAACTTATTCGAACTGTAAGATTCAGTCACTGTAAGCAAGTAAGCCAAGGGGACCACATTTTGTCAAAAATGAATTGTTTATCTCGTAAGACACTCGCTATTTTTTCATTCAACATGATCCATGTGAGTTTTCGTTTTTACCATCACAATATCTATGACGGGGGCTTTTTCCACGCTGCCGCTATCGCGATTTTTGGCTGCTAAAAAATATAAAGTAGATCTTTATTTTTTAATTGCTAAAATTGTGACAAACTTGGGATGGAAATTGAAATGCAACAGCCTAAAATTAAAAAAAGAAGTAAAGTAATATAGCTAAGGGGAAAAGGGGAGGAAGGAGTTGATTTGGAATCAAATAGGAATCTCACCCTTACTAGTAAAAATAAAAAATTTAAATCCGAAAAATTGTCCCTGTATAAAAGTAAAAAAAACAAAAAACAAAAAAACATACTGTCTAGTTAGTGAAACCCGGCGCTGTCTTGCTGGTTGGGAAAGTTCTCCCTAAACTCCTCCTCTCCGGCGCTGCAATCTTGAATTCATTTTCGGTGCATGCACGGGACCTGGCGGAGCCCTGGGGCATGTCTGCGCATGCAGTGGACCCCGTACACATACGCAGACAGTAGCAGGAGAAGCCAACATAGTACAGAGCTAGTGCTGGGCTTTCCTTATTGTCGGTCCAGCATGCCCTGCACATGATGAAAAGCAAAAGTAGCTCAGATTACACACACAGCTAAATTAAAGGGCATCCCGCCTCTCGCTGTTCTCACCTAGCAAAGCTGGTGTTGTCTGGCTCTTCAGTCTGCAGGAGCAGCCAACAAAGTGCAGAGCTAGTGCTGGGCTTTCCCTTTTTGGCACGCATTGAAGCGTGAAAGCAGCTAAATGTTTAATTATAAAATAATGATGTTATATAACTGCAAAATCTAAAATAAAAATATAATGTATAAACTATATTAAAAAATATGTACTGTATATACTCGAGTATAAGCCGAGTTTTTCAGCACATTTTTTTGTGCTGAAAATGCCCCCCTCGGCTTATACTCGAGTCTGTGTCCATCTTCATCTTTGTGCACCTGATTCGTAGGTCCCCTGGACCCCAAAACTGCCACACATGTAACCCCAATATTCCTCTACAAGTGTGCAAAGCTTGTTGTCCGGGGGACCTACGGCCAGGGAGCACCGATTTTTCAAATCCGGGAACCCCTTCCATAGACTCCCATGTTAAACGGTCATTTCTCTGATGATTTTGGGGACCCGGCACCGGCCGGTCCTAGGTCCCCTGGACTTCCATAGACTCCCATGTTAAACGTCAGGCTAGTCACACAGCGCCGGAGATCAAGTAGGGCACAGTGAGGCATGGACACAGTGAGGCATGGACACAGTGACAGTGAGGCATGGGCACAGTGAGGCATAGGCACAGTGAGGCATGGACATAGTGACAGTGAGGCATGGACACAGTGAGGCATGGGCACAGTGAGGCATGGGCACAGTGACAGTGAGGCATGGGAACAGTGAGGCATGGGCACAGTGACAGTGAGGCATGGGCACAGTGAGGCATGGGCACAGTGACAGTGAGTCATGGGCACAGTGACAGTGAGGCATGGGCACAGTGAGGTATGGACACAGTGACAGTGAGGCATGGGCACAGTGAGACATGGACACAGTGAGACATACAGATGGACACTCTAGGCTTATACTCGAGTCAATACGTTTTCCCAGTTTTTTGTGGTAAACTTAGGTGCCTCGGCTTATATTCAGGCCGGCTTATACGGTAATACATTTTAAAAAGTTAAACTGAGCAAATGCCACCATAGTCCCCCTGTAGAGTGCAAGGAGTTCTAACGGGAAGCTGTCTGGATTCAGTCCTCCGAGGTCTTCTTGGTTCTCACGGGTGGCATGTAGGCGGTGAGAAATGGGGGCCCTCCACCTTGCCGCACTCAGGGGCCCCCAATCTACCATTTATTTATATTTTTCTCCTGAAAATCCCCTTTAACATTCTGCTCAGGTCCCGGCTCTGGCAGCATGATCTATCGGTTCCTTCATAATAGGATAACCGTATTTACCGAATTATGACAACTGTGTCTCTGGCCTTATCTGCCGCAGATAAACAGATGTGAACAGCAGAACCGGCTGTTATATTTGATGTCTTTCCTGAAAAACTCCCCTGATAGCATCAGACAGTAATAATATTACCGCAGAGGAGGCTTCCAACCAGGGGGTTTAGTATGGGGGGCAATCGTGCTACAGTCTGATTATCACACCCTGACCATACCGGTCTGTACAACCGTTCCTCATAATGGGCACAGCGGGTGTACAGACCCGGGAACTCGGCACAGGGATGGTGGGAACCCCTCATAATGGGCACAGCGGGTGTACAGACCCGGAAACTCGGCACAGGGATGGTGGGAACCCCTCATAATGGGCACAGCGGGTGTACAGACCCGGAACTCAGCACAGGGATGGTGGGAACCCCTCATAATGGGCACAGCGGGTGGACAGACGCGGGAACTCAGCACAGGGATGGTGGGAACCCCTCATAATGGGCACAGCGGGTGTACAGACCCAGGAACTCAGCACAGGGATGGTGGGAACCCCTCATAATGGGCACAGCGGGTGTACAGACCCGGGAACTCACCACAGGGATGGTGGGAACCCCTCATAATGGGCACAGCGGGTGGACAGACCCGGGAACTCAGCACAGGGATGGTGGGAACCCCTCATAATGGGCACAGCGGGTGGACAGACCCGGGAACTCAGCACAGGGATGGTGGGAACCCCTCATAATGGGCACAGCGGGTGTACAGACCTGAGAACTCAGCACAGGGATGGTGGGAACCCCTCATAATGGGCACAGCGGGTGGACAGACCCGGGAACTCAGCACAGGGATGGTGGGAACCCCTCATAATGGGCACAGCGGGTGTACAGACCCAGGAACTCAGCACAGGGATGGTGGGAACCCCTCATAATGGGCACAGCGGGTGTACAGACCCGGGAACTCAGAACAGGGATGGTGGGAACCCCTCATAATGGGCACAGCAGGTGTACAGACCCAGGAACTCAGCACAGGGATGGTGGGAACTCCTCATAATGGACACAGCGGGTGTACAGACCCAGGAACTCAGCACAGGGATGGTGGGAACCCCTCATAATGGGCACAGCGGGTGTACAGACCCAGGAACTCAGCACAGGGATGGTGGGAACCCCTCATAATGGGCACAGCGGGTGTACAGACCCGAGAACTCAGCACAGGGATGGTGGGAACATCTCATAATGGGCACAGCAGGTGTACAGACCCGGGAACTCAGCACAGGGATGGTGGGAACCCCTCATAATGGGCACAGCGGGTGTACAGACCCGGGAACACTGCACAGGGATGGTGGGAACCCCTCATAATGGGCACAGCGGGTGTACGGACCCGGGAACTCAGCACAGGGATGGTGGGAACCCTTCATAATGGGCACAGCGGGTGTACAGACCCGGGAACTCAGCACAGGGATGGTGGGAACCCCTCATAATGGGCACAGCAGGTGTACAGACCCAGGAACTCAGCACAGGGATGGTGGGAACCCCTCATAATGGGCACAGCGGGTGTACGGACCCGGGAACTCAGCACAGGGATGGTGGGAACCCCTCATAATGGGCACAGCGGGTGTACAGACCCGGGAACTCAGCACAGGGATGGTGGGAACTCCTCATAATGGGCACAGCGGGTGTACAGACCCGGGAACTCAGCACAGGGATGGTGGGAACTCCTCATAATGGGCACAGCAGGTGTACAGACGCGGGAACTCAGCACAGGGATGGTGGGAACCCCTCATAATGGGCACAGCGGGTGTACAGACCCGGGAACTCAGCACAGGGATGGTGGGAACTCCTCATAATGGGCACAGCGGGTGTACAGACCCGGGAACTCAGCACAGGGATGGTGGGAACCCCTCATAATGGGCACAGCGGGTGTACAGACCCAGGAACACCGCACAGGGATGGTGGGAACCCCTCATAATGGGCACAGCAGGTGTACAGACCCAGGAACTCAGCACAGGGATGGTGGAAACCCCTCATAATGGGCACAGCGGGTGTACAGACCCGGGAACTCAGCACAGGGATGGTGGGAACTCCTCATAATGGGCACAGCGGGTGTACAGACACGGGAACTCAGCACAGGGATGGTGGGAACTCCTCATAATGGGCACAGCGGGTGTACAGACGCGGGAACTCAGCACAGGGATGGTGGGAACTCCTCATAATGGGCACAGCGGGTGTACAGACCCGGGAACTCAGCACAGGGATGGTGGGAACCCTTTAGGACACACAAAGGACGTAGTAGAATTGCAGTCATTTAGACATCACTCCACCTGTATAATTTTGCTCGATTGTTAAATCTGATAAAGAAATCTACAAACACTGACAGGGAAATGAAATCACGATTGTCTAAATCCACACCGTCACCTGATTTGACCGAGAAATGTCATCAGAAAATTGGTGAGATACAGAAGCTACAAAGAGTGACCGGAATGGCGGTGTAATGATGAGTTTATTGATGTCTCCGTCATCGGCAACTGCCAGGAAATGTCATCAGACAAGAATCCCGTAAAATCTCTCTCCGGGGTTCCCGATATTTCACCCCGTATCCAATTCTGATTACCAGAAGAGTCGGCTGTATTGGTGGAGCCGTGGATGTGAATCCGGACTGGATGACATTTGGCTGCTTTGTGGTCATGGATCCCGGGCACCGGTAATCCCCGCCCACGGCCTGCATTTCGCCCACTCACCTTCTCGGTGGGCACCACCAAATCGTACCCACTTTATGGATTGGTCCCACCCAGACCTCACCAACACATGTGTAGCAACTAAAATAAGTTCAGTGCTTTGATCCCGGGACACAACATCGGCAGGACAGAGGGACAAAATACGGGACTTGAAATAAAATATATTCCCGGGCTGCTATGAGAATAGGTAGATGAATGATGTAACTGCTGCAGACACCGAAACTGGCCAAACCATACCGGTAGTAAGAAAATGTATAAAAGTGGTTGGTGATGTTAAAAACTACCGTATATACTCGAGTATAAGCCGAGTTCTTCAGCCGTTTTTTTAGGGCTGAAAATACACCCCTCGGCTTATACTCGAGACAGTGTACCTGAAGGGCTGCGAGCGTCCATTGTTTAAAAGTCGCGGCTTCCCCCTGGTCCCTTCCGTGATAGGCTTTTTTCCGACAGACACTGTGTTCAGTGTTCCGCCTATCACAGACGTTCTCTTTTCCGAGGATGAAAAGACGTCCGTGATTGGCGGAACAGTGAACACAGTGTCTGCTGGGAAACTGAGTCCAAGGGTGAGAAGACGTCCGTGATAGGCTGCTGGGAAACGCCTATCACGGAACGGGACCAGGAGGAGTCCGCGACTTTTAAACAATGAATGGACGCCCGCAGCCTGTCAAGAATTTCGGGCACAGGGAGGCTGCAATGGGCACAGTGAGGTTGCAATGGGCACAGTGAGGTGGCAATGGGCACAGTGAGGTTGGGCACAATGAGGTTGCAGTGGGCACAGTGAGGTGGCAATGGGCACAGTGAGGTGTCAATGGGCACAGTGAGGTTGGGCACAGTGAGGTTGCAATGGGCACAGTGAGGTTGCAATGGGCACAGTGAGGTTGCGATGGGCACAGTGAGGTTGCAATGGGCACAGAAAGGTTGGGCACAGTGAGGTATCAATGGGGACAGTGAGGTGTCAATGGGCACAGTGAGGTTGGGCACAGTGAGGTTGCAATGGGCACAGTGAGGTTGCAATGGGCACAGTGAGGTTGCGATGGGCACAGTGAGGTTGCAATGGGCACAGAAAGGTTGGGCACAGTGAGGTATCAATGGGCACAGTGAGGTTGCAATGGGCACAGTGAGGTTGGGTACAGTAAGGTTGCGATGGGCACAGTGAGGTTGCAATGGGCACAGAAAGGTTGGGCACAGTGAGGTATCAATGGGGACAGTGAGGTTGCAATGGGAACAGTGAGGTTGCAATGGGCACAGTGAGGTGGCAATGGGCACAGTGAGGTTGGGCACAATGAGGTGGCAGTGGGCACAGTGAGGTGGCAATGGGCACAGTGAGGTGGCAATGGGCACAGTGAGGTTGCAATGGGCACAGTGAGGTTGGGCACATTGAGGTTGCAATGGGCACAGTAAGGTTGGGCACAGTGAGGTATCAATGGGCACAGTGAGGTTACAATGGGCACAGTGAGGTTACAATGGGCACAGTGAGGTTGGGCACATTAAGGTTGGGCACAGTGAGGTTGCAATGGGCACAGTGAGGCGTGCAAATGGGTACAGTGAGGTTGCAATGGGCACAGTGAGGTTGGGCACAGTGAGGCTGCAGATGGGCACAGTGAGGCGTGCAAAGGGGCACAATGAGGCTGCAAATGGGCATTGTTGACCCTCTTTTCCACTTACAGTAGCTGCTGCATTCTCACCCTAGGCTTATACTCAAGTCAATACGTTTTCCCATTTTTTTGTGGTAAAATTAGGTGCCTCGGCTTATACTCGAGTATATACGGTAATTAAAAACCAAAATAAATACTTCAAACAAGTGTCAAGGTCAATCCAGCAAATGCTACAAACAATCACTAAATGTCGTAGAGATAAAAGTAAACCAAAGTGACGAGTGCATTCAAGGTGACCTGTAAATATACAGTATGTGATATATAAAGTGCAAAAACAACAATCGATCCTGTTCCATGCAAATTAATCAAACCAAAAAACGTGCCAAGACAATGTGTAGGCAACAGTGTGCAGTGGGTTGTAACAAAGTCAATTTCCTTCTTCTGCGCAGAAAAACACAATGTGCAAAAATAAATAACAGTTTCTTTTCTCCTGTGCAAAGATATGCGGCTATGAGGCAACCGCATATATTACTGGTAACCGTCAGTATTCAGGGGGGTGCTTGCTTCTCAATGGTAACACGATTTAGTGGTCCAGCTAAGACTTAAATGTACTCATATTCAATATACAATGATGTGCATATAACTCCCCGAGCTCGTATGCAAACATCCACTTCCTGCGCTTGTTCGCCCCTACGCGTGGCGTCACGATCACGTGACTTCATCAGGGGATGACAACTAGCACTGGAAGTGTCTTTAAAGTGGTTGTAAACCCTCTATCACAACTTCAGCTCATTATAATCCTTATTAATAAACCTACTGATCACTGCCTGTGAAAGTTTCCTTACTTGTTTTTTTTTTTTTCTTATATTTCGTCCCGCAATGTTTGTTTATGTCCTTGGCACATGCACTGTCAGTCCTTCAATTTACGCCACACTCTGTGTGACGTTCCCCTCTCCAGCATCATGCCGTGTTTGAGAGTTCCGCTTTGTGCGGCACCTAGGGTGACCGCGTGTCCCGGATTGCCCGGGACAGTACTGCATTTTGCAGGTCTGTCCCAGGTCCCGGGCACCTTCATTCCAGGACAATACAGTGTCCCGGAAAGAAGCTGACACAGCCACCCCCCCTCCCCTCTATCTGTTGCCCCCAAAAAAGGCCACCTCATCGCCGCTTTACTCACTGACAGCACTTGTCCTGACCGGGAATGTCTGGAGAGGCGCAATCCCCGCCCCCTGCTTGTGATTGGAGAAATCATAAATCCCGCCTCTTGTGACTAATCACAGCAGGGCAGTGTAAAGCCAGCGTTGGAACAAGGTAAAACGGGTCTCGGCCAGTCAGGACAAATGCTGAAAGTCAGTAAAGTGGTGATGTCACTTTTGGGGGCGTGATCAGTTCTTCTGGGTAGAGCGCGCATTCCGCTGCCCCAGCTGTGCTGTGATTCATTACAGCACAAGCTGATTTTTGGGAAGGGGGTCCCTGAAATGGGCTTTTGGAAATGTGGTCACCCTAGCGGCACCGATTTGAAGACACGCGAGACTGGACAGCGTTTCCCAGCTTCCTTGCTTGGTTGCCGTAGGAACGTCGAGGCGCGGTAAGACGGTAACACATGCTCGCGCATGTGCGAGATTTCAGCAAAGGGAAAATAAGAAAGGGCGGAAATGAAGTCCACAGGGGGACTCGGAAATCAATACTCAAGATGGTGCAGCCTAATCCCGGAAGCAGATTTTACTAAAAACTTTTAAATACAGTAAGTAACGAGCGTTTTTGCAGATATTAGATAGGGCAGTTATTTTAAATAATGTTACCTATTATATCACCTGAAAAACGCAATAAAAAACCCTGAGTTTACTTCCTCTTTAAATATTGTGTGTATTGGATCTAATGGGTGGCCATTTTCTAGAAGTCATGATAGAGGAGTACTGTAGCGGCCATTTTGTTGTGGATATTTACGATGTAAACAACGCGGCCATGTTGCAGTAGCCAAATGCTAGAGCTGTATTCGGAACATAAAATGTACTGTTTATGTATACGGTAATCAAAGCCTCGGATGATATAGGCATTCCAAACCGGCACTTACGGCCCAGAGACGTGCCAGACCAATACGTGGAGCTAATATAGAACTATATAGATGTAAAGAAAGGGCAAAGATGATTTCTAATTTCTGCATAATAAAAGAGAAAACACCGGAGCTGACGTCAGCACGTACTTGAGTGGTAAAACCCTGTAGATTTCTATGATTATACGGGCTGTACAATGAATCACAAAGGGCGATATCAGGCAACCCACCTATGTATTACTAAATAATAAAGTGTCATGTAATGTAAGGGGGATGTAGAATATATCCATCTGGAATTATTATGAGAGGTACTGAGCAGTAGACATGTGAGATTCGTTTCGTTCGAATTGAATTTCCAAAAATTCCTACATTCAGAAGCATCCGAAATACGAATTTCTATTCTTACGAATTTTATACAAAATAAGAAATTTCCTTGACGAATTTAGTTTCGGGGAGGGGGGGAGACGGCTCAGACTGGTCCTGGTAGTCGATGGGAGATTCAGAATTGGACAAAATAAGAATGTTCCTTAATATCGTTTTATTATTGTCATAATGAAGTCAGCACAGCACAGGGATGGTGGGAGCCCCTCATAATGAGCACAGCACAGGGATGGTGGGAGCCCCTCATAATGAGCACAGCACAGGGATGGTGGGAGCCCCTCATAATGAGCACAGCACAGGGATGGTGGGAGCCCCTCATAATGAGCACAGCACAGGGATGGTGGGAGCCCCTCATAATGAGCACATCACAGGGATGGTGGGAGCCCCTCATAATGAGCACAGGGATGATGGGAGCCCCTCATAATGAGCACAGCACAGGGATGGGGGGAGCCCCTCATAATGAGCACATCACAGGGATGGTGGGAGCCCCTCATAATGAGCACAGGGATGATGGGAGCCCCTCATAATGAGCATAGCACAGGGATGGGGGAGCCCCTCATAATGAGCACAGCACAGGGATGGTGGGAGCCCCTCATAATGAGCACATCACAGGGATGGTGGGAGCCCCTCATAATGAGCACAGGAATGGTGGGAGCCCCTCATAATGAGCACAGCACAGGGATGGGGGGAGCCCCTCATAATGAGCAGAGCACAGGGATGGGGGGAGCCCCTCATAATGAGCACAGCACAGGGATGGTGGGAGCCCCTCATAATGAGCACAGCACAGGGATGGTGGGAGCCCCTCATAATGAGCACAGCACAGGGATGGTGGGAGCCCCTCATAATGAGCACATCACAGGGATGGTGGGAGCCCCTCATAATGAGCACAGGAATGGTGGGAGCCCCTCATAATGAGCACAGCACAGGGATGGGGGGAGCCCCTCATAATGAGCACAGCACAGGGATGGGGGGAGCCCCTCATAATGAGCACAGCACAGGGATGGTGGGAGCCCCTCATAATGAGCACAGCACAGGGATGGGGGGAGCCCCTCATAATGAGCACAGCACGGGATGGGGGGAGCCCCTCATAATGAGCACAGCACAGGGATGGGGGGAGCCCCTCATAATGAGCACAGCACAGGGATGGGGGGAGCCCCTCATAATGAGCATAATGAGTGTCGACGTCTGCCATATTGAGAAAGGTATTTTTTGCTTTTTAAATTCATCATAACGAATGTTCGGAATTGTTATGAAAAGTTAACGAATCCAACGAAAATTCGTATTTCGTACGAAACTAATCCAAATTCAATTTCGGACACGAATTACGAAATACGAATTTTCGTCTAATACGAAACGGAACGGAACGAAACTAAACAAATTTATTGATGGCGCCCATGTCTACTGAGCAGTGTTCAGGGCTAACGATAGCACACTGAGGAACAAATCCAAAAAAATCAAACATATAAAAGGATTCATTAAAACCAAAGAATTCGCTAAAAATAAATAAAAAATATTACTAAATATTAAAAGATAGGGGTGCTAAAAGTCACTGAGAAAACAATTGAGGTCAAATTCAATGTTAAGCCCACGAGTAGGGATGAGCTTCGTGTTCGAGTCGAACATACGTTCGACTCGAACATCGTCTGTTCGATGAAGATCGAACGATTTGGGCCGTTCGCGCCAAATTCGAGTGACGCGAACGGCCCACAATGCACTACGCCATCGCAGTGTCATCCAGGCGCTGTGATTGGCCAAGCATGCACTGTGACCCCGCATGCTTGGCCAATCACAGCGCCGGCAGCGAGGAGAGCAATGATTGGCCACAGGCAGGATGCCTGTGGCCAATTATTGCTGAGGGGGTTTAGTACACGCCCCACACTATAAAAGGCCGCCAGCGCGGTGGCCTTGTGTAGTGTGTTCCGGAGCAGGGAAAGACAAGCATAGGCAGGGACAGTGTCATTTTTTTCCTTTACTAATCCTGGATTCCTTGTGTTTAGGGACAGAGAAGGATAGGTAGGGAGAGTGTCAGTGTGTCATTCTGTGCGAATCCTTGTTTGTAGGGACAGAGAAGGACAGTGAGGGAAACTGTCAGTGTGCTATTCTGTTCTAAACCAATCTTGCTGAACCGTATTTGAAATCCTTGAGTTTAGGGACAGAGAAGGACACTCGGGGAAACTATCAGTGTGCTATTCTGTGCTAAACCTTGTTTGTAGGGACAGAGAGGTACAGTGAGTGAAACTGACAGTGTGCTATTCTGTGCTAAACCAATCTTGCTGAAGCATATTGCAAATCCTTGTGTTTAGGGACAGAGAAGGATAGGCAGGGGACAGTGTCAGTGTCTTTGTTGCTAAGCCTCCTGCACAGTATACACCTGAAGGTAGCCCTTATTGCTGTTTTTCCCATCTCCCTGCAGGCCATCCATTAAAATGTCTGGAAGGCAAACAAGGAGAGGCAGACAGTCAGGAGGCAAAAAAAGAGGGCAAGCAGGCTCTGTGTCTGGGGGCAACAGTGCTGGTCGTGGACGCGGTGCATTGTCATCAGCACATGGCCATGGGACACGCTTGTCCTTCTTTTCGGCAGCTGGACATGTTGAGCCACATCATGCCGAAGACTTGGTAGAGTGGATGACCAAGCCCTCCTCATCCTCCTCATCCTCTCTCACCCAGGCTCAGGGTACTGGCAAAGCAGCTGCCAAAGCGTCCTCTTCTCTGGTATCAATGTCATCATTAGTCACTCCTGCCCTAGACCCACCATGCCCTCCTCCTGAGGAGTCCCCCGAACTGTTTGAGCACAGTGTTGGGTACATGCTCCAGGAGGATGCCCAGCGTTTCGAAGGATCTGATGATGATACCCAGCTAGAGGAAGGCAGTAGCGTGAGAGCAGACAGAGGGGATGCTCAAGAAGGACACCAATCTGGCAGTCATGTTCCAGCAGCTGCAGCATACTGCCAGATTGGCTCCAGTGATGAGGAGGGAGGGGATGATGAGGTCACTGACTCCACGTGGGTGCCTAATAGGAGAGAGGAGGAGGAGGAGGATGAGGAGGAGGCACATCTCCAACGAGGCAGGATGCCCTTGGGTGGCCAGCGTATGGGCAGCACACCGACGGAATCACACCGCAGAGCTCCGCCTGTGCAGGGCGCTGCCTCTGCCCGTCATTCAAAAAGTTCCTTGGTGTGGGCCTTTTTTGAGGCGAGTGCATCAGATCGCACAGCTGCTGTTTGCAACATATGTCTCAAGCGTATATCGCGTGGCCAAAACATCAGCCGCTTGGGCACCACATGCTTGACCAGACATATGTTGACCTGCCATGCAGCTCGTTGGCAAGCCTACCTTAAAGACCCACACCAAAGAACAAAGCGGACCTCTCCTTGCACCGCATCAGCTGGGATCTCCAACCCCACTATACCTTCAGTCCTCTCTGAAACATGCACTGAGAGGAATGAAGGTGTAGAATTAGGTGTGTCACAGCCAAGTACTTGCGGCCACTCTGCTAGCAGTACACCGACGTCCGATTCTAGCAGGCAAATTTCCCTGCCCCAGCTGCTGGACCGTGGAAAGAAGTTCACTCCCAGCCATCCACATGCTCAGCGGTTGAATGCTAGCTTGGCTAAATTGCTAGCGCTTCAACTGCTGCCTTTTCAGTTGGTAGACTCGGCCCCCTTCCGTGAGTTTGTGCAATGTGCGGTTCCTCAGTGGCAGGTTCCCAAACGCCACTTTTTCTCACGGAAGGCGATTCCGGCTCTCTACAGGCATGTGGAAGGCAATGTCTTGGCCTCGCTGGACAGGGTGGTCAGCGGTAAGGTGCATATTACCGCTGACTCATGGTCCAGCAGGCATGGACAGGGACGTTACCTTTCTTTCACGGCCCATTGGGTCACTCTTTTGGCAGCTGGGAAGGATGCAGGACAAGGTGCAGTAGTGTTGGAGGTTGTTCCACCGCCACGCCTCCAAAATGCTACTACTGGTTGTGACACACCTCTCTCCTCCACCCCCTCCTCTTCTTCTTCCTCCATGGCCTCTTCCTGTGGTTTGTCCTCGGAACCAGCGGTGCTCCGTAGGCGTTCAAGGGGCTAAGCAAGTACGCAGGCAAAAAGATGCCATGCCGTGCTTGCGCTGGTGTGTTTGGGGGACAGGAGCCACACTGGGGCAGAGGTCCTGTCTGCTCTGCAGGGGCAGGCCGAGAGGTGGTTGACGCCATGCCAGCTTAAGCCAGGAATGGTGGTTTGCGACAATGGCACCAACCTCCTCTCTGCCCTCCGACAGGGACAACTGACCCATGTGCCCTGTGTGGCTCACGTCCTTAACCTGGTGGTGCAGCGGTTCTTGGGCAGGTACCCGGGCTTACAGGATGTCCTGAGGCAGGCCAGGAAAGTCTGTGTGCATTTCCGCAGATCTTATAATGCCAGTGCTCGCCTGGCTGAGCTGCAAAAGGAGTTGAACCTGCCCAAGAACCGCCTTATATGTGACATGCCCACCAGGTGGAACTCAACGTTGGCCATGCTGCAGCGGCTGCACACGCAGCAGAGGGCCATCAATGAGTACCTGTGCGACTACGGCACCAGGACAGGGTCAGGGGAGCTCGGGTTTTTTTCACCACGCCAGTGGGGCATGATCAGGGATGCATGCACTGTCCTGGCACCATTTGAGGAGGCCACGAGGATGGTGAGCAGTGACAGTGCATGCATCAGTGACACTGTACCTCTTGTCCACCTGTTGGAGCACACGCTGCGTGGAATAATGGACAGGGCACTTGAGGCAGAACAGAGGCAGGAAGAGGAGGACTTCCTTGCCTCTCAAGGCCCCCTTTACCCAGACAGTGTTCCTTCTGTCCCACCCATCGCACAGGAAGAGGAGGAGGAGGATTGTGTCAGCATGGAGGTGGAGCCTGGCACTCAGCATCATCAGCAGCAGTCTTTTAGGGATGATTTACAGTCCCAAGAAACCAGTGGACTTGTACGTGGCTGGGAGGAGGTGGCTGCGGATCATGTCGTCCTTAGTGACCCAGAGGACTCCGGAGCGAATGCCTCAGCAAACCTACGCTGCATGGCCTCCCTGATCCTGCAAAGTCTGCGGAAGGATCCTCATATTCTTCGGATCAAGGAGAGGGACCATTACTGGCTGGCCACTCTCCTTGATCCACGGTACAAGGGTAAGGTTGCGGACCTTATCGTACCGTCGCAGAGGGAGCAGAGGATGAGACAACTCCGGGAGGCCTTGCAGAAAGGTCTGTGCAACGCGTTCCCAGAGACTGGGAGGTTACAAACTCCTGGTCCTGGACAACGAGTTGCTGAGGCTTCGGGCAGTCAAAGAAGGAGCGGTGGGGAAGGTGGCCGTCTGACCGATGCGTTCAGACAATTCTTTAGTCCGCAGCCCCAAAGTATGATCGGTTCCAGCAACCATCGCCAGCGTCTGATATACATGGTGCAGGAATACCTAGGGGCAAGGTCAGACTTGGACACCTTCCCCACCGAAAATCCTCTGGCTTCCTGGGTCTTGAGGATGGATCACTGGCCAGAGCTTGCACAGTATGCAATTGAGCTACTGGCCTGTCCTGCATCCAGCGTTCTTTCAGAACGCACATTCAGTGCTGCTGGAGGATTTGTCACGGATCACAGGGTGCGCCTGTCCACCGACTCGGTTGATCGACTGACTTTCATCAAGATGAACCAGTCTTGGATCACCACCAGCTACCACACACCTGATGCTGATATAACAGACTAATTGATTTTAAAATGTCACATCCCTTCAAGACTGATGCTGATGCTGAGTGCCTGTGCTGTTATGTTGACTGGCTATCCTCCTATTAATGATGATAGCTTGGAAGATCATTTTGGTTTATGGGTGCCGCCACCAGTGGCTAAAGCCCAATTTTTCAGCCCCTGTTTAACAGGGGCGTGTAATTACAATTTTTGATGCAATACTTTGCAACAGGCGTCATTGCTGTGCTCCAAGTACAGTATCTGTGAGGGGTTGCAGTGTTGTGCCACCAGTGCCTAAGGCCCAATTTTTCAGCCCCTGTTTAACAGGGGCATGCAATTATAATTATTGATCTAATAATTCACAGCAGGGCCCATTGCTGCGCCCACCAAGAGTAACTGTCAGGCCTTACAGTGTTGTGGCACCAGCACCACCATCACCACCACCACCATCAAAGGCCCAATTTTTACTACCACTGATCAACAATTATATGTAATTACAATTCCTGATATAATAGTTGACAGCAGGGCGTTCCAGCACCCACCAAGAGTAACTGTGAGTGCTTACAGTGTTGTGCCAACACCAACACCTAAGGGGCCAATTTCTGCAGAGTATATACGGCAGGTCCCTACTTTCAAACATCCAACTTACAAACGACTCCTACTTACAAACGGAAGGAGACAACAGGAAGTGAGAGGAAATCTACCCCTAGGAAGGAAAATTCTCTCCTGTAAGAATTAATATGGGAGAAAGGTGTCTCCTCTCTACTGATGCTTTATCACCAATCCTTGTTTCAAGAAAAACACCACATTTCAAAAACAGTTGTCATTGGGACGCAAAGTGAGGTGAACTGTTCTGAACAGGGGCACAGACAGCAAAACAAATGTTACAGGGGTGATAACCCTTACCTATGTTTTCCAAAAAGTTTAAAAAAAGATTTTTGGGCTGGAGCTACACTTAAACAATGTAGGTGTTCAAAATTACAAACACATTCTACATAAGAACAAACCTACAGTCCCTGTCTTGTATGCACCGCCTGTATACGGCTGTTCAGAGTATATAGGGCCTTTTTTATTTTGTGTGCGGGGTTCCCCTTAATATCCATACAAGACCCAAAGGGGCTGGTAATGGGCTGGGGTAGGGGGGGGGGGTCATGGGGTAGCTATGCCATTTTTCTTAAAGATTTTCATCCATATTACCGGGACCAGACATTACATTAAAGCCGCAAGCAGTTTTAAATGGCTTTTTTTTCCTTTAGAAGTGTCATTTTGTGCAGGGACAGTTCTAAACACGGGAAACACGTGGCACTTCACAGGCATACTTTAGACACCCCCCAGGTACGATATTTAAAGGAATATTTGACTTTTTTTTTTTCACTTTATGCATCATTAAAATGACTGCTCCCGAAAAACGTCCGTTTTTAAAACTTCTTTTTGCATTGATACATGTCCCCTGGTGCAGAACCCGGGTTCCCAAACCCTTTTTAGGACAATAACATGGATAATAGTCGTTATAATTAGCACTTTAGAATTCGAACGTTCGCATCCATTGTATTTAATAGGGTTCTATTGTTCGTACGAACTTTCGGTCCGTTCGCGGGTTCTGGTGCGAACCGAACCCGGGGGTGTTCGGCTCATCACTACCCACGAGGTGAGAAAGTATCTAAAATAAAGATCCATTTAGATTCTAGCTGGCTAATGCCCTGTACACACGATCGGAATTTTCTGTCGGAATAAAATCCGATGGAATTTTCCATCGGAATTCCGATGAACGTGACTTCCATCAGTCTTGCATACACAGTCAGACTAAATTCCGACCGTCCAAAACGCGGTGGCGTAAAACACTCAGACGAGCCGAGAAAAAATGAAGTTTAATGTTTCCGAGCATGCGTCGACTTGATTCTGAGCATGCGTGGATTTTTCTCCGATGGAATTCCACACAAACGAACGGAATTTCCCATCGGATTTTTTTCTATCGGAAAAATTTAAAACATGTTAAAAAGTCAGATGGGGCCCACACACGATCGGAATTTCCAATGAAACAAGTCCATCGGAATTTTTTTTATCGGAAAATCCGATCGTGGGTACAAGGCATAAGTGTTCTCACCTTATGGCCTCCTCGCCAATCTTTGATATGGGGCTCGATCCCCCCCAAATTTGAGATGTGTAGGGTCCTTGTTGTGGAATAGGAGGAAATGTTTTGATACACTGTGTTTGTCGTATTCCTTTTTATGATGTTTTGAACATGTTCTTTAATACGTACTTTAAAGCAGAGTTCCACCCAAAAGTGGAACTTCCGCTTTAAGCGCTCCTCACCCCCTTACATGCCACATTTGTATAGCAAATTTTTTTTTTTTTTGGGGGGGGAAGTGGGGGCTTCGTTAGGAGTGGGACTTCCTGTCCCACTTCCTCCTTCCACCTAGGCGACTCCTCCTCTCGCCTTAGGCGGCCCCTCCCTCTAGGCGATCTCCTGGGACACGTGACAGGTCCTAGGAGACCGCCTGCCCACTTCTAGAGCGCAGCGCGACTCGCGCGAATGCGCAGTGTGTGCCCGGCCGTGAAGCCGAAAGCTGTCACGGCCGGGTGCCCACAGTGTGAATGGAGGCGCCGGCGGAGAGCGGGGGGGGGGGGGCGGGAGCGACGCTCCGGGCGGCCGCATCGCTGGACTGTGGAGCAGGTAAGTGTCTGTTTATTAAAAGTCAGCAGCTACACTTTTTATAGCTGCTGACTTTTAACCCCTTCAATACCGGGGGGTACTTACGCCCCTTCCTGCCCAGGCCAAATTTTCAGGTTTCAGCGCTGTCGCTGTTTGAATGAGAATTGCGCGGTTGTGCTACACTGTACCCAAACAGAATTTTTATAATTTTGTTCCCACAAACAGAGCTTTCTTTTGGTGGTATTTGATCACCTCTGCGGTTTTTATTTTTTGCTATACAAATAAAAAAAGACAGAAAATTTTGAAAAAAATTAAAGTTTTTCTTTTTTTCTGTTATAAAATTTTGTAAATAAGTAAGTTTTCTCCTTCACTGATGGGCACTGATAAGGCGGCGCCAATGAGGTGGCACTTATGGGCACTGACAGGCACTGACGATGGGCACTGGTGGGCACTGGTAGGCGGCACTGATGGGGGGCACTGATATGCAGCACTGATGGGCATTGATAGGCGGCACTGATGGGCACTCATGGGTGGCACTGGTGGGCACTGATTGGCGCTGATAGGCGACACTGATGGGCACTGAAAGGCTGCAATGATGGGTACTTATGGGTGGCACTGATAGGCGGCACTGCTGGGCACTGATGAGCATTGATACATGGCACTGATGGCACTGACATGCAGCACTGATGCATATTCCTGGTGGCACTGGCAGTGGTAGGCATTGTGGGTGGGCACAGATTGGCAGCTGCCTGGGCATTGATTGCCATTGCCTGGTGGTCTAGGGGGGCATACCTGGTGGTCCAGCGGGTGACCATCCTGGTGGTCCTGGGCGGCTTCCCTGGTGGTCCAGTGTGGGTATCCGAGGGGAGGCTGCGCTGATAAACTATCAGCACAGACCCCCCCTGTCAGGAGAGCAGCCGATCGGCTCTCCTCTACTCGTGTCTGTCAGACGCGAGTGAGGAAGAACCGATCAACGGCTCTTCCTGTTTACATTGTGATCAGCCGTGATTGGACACGGCTGATCACCTGGTAATAAGGCTCCGAGATCTTTACCGAGATCGGTGTTGCGAGGTGTCAGACTGACACACCGCACCACCGATCGCCGCGATGCGCACCCCCACGGGCGCGCGGCGGCTGTTATCCTGCAGGACGTCAATAGACGTCCAGTCAGGATAACTGAACCACTTCCCGGATGTCAATTTGCTATAGGCCCGGCGGGAAGTGGTTAATAAACATAAAAAGGCTGGAACTTCGCTTTTAGGCGCCCTTTTAGTACAGCCCATGTATTGAAGCCCACAACTACATTCTACACAGCCCCTTCCGTATTGCAGCATATAAAATCTTTGACCTCATAGGTATTTCCTGTGCTTGTGGACATAAACTTTTGTTTCTTTTCATTTTGGACATTTCGTAAAACAGTAAAAAACGTAAAACCTCTTCTCGGTGGATCCAGAACGTTTTTTTTACAACTTTGTCTCGAATAGTTGGTGCTCTTTTATATATGAATCTGGGGTTAGTTGGTAATTTATCTTGTAGCTGTCTGTCTGCCAATAGGATATGCCAGTGTCGCTTGATGATCTTTTCCAGGATTTTTTCTCAGACAATAGGTGCAGGAACTCCCCTTTTCCGAGTCACTTGTTTTCTCCGCCCCCTACCCACCTCCGAGCACCATCCCTTGGTTCCATCCCCTACCCACCTCCGAGCACCGTCCCTTGGTTCCATCCCCTACCCACCTCCGAGCATTGTCCCTTCGTTCCATCCCCTACCCACCTCCGAGCACCGTCCCTTGGTTCCATCCCCTACCCACCTCCGAGCATTGTCCCTTGGTTCCATCCCCTACCCACCTCCGAGCATTGTCCCTTGGTTCCATCCCCTACCCACCTCAGAGCATCGTCCCTTGGTTCCATCCCCTACCCACCTCAGAGCACCGTCCCTTCGTTCCATCCCCTACCCACCTCCGAGCATTGTCCCTTGGTTCCATCCCCTACCCACCTCCGAGCACCGTCCCTTGGTTCCATCCCCTACCCACCTCCGAGCATTGTCCCTTGGTTCCATCCCCTACCCACCTCCGAGCATTGTCCCTTGGTTCCATCCCCTACCCACCTCAGAGCATCGTCCCTTGGTTCCATCCCCTACCCACCTCAGAGCATCGTCCCTTGGTTCCATCCCCTACCCACCTCCGAGCACCGTCCCTTGGTTCCATCCCCTACCCACCTCCGAGCACCATCCCTTCGTTCCATCCCCTACCCACCTCCGAGCACCGTCCCTTGGTTCCATCCCCTACCCACCTCCGAGCACCGTCCCT
Organism: Rana muscosa; assembly: GCA_029206835.1. Classification (NCBI taxonomy): domain Eukaryota; kingdom Metazoa; phylum Chordata; class Amphibia; order Anura; family Ranidae; genus Rana; species Rana muscosa. Next base: position 398,448,642 of record CM055125.1, on the reverse strand, counting down.
TGGTTCCATCCACTACCCACCTCCGAGCATCGTCCCTTGGTTCCATCCCCTACCCACCTCCGAGCACCGTCCCTTGGTTCCATCCCCTACCCACCTCCGAGCACCGTCCCTTGGTTCCATCCCCTACCCACCTCCGAGCACCGTCCCTTGGTTCCATCCCCTACCCACCTCAGAGCATCGTCCCTTGGTTCCATCCCCTACCCACCTCCGAGCACCGTCCCTTGGTTCCATCCTCTACCCACCTCCGAGCACCATCCCTTGGTTCCATCCCCTACCCACCTCCGAGCACCGTCCCTTGGTTCCATCCCCTACCCACCTCCGAGCACCGTCCCTTGGTTCCACCCCCTACCCACCTCCGAGCACCGTCCCTTGGTTCCATCCCCTACCCACCTCCGAGCATCGTCCCTTGGTTCCATCCCCTACCCACCTCCGAGCACCGTCCCTTGGTTCCATCCCCTACCCACCTCCGAGCACCGTCCCTTGGTTCCATCCCCTACCCACCTCAGAGCATCGTCCCTTGGTTCCATCCCCTACCCACCTCCGAGCACCGTCCCTTGGTTCCATCCTCTACCCACCTCCGAGCACCATCCCTTGGTTCCATCCCCTACCCACCTCCGAGCACCGTCCCTTGGTTCCATCCCCTACCCACCTCCGAGCACCGTCCCTTGGTTCCATCCCCTACCCACCTCAGAGCATCGTCCCTTGGTTCCATCCCCTACCCACCTCCGAGCACCGTCCCTTGGTTCCATCCTCTACCCACCTCCGAGCACCATCCCTTGGTTCCATCCCCTACCCACCTCCGAGCACCGTCCCTTGGTTCCATCCTCTACCCACCTCCGAGCAACGTCCCTTGGTTCCATCCCCTACCCACCTCCGAGCACCGTCCCTTGGTTCCATCCCCTACCCACCTCCGAGCATCGTCCCTTGGTTCCATCCCCTACCCACCTCCCAGTACCGCCCCTTTTAGACAATACAGAACCAAGTATCATTTTGTAGTGCTAAGTAATTTGTATGGAATTTGGTAATGATATCAAGAAAAGTAGCAAAATAGATCCCCTTCAGCCAGCAACAATAGATCCCCCTAACAATGTACCACCCACAACAAAATCCCCCCCCCCCCCCAGCAACAATAGACTCCCGGCGGCATCAACAGATCTCCGCACAGCCAGCATTAATAGACTCTCTGGCAGCCATCAACAATAGACCCCTCCCACCAACAGTAGATCTCCTTCAGAAACAACTGACCCCCCCAGCAACAGTAGGTCCCCCACCAGCAACACTAGACCTCAACAACAATAGAATTTTCTTCTTGACAAACTGGTTGTTGTAGTCTTTCTTAAAGTGGTTGTAAACCCTTACAGGCCACTTTTACCTACAGGTAGGCCTAGATTAAGGCTGATGCCGCGTACACATGGCCGTTTTTAATGTCATCGAAAAAACTGAAAACGTTTTTCTCGCCGTGATTCTTCTCAAGCCTGCCTTGCCTACACACTATCATGAAAAAAAACGCTCGAGCAAAGCGCGGTGACGTACAACACGTACGACGGCACTATAAAGGGGAAGTTCCATTCGGATGGCGCCACCCTTTGGGACGCTTTTGCTGATCCTCGTGTTAGTAAAGTTTGGTGAGAGACGATTCGCGCTTTTCAGTCTCCGTGCTTTTCAGTCCGTTACAGCGTGACGAATGTGCTATCTCCAGTATGAACGCTAGTTTTACCAGAACGAGCGCTCCCGTCTCATAACTTGATTCTGAGCATGCGCGTTTTTTTTCATGTCGTTAAAGCCTACACACGGGCGTTTTTCAAGAAAAACGTCGACGTGAAAAACGACGAGAAAAAATAGAGCATGTTCCAAATTTTTAATGCCCATTTTTCTCGTCATGAAAAAACGGTCGTGTGTACGCGATTAAGGCTTACCTGTAGGTGCAAGAAATATCTCCTAAACCGTTTAGGAGATATTTGCAAAAGACAAAAGACAGGCACTCATGTCTACGGCGCGCAGGCGCACTGAGCGGGCCGTTTCTCGTGCCGTTAGTGGCGGCTCCCGCGCGCATGCGCAGGAGCGACGTCATTGCGGCTCCGGCCAGTCACAGAGATACCCGGAAGTCACTCCGGGAGAAATGGCGGCGAGGGAGGAGGGGAACGAGGTAAGTTTAGATCTCCGGTAAGTAATTCATAATGAGCTAGTATGCTATGCATACTAGCTCATTATGCCTTTGTCTTACAGGGTGTGTTTTTTTTTTTTTAAGAGGGTTTATTTCCTCTTTAACAAACCTGTATGTCCCATACTTTCGGCCTGGGTCAGAAAATCGCTTTTCTTGGTGCAGTTACGTCTCAGGCGCATCAGTTGGGAATGTTGTAAAGCCAATTTCTATGATGACAACTTTCTAGGGGAAGGCGGCGGTTTCTTTCTACGTTTTTTAAAATGCGTTTGTGAAAAGATTTGTTCTTCTTGTATAATTTTCAAGTCGAGAAACGATATATTCTTCTCACTGATATCCCAGGATCATTTGAATATTGATTATTGATGATAGTTTTTCTGCACAGAAGAAGGAAATGGACTTTGTTACAACCCCCTGCACACTGTTGCCTACACATTGTCTTGGCACGTTTTTTGGTTTGATTCATTTGCATGGAAGAGGATTGATGTTGTTTATATATCACATACTGTAGATTTACAGGTCACCTTCAATGCACTCGTCACTTTAGTTTACTTTTATCTCTACGACTTTTAGTGATTGTTTGTAGCATTTTGCTGGATTGACCTTGACACTTGTTTGAAGTATTTATTTTGGTTTTTAATTAGTTTTAACAGCGCAGCACCAACCACTTTTATACAAAATACGGGACTGTCCCTGCAAATCCGGGATGTTTGTCAAATGTCTCCTGCAGCTTCAGGGTAGCCAATTCTTGCCTGCATGTACTCCAGTGATGGGCGCATGGCATTTTTTTTTAGGTGGGTGGGGTCTTCTGGGCCCCTCCCACAGCTCTGCTATCCTTCCTTGTGCAGGGAGACTGGTCTTGTCTACACCCCCTCCTGTAGTGGGTGGAGCCTGCTGGGCCCCTCCCACAGCTCTGCTCTCGTTCCTTGAGCAGGGTGACTGGTCTTGTCTCCGCCCCCCTCCTGTAGTTTTCTGCAGGCAGACTGTAATGGGTGGAGTCTGCTGGGCCCCTCCCACTGCTCTGATCTCCCTCCTTGTGCAGGGTGACTGGTCTGGTCTCCGCCCCCTCCTGTACTTTTAGCCTGCAGTGGGTGGAGTCTGCTGGGCCCCTCCCACAGCTCTGCTCTCCCTCCTTGTGCAGGGTGACTGGTCTGGTCTCCGCCCCCTCCTGTACTTTTAGCCTGCAGTGGGTGGAGTCTGCTGGGCCCCTCCCACAGCTCTGCTCTCCCTCCTTGTGCAGGGTGATTGTCTGGTCTCCGCCTCCTCCTGTACCTTTAGCCTGAAGTGGGTGGAGTTTCCTCGGCCCCTCCCATAGCTCTGCTCTCACTCCTTGAGCAGGGTGACTGGTCTTGTCTACACCCCCTCCTGTAGTGGGTGGAGCCTGCTGGGCCCCTCCCACAGCTCTGCTCTCGTTCCTTGTGCAGAGCGACTGGTCTTGTCTCCGCCCCCTCCTGTAGTGGGTGGAGCCAGCTGGGCCCTTTCCCACAGCTCTGCTCTCGTTCCTTGTGCAGGGTGACTGGTCTTGTCTCCGCCCCCTCCTGTAGTGGGTGGAGCCAGCTGGGCCCTTTCCCACAGCTCTGCTCTCGTTCCTTGTGCAGAGCGACTGGTCTTGTCTCCGCCCCCTCCTGTAGTGGGTGGAGCCAGCTGGGCCCTTTCCCACAGCTCTGCTCTCGTTCCTTGTGCAGGGTGACTGGTCTTGTCTACACCCCCTCCTGTAGTGGGTGGAACCTGTTGGGCCCCTCCCACAGCTCTGCTCTCTCTCCTTGTGCAGGGTGACTGGTCTTGTCTCCGCCCCCTCCTGTAGTCTTCTGCAGGCAGACTGTAATGGGTGGAGTCTGCTGGGCCCCTCCCACTGCTCTGATCTCCCTCCTTGTGCAGGGTGACTGGTCTGGTCTCCGCCCCCTCCTGTACTTTTAGCCTGCAGTGGGTGGAGTCTGCTGGGCCCCTCCCACAGCTCTGCTCTCCCTCCTTGTGCAGGGTGACTGGTCTGGTCTCCGCCCCTCATGTACTTTTAGCTTGCAGTGGGTGGAGTCTGCTGGGCCCCTCCCACAGCTCTGCTCTCCCTCCTTGTGCAGGGTGATTGTCTGGTCTCTGCCCCCTCCTATACCTTTAGCCTGAAGTGGGTGGAGTTTCCTCGACCCCTACCATAGCTCTGCTCTCCCTCCTTGTGCAGGGTGACTGGTTTTGCCTCCGCCCCCCCCTCCTGTAGTGGGTGGAACCTGCTGGGTCCCTCCCACATTTCTGCTCTCTGCACAGGCAGTGATGATGTCACTGCTATATTTACAAAGTAATATCTGTGTTGGCAAAGTGGATTTTTTATCCTTTGTGGCGATTGAGGAATAGATTTTTAGACAAAAGTTTTTGTGCTCAGAGTTCAGCGTTAACAATATTAAAGAATCTTTTGGAATGACAATAAACATATTAAGGTTTGTATCAGATCTTAGGGATTGGGGTTACATATACTTTAAGTACAACCCGTCCCCCCCTTCCCCACCCCACCCCACCCCACACAGACCCCATGCAGCTTCTCCATTCGCAGCCCCGCTGTTATAATCCAATGACCGGTCAGGCTGGGGGTCTTGTAGCTCGGGTTTGCAGGTGCGGGAGGCGGTGAGTCTTGGCAGCCGCGGGCGACGCTCATACTTGGTGGAAAGGTTTTTGCAGCTCAAAGCCACCGGCTCTTTTTCAGCAGCAAGCTGCCTAATGATCGCATTACATTGCAAATTAGCGATGTAGAGTTGGGAAAAGCGGCATTCTGCTGCTACAGAGGAATCCTTCCAAAGCGTTTTTATGGTTCCGTGTGATTAGCCGCAGCGAGCGAACGAACAAACCGAGATCTGTTAGTAAACACGAAACGACATAAAATTACCGGCGCGGCGGAAGCCGCGTTGTCTGTGAAGGTAACTCCGCCGCCCAGAAAATGCCGCCAAATACAGAACGCTATTCTCATCGCACGGAGACTTTTAGGACGAAATTTCAATGGAGTTCTGATAGGAAAACTCCGCCAAGGAAAAGAACGGCCAATCACGCGGCTGCAACTCAACACATTGATAAAGGGAACGACCTCTGATCACAATGAAGGCAAAAAACGTTTAGGCCTCATGCCCACGGACGTTTTTACAGCCGCGTTTTTGAGCGTTTTTTACAGCTTAAAAACGCCTGTCCATGTTAGTCTATAGCTTCATGCCCACCTAGGCGTTTTTGAGCTGCAAATAGCATAGACGTTTTTAAGCTGTAAAAAAAATCCAGGACCAGTGCGTTCCTCAGCGTCAGAATTAGGCAGAAAAAAACGCGAGCGTCAAAAAACGCGCAAAAACGCGCACTAACGCGCGGTCGCGTTTTTAGCTCCGGCGTTTTTTTTTTTTTAAAATAAATAAAAATAAAAATATTTACAATAACACGGACAGGCGTTTTTAAGCTGTAAAAAACGCAGCTGTAAAAACGTCAGTGGGCATGAGGCCTCAGAATTATTTTAGTTTTTGATAAAGAATTAAAAAAATGTAAAAAAAATATTTAGAAAAGAAATAAAGAGATACAAAAGAAATGTAAATATTAGACAGTAGAGAGATTAAAACGCACTTAGAGGACCTCAGACATAGAAAAAGGGGAACTAAACTGCACCTGAGCACCACAAACTCAATTAAATTCACTTTAATATTCAAAGCAAACTCCCCCATCCATCCATCCATCCATCCATGTCTCTATCCATCCATTTCTCCATCCATCCATCCATGTCTCTATCCATCCATTTCTTCATCCATCCATCCATGTCTCTATCTATCCATTTATCCATCCATCCAACCATCCATCAAACCATCCATGTCTCCATCCATCCATCCAACCATCCATGTCTCCATCCATCCAACCATCCATGTCTCCATCCATCCAACCATCCATGTCTCCATCCATCCATCCATCCATGTCTCCATCCATCCATCCATGTCTCCATCCATCCAACCATCCATGTCTCCATCCATCCATCCATGTCTCCATCCATCCATCCATGTCTCAATCCATCCAACCATCCATGTCTCCATCCATCCATCCATCCATGTCTCTATCCATCCATTTCTCCATCCATCCATCCATGTCTCTATCCATCCATTTATCCATCCATCCATCCATCCATCCATGTCTCCATCCATGCCTCCATCCATCCAACATCCATGTCTCCATCCATCCAACCATCCATGTCTCCATCCATCCAACCATCCATGTCTCCATCCATCCATCCAACCATCCATGTCTCCATCCATCCAACCATTCATCCATGTCTCCATCCATCCAACCATCCATCCATGTCTCCATCCATCCAACCATCCATGTCTCCATCCATCCATCCATGTCTCCATCCATCCATCCATGTCTCCATCCATCCAACCATCCATGTCTCCATCCATCCAACCATTCATCCATACATCCATCCAACCATCCATGTCTCCATCCATCCAACCATCCATGTCTCCATCCATCCATGTCTCAATCCATCCAACTATCCATGTCTCCATCCATCCAACTATCCATGTCTCCATCCATCCAACCATCCATGTCTCCATCCATCCAACCATCCATGTCTCCATCCATCCAACCATCCATGTCTCCATTCATCCAACCATCCATGTCTCCATCCATCCATCCATCCATCCATGTCTCCATCCATCCAACCATCCATGTCTCCATCCAACCATCCATGTCTCCATCCATCCATCCATCCATCCATGTCTCCATTCACCCAACCATCCATGTCTCCATCCATCTAACCATCCATGTCTCCATCCATCCAACCATCCATCCATCCATCCATGTCTCCATCCATCCAACCATCCATGTCTCCATCCATCCATCCAACCATCCATCCATCCATCCATGTCTCCATCCATCCAACCATCCATGTCTCCATCCTGTCTCCATCCATCCATCCAACCAACCATCCATGTCTCCATCCATCCAACCATCCATGTCTCCATCCATCCAACCATTCATGTCTCCATCCATCCAACCATCCATGTCTCCATCCATGTCTCCATCCATCCAACCATCCATATCTCCAACCATCCATGTCTCCATCCATCCAACCATCCATGTCTCCATCCATCCAACAATCCATGTCTCCATCCATCCATCCATGTCTCCATCCATCCAACCATCCATGTCTCCATTAATCCATCCATGTCTCCATCCATCCATTTCTTCATCCATCCATCCAACCATCCATGTCTCCATCCATCCAACCATCCATGTCTCCATCCATCCATCCATCCATGTCTCCATCCATCCAACCATCCATGTCTCCATCCATCCAACCATCCATGTCTCCATCCATCCAACCATCCATGTCTCCATCCATATCTCCATCCATCCAACCATCCATGTCTCCATCCATCCATGTCTCCATCCATCCAACCATCCATGTCTCCATCCATCCATCCATGTCTCTCTCCATCCATCCATCCATGTCTCCATCCATCCAACCATCCATGTCTCCATCCATCCAACCATCCATGTCTCCATCCATTTCTCCATCGATCCATGTCTCCATCCAACCATCCATCCATGTCTCCATCCATCCATCCATGTCTCTATCCATCCAACCATCCATGTCTCCATCCATTTCTCCATCCATCCATGTCTCCATCCAACCATCCATCCATGTCTCCATCCATCCATCCATGTCTCCATCCATCTATCCATGTCTCCATCCAACCATCCATCCATGTCTCCATCCATTTCTCCATCCAACCAACCATCCATCAATTTCTCCATCCATCCGCCCATACATGTCTCCAACAATTCATTCATCCACTCATTTCTCCATCCAACCATCCATCCGTGTCTCCATCTATCCATCCATGTCTCCAACCATTCATCCATCCAACCATCCAATCATCCATCCGTGTCTCCATCCATCCAGCCAACCATCCATGTCTCCGTACAACCATCCATCAATCCATGTCTCTATGTCTCTATCCAACCATCCATCTATGTCTCCATCCATCCATCCATGTCTTAATCCAACCATCCATGTCTCCATCCATCCATCCATCCATGTCTCCATCCATCCATCCATGTCTCCATCCATCCATCCATCCATGTCTCTGTCCATGTCTCCATCCATCCATCCATGTCTCCATGCTTAACCCCCCCCCCCGCCCCCCCACCTTAGCATTTCTAGCCAGGGCCATCTTAAGTAAGGGCAGATGATTCATGTAGCATTTACCTCCTGGAATCCATCTGCCCTTAGCTCAGGCATGCAGGTGTTTCTTCAGAATCGGCCACCCGTCAGATTGGGTAACGGAAGGAACATTCCGTCAGCTTAATGCTTACTGCACATGATGCGCTGGTTTGCGCTCAGCCCTCTCTTCTAGTGCTCCGTCCTCTCTTCTAGCATTCCGCCCTCTCTTCTAGCGCTCCGCCCTCTCTTCTAGCGCTCCGCCCTCTCTTCTAGCGCTCCGTCCTCTCTCGTAGCGCTCTGTCCTCTCTCGTAGCGCTTCGCCTTCTCTTCTAGCACTCTGACCTCTCTTCTGATGCTGTGCCTTCTCTTCTAGCGCTACGCCCTCTCTCCTAGCACTCCGCCCTCTCTTCTAGCGCTCCGTCCTCTCTTCTAGCGCTCCGTCCTCTCTTCTAGCGCTCCGTCCTCTCTCCTAGCGCTCCGTCCTCTCTCCTAGCGCTTCGTCCTCTCTCCTAGCTCTCCGTCCTCTCTCCTAGCGCTCTGTCCTCTCTCCTAGCGCTTCGCCCTCTCTCCTAGCACTTTGCCCTCTCTCCTAGCGCTCCAACCTCTCTTCTTGTGCTGTGCCTTATCTTTTAGCGCTCCGCCCTCTCTTCTAGCGATTCGCCCTCTCTTCATATGCTGTGCCTTATCTTTTAGCGCTCCGCCCTCTCTTCTAGCGCTCCGCCCTCTCTTCTAGCGCTCCGCCCTCTCTCCTAGCGCTCCGTCCTCTCTCCTAGCGCTCCGTCCTCTCTCCTAGCGCTCCGTCCTCTCTCCTAGCGCTCCGTCCTCTCTCCTAGCGCTCTGTCCTCTCTCCTAGCGCTTCGCCCTCTCTCCTAGCGCTCCGCCCTCTCTCCTAGCGCTCCGTCCTCTCTTCTAGCGCTCCGTCCTCTCTCCTAGCGCTCCGTCCTCTCTCCTAGCTCTCCGTCCTCTCTCCTAGCTCTCCGTCCTCTCTCCTAGCGCTTCGCCCTCTCTCCTAGCGCTTTGCCCTCTCTCCTAGCGCTCCAACCTCTCTTCTTGTGCTGTGCCTTATCTTTTAGCGCTCCGCCCTCTCTTCTAGCGATTCGCCCTCTCTTCATATGCTGTGCCTTATCTTTTAGCGCTCCGCCCTCTCTTCTAGCGCTCCGCCCTCTCTTCTAGCGCTCCGCCCTCTCTCCTAGTGCTCCGTCCTATCTTCTAGCACTCCGTCCTCTCTCGTAGCGCTCTGTCCTCTCTCCTAGCGCTTCGCCCTCTCTTCTAGCGCTCTGACCTCTCTTCTTATGCTGTGCCTTCTCTTTTAGCGCTCCCCCTCTCTTCTAGCGCTCCGCCCTCTCTTCTAGCGCTTCACCCTCTCTTCTTATGCTGTGCCTTATCATTTAGCGCTCCACCCTCCCTTCTAGCGCTGCGTCCTCTCTTCTAGTGCTCCGCCCTCTCTTTTAGCGCTCCGCCCTCTCTTCTAGCGCTCCGTCCTACCTTCTAGCGCTCCGTCCTATCTTCTAGCGCTACGCCCTCTCTTCTAGCGCTACGTCCTCTCTTCTAGCGCTCCGTCCTCTCTTCTAGCGCTACGTCCTCTCTTCTAGCGCTACGCCCTCTCTTCTAGCGCTACGTCCTCTCTCCTAGCGCTCCGTCCTCTCTCCTAGCGCTCCGTCCTCTCTTCTAGCGCTACGCCCTCTCTTCTAGCGCTATGCCCTCTCTTCTAGCGCTCCGTCCTCTCTTCTAGCGCTCCGACCTCTCTTCTTATGCTGTGCCTTCTCTTTTAGCGCTCCGCCCTCCTCTCTTCTAGCGCTACACCCTCCTCTCTTCTAGCGCTACGCCCTCCTCTCTTCTAGCGCTACGCCCTCCTCTCTTCTAGCGCTACGCCCTCCTCTCTTCTAGCGCTCTGCCCTCTCTCCTAGCGCTCCGCCCTCTCTCCTAGAACTCCGTCCTCTCTCCTAGCGCTCCGTCCTCTCTTCTAGCGCTACGCCCTCTCTTCTAGCGCTACGCCCTCTCTTCTAGCGCTACGCCCTCTCTTCTAGCGCTACGCCCTCTCTTCTAGCGCTCCGTCCTCTCTTCTAGCGCTACGCCCTCTCTTCTAGCGCTACGCCCTATCTTCTAGCGCTACGCCCTCTCTTCTAGCGCTACGCCCTCTCTTCTAGCGCTCCGTCCTCTCTTCTAGCGCTACGTCCTCTCTCCTAGCGCTCCGCCCTCTCTTCTAGCACTCTGTCCTCTCTCTCCTAGCACTCTGCCCTCTCTTCTAGTGCTCAGTAAACGCATACATTACAAATGGATGGAAAGCTTCTGTAGGCATCTGACATCAATTCCATACAACCTTCGATACAAATTATATATCTCTTGTTACAAAGCACGAGGACTTTGATTTCCTTACCGAATTTCCAGGTCAATTTTAAAATGAATGATAAAAAAATAGCACAATCCTGGGTTCCACCCACGAAGACCGCGTTTCGCCAAGAACACACGCAACGCGTCACTCACTTGGAAGGTTCACACCGGGGTGAGCAAGAAGTGAACGCAGGGAACATTCGACCTTCCCTCACCTGCGGCGGCGAGGACAAAATTCCTCGTTCTAACGCAACAGCAATTTCGCCCGAAACCCTAAATGTGTTGGAAACCCACGAAAGACATTGTGGCGGGTAATTTTAGAGACGCGCTCCGCCGCTCGCTTTGTCTGTCTATCTGATGGGAAGATAAAGTCGCACGCACATACATCTAGAGGAAATTAAGGAGGGGGACGTACTGACAGCGCGCCATTCAGACGATCCCGGCTGCCGTAGATCGTGATTTAAAGCGAAGCTTCAGCCGTCTTCCAGTGAATGGACTCTTCTAATTGGCCTTTCATGGGAAGCATTGTAATTCTAAAGTCATTATTGTTTCCCAAATACAGCCGGTTAATGGTGGGAGCCGCGTTCTGCGCGGAGCAGAGAGCGCTAAGTGCTCCTATTTTCTCAGAGTCAGATGCTTATTAGGATCATTCATGAGGCCGGAAGCGTCTGTGCGCCAGATTTAATGGCTACGGCAAAACGCTGAGGACTTACTACGTGTTATTCTGGAAGAAACACTATTTCAGCGGGAGGCTAATGAACGGTTATAGGAGGAAGGAGGACGCATGGAGGAACGTGGACTGGGGGAGGGGCAGATACACCCGGCGGGACTATACAAGGAAGAGAAGAGAATTCTGGGAAAGAAAAAGACACCAAATGTAGAAATCACTGGATGATCAACTGACATCAAACTGTATCAGATCACGTGACCTCAAAACACGCCCACCTTTCACCACATTGGCTTTGATTGATCACATGACCTCAAAATGTATAGTATGTCTGCAGTCTCTGAACATCTCCTGTACTATGTCTGCAGTCTCTGAACATCTCCTGTACTATGTCTGCAGTCTCTGACCATCTCCTGTATCATGTCTGCAGTCTCTGACCATCTCCTGTACTATGGCTGCAGTCTCTGATCATTTCCTGTATTATATCTGCAGTCTCTGACCATCTCCTGTACTATGTCTGCAGTCTCTGACCGTCTTCTGTACCATGTCTGCAGTCTCTGACCGTCTTCTGTACCATGTCTGCAGTCTCTGACCGTCTCCTGTACCATGTCTGCAGTCTCTGATCCTCTCCTGTACCATGTCTGCAGTCTCAGATCATCTTCTGTACTATGTCTGCAGTCTCTGACCGTCTTCTGTACCATGTCTGCAGTCTCTGACCGTCTTCTGTACCATGTCTGCAGTCTCTGACCGTCTCCTGTACCATGTCTGCAGTCTCTGACCGTCTCCTGTACCATGTCTGCAGTCTCTGATCCTCTCCTGTACCATGTCTGCAGTCTCAGATCATCTTCTGTACTATGTCTGCAGTCTCTGATCATCTCCTGCACTATGTCTGCAGTCTCTGATCATCTCCTGTACTATGTCTGCAGTCTCTAACCATCTCCTGTAGGGATGAGCTTCGTGTTCGAGTCGAACATACGTTCGACTCGAACATTGGCTGTTCGATCGTTCGACGAAGATCGAACGATTTGGGCCGTTCGCGCCAAATTCGAGTGACGCGAACGGCCCACAATGCACTACGCCATCGCAGTGTCATCCAGGCGCTGTGATTGGCCAAGCATGCACTGTGACCCCGCATGCTTGGCCAATCACAGCGCCGGCAGCGAGGAGAGCAATGATTGGCCACAGGCAGGATGCCTGTGGCCAATTATTGCTGAGGGTGTTTAGTACACGCCCCACACTATAAAAGGCCGCCAGCACGGCGGCCTAGTGTAGTGTGTTCCGGAGCAGGGATAGAGTAGCATAGGCAGGGACAGTGACTGTTATTTCTTTCTTGCTTAACCTGGATTCCTTTAGTTTAGGGAAAGAGAAGGATAGGTAGGGAGAGTGTCAGTGTGTTTTGTGCTTCTGCTATAGTGTGCTTAAAAAAAACATTTATTCTAGGGACAGAAAACTCTAGGTAGGGACAGTGTCAGTTTCTTTCACTCTGCAAGTCCTTGTTTCCAGGGACCTGTAAGGACAGTGAGTTAATTGTCCTTGTGCTATATTGTGCTTAAAAAAAACATTTATTCTAGGGACAGAAAACTCTAGGTAGGGACAGTGTCAGTTTCTTTCACTCTGCAAGTCCTTGTTTCCAGGGACCTGTAAGGACAGTGAGTTAATTGTCCTTGTGCTATATTGTGATTAAAAAAAACATTTATTCTAGGGACAGAAAACTCTAGGTAGGGACAGTGTCAGTTTCTTTCACTCTGCAAGTCCTTGTTTCCAGGGACCTGTAAGGACAGTGAGTTAATTTTCCTTGTGCTATATTGTGATTAAAAAAAACATTTATTCTAGGGACAGAAAACTCTAGGTAGGGACAGTGTCAGTTTCTTTCACTCTGCAAGTCCTTGTTTCCAGGGACCTGTAAGGACAGTGAGTTAATTGTCCTTGTGCTATATTGTGCTTAAAAAAAACATTTATTCTAGGGACAGAAAACTCTAGGTAGGGACAGTGTCAGTTTCTTTCACTCTGCAAGTCCTTGTTTCCAGGGACCTGTAAGGACAGTGAGTTAATTGTCCTTGTGCTATATTGTGCTTAAAAAAAACATTTATTCTAGGGACAGAAAACTCTAGGTAGGGACAGTGTCAGTTTCTTTCACTCTGCAAGTCCTTGTTTCCAGGGACCTGTAAGGACAGTGAGTTAATTGTCCTTGTGCTATATTGTGATTAAAAAAAACATTTATTCTAGGGACAGAAAACTCTAGGTAGGGACAGTGTCAGTTTCTTTCACTCTGCAAGTCCTTGTTTCCAGGGACCTGTAAGGACAGTGAGTTAATTTTCCTTGTGCTATATTGTGATTAAAAAAAACATTTATTCTAGGGACAGAAAACTCTAGGTAGGGACAGTGTCAGTTTCTTTCACTCTGCAAGTCCTTGTTTCCAGGGACCTGTAAGGACAGTGAGTTAATTGTCCTTGTGCTATATTGTGATTAAAAAAAACATTTATTCTAGGGACAGAAAACTCTAGGTAGGGACAGTGTCAGTTTCTTTCACTCTGCAAGTCCTTGTTTCCAGGGACCTGTAAGGACAGTGAGTTAATTTTCCTTGTGCTATATTGTGATTAAAAAAAACATTTATTCTAGGGACAGAAAACTCTAGGTAGGGACAGTGTCAGTTTCTTTCACTCTGCAAGTCCTTGTTTCCAGGGACCTGTAAGGACAGTGAGTTAATTTTCCTTGTGCTATATTGTGATTAAAAAAAACATTTTTTCTAGGGACAGAAAACTGTAGGTAGGGAGAGTGTTTTTTTTCTTTCACTCTGCAAGTCCTTGTTTCCAGGGACCTGTAAGGACAGTGAGTTAATTGTCCTTGTGCTATATTGTGCTTAAAAAAAACATTTATTCTAGGGACAGAAAACTCTAGGTAGGGACAGTGTCAGTTTCTTTCACTCTGCAAGTCCTTGTTTCCAGGGACCTGTAAGGACAGTGAGTTAATTTTCCTTGTGCTATATTGTGATTAAAAAAAACATTTATTCTAGGGACAGAAAACTCTAGGTAGGGAGAGTGTTTTTTTTCTTTCACTCTGCAAGTCCTTGTTTCCAGGGACCTGTAAGGACAGTGAGTTAATTTTCCTTGTGCTATATTGTGATTAAAAAAAACATTTTTTCTAGGGACAGAAAACTGTAGGTAGGGAGAGTGTTTTTTTTCTTTCACTCTGCAAGTCCTTGTTTCCAGGGACCTGTAAGGACAGTGAGTTAATTGTCCTTGTGCTATATTGTGCTTAAAAAAAACATTTATTCTAGGGACAGAAAACTCTAGGTAGGGACAGTGTCAGTTTCTTTCACTCTGCAAGTCCTTGTTTCCAGGGACCTGGAGAGACATTGAGTGAATTGTCCTTGTGCTATATTGTGATTAAAAAAAACATTTATTCTAGGGACAGAAAACTCTAGGTAGGGACAGTGTCAGTTTCTTTCACTCTGCAAGTCCTTGTTTCCAGGGACCTGTAAGGACAGTGAGTTAATTTTCCTTGTGCTATATTGTGATTAAAAAAAACATTTTTTCTAGGGACAGAAAACTGTAGGTAGGGAGAGTGTTTTTTTTCTTTCACTCTGCAAGTCCTTGTTTCCAGGGACCTGTAAGGACAGTGAGTTAATTTTCCTTGTGCTATATTGTGATTAAAAAAAACATTTATTCTAGGGACAGAAAACTCTAGGTAGGGACAGTGTCAGTTTCTTTCACTCTGCAAGTCCTTGTTTCCAGGGACCTGTAAGGACAGTGAGTTAATTTTCCTTGTGCTATATTGTGATTAAAAAAAACATTTTTTCTAGGGACAGAAAACTGTAGGTAGGGAGAGTGTTTTTTTTCTTTCACTCTGCAAGTCCTTGTTTCCAGGGACCTGTAAGGACAGTGAGTTAATTGTCCTTGTGCTATATTGTGCTTAAAAAAAACATTTATTCTAGGGACAGAAAACTCTAGGTAGGGACAGTGTCAGTTTCTTTCACTCTGCAAGTCCTTGTTTCCAGGGACCTGTAAGGACAGTGAGTTAATTTTCCTTGTGCTATATTGTGATTAAAAAAAACATTTATTCTAGGGACAGAAAACTCTAGGTAGGGACAGTGTCAGTTTCTTTCACTCTGCAAGTCCTTGTTTCCAGGGACCTGTAAGGACAGTGAGTTAATTTTCCTTGTGCTATATTGTGATTAAAAAAAACATTTTTTCTAGGGACAGAAAACTGTAGGTAGGGAGAGTGTTTTTTTTCTTTCACTCTGCAAGTCCTTGTTTCCAGGGACCTGTAAGGACAGTGAGTTAATTGTCCTTGTGCTATATTGTGCTTAAAAAAAACATTTATTCTAGGGACAGAAAACTCTAGGTAGGGACAGTGTCAGTTTCTTTCACTCTGCAAGTCCTTGTTTCCAGGGACCTGTAAGGACAGTGAGTTAATTTTCCTTGTGCTATATTGTGATTAAAAAAAACATTTATTCTAGGGACAGAAAACTCTAGGTAGGGACAGTGTCAGTTTCTTTCACTCTGCAAGTCCTTGTTTCCAGGGAC
Organism: Rana muscosa; assembly: GCA_029206835.1. Lineage (NCBI taxonomy): Eukaryota > Metazoa > Chordata > Amphibia > Anura > Ranidae > Rana > Rana muscosa. The sequence continues at coordinate 398,432,785 of CM055125.1, read as the reverse complement.
CTGTAAGGACAGTGAGTTAATTTTCCTTGTGCTATATTGTGATTAAAAAAAACATTTTTTCTAGGGACAGAAAACTGTAGGTAGGGAGAGTGTTTTTTTTCTTTCACTCTGCAAGTCCTTGTTTCCAGGGACCTGTAAGGACAGTGAGTTAATTTTCCTTGTGCTATATTGTGATTAAAAAAAACATTTTTTCTAGGGACAGAAAACTCTAGGTAGGGAGAGTGTTTTTTTTTTTTCACTCTGCAAGTCCTTGTTTCCAGGGACCTGTAAGGACAGTGAGTTAATTGTCCTTGTGCTATATTGTGCTTAAAAAAAACATTTATTCTAGGGACAGAAAACTCTAGGTAGGGACAGTGTCAGTTTCTTTCACTCTGCAAGTCCTTGTTTCCAGGGACCTGTAAGGACAGTGAGTTAATTTTCCTTGTGCTATATTGTGATTAAAAAAAACATTTTTTCTAGGGACAGAAAACTGTAGGTAGGGAGAGTGTTTTTTTTCTTTCACTCTGCAAGTCCTTGTTTCCAGGGACCTGTAAGGACAGTGAGTTAATTTTCCTTGTGCTATATTGTGATTAAAAAAAACATTTTTTCTAGGGACAGAAAACTCTAGGTAGGGAGAGTGTTTTTTTTTTTTCACTCTGCAAGTCCTTGTTTCCAGGGACCTGTAAGGACAGTGAGTTAATTGTCCTTGTGCTATATTGTGCTTAAAAAAAACATTTATTCTAGGGACAGAAAACTCTAGGTAGGGACAGTGTCAGTTTCTTTCACTCTGCAAGTCCTTGTTTCCAGGGACCTGTAAGGACAGTGAGTTAATTTTCCTTGTGCTATATTGTGCTTAAAAAAAACATTTATTCTAGGGACAGAAAACTCTAGGTAGGGACAGTGTCAGTTTCTTTCACTCTGCAAGTCCTTGTTTCCAGGGACCTGGAGAGACATTGAGTGAATTGTCCTTGTGCTATATTGTGATTAAAAAAAACATTTATTCTAGGGATAGAAAACTCTAGGTAGGGACAGTGTCAGTTTCTTTCACTGTGAAAGTCCTTGTTTCAAGGGACAGAGAAGGACACCTGAAGGTAGCCCTTATTGCTTTTTTCCCATCTCCCTGCAGGCCATCTATTAGAATGTCTGGAAGGCAAACAAGGAGAGGCAGACAGTCAGGAGGCAATAAAAGAGGGCAAGCAGGCTCTGTGTCTGGGGGCAACAGTGCTGGTCGTGGACGCGGTGCATTGTCATCAGCACATGGCCATGGGACACGCTTGTCCTTCTTTTCGGCAGCTGGACATGTTGAGCCACATCATGCCGAAGACTTGGTAGAGTGGATGACCAAGCCCTCCTCCTCCTCCTCATCCTCTCTCACCCAGGCTCAGGGTACTGGAAAAGCAGCTGCCAAAGCGTCGTCTTCCCTGGTATCAATGTCAGACAAATCATCAGTCACTCCTTCCCTAGACCCACCATGTCCTCCTCCTGAGGAGTCCCCCGAACTGTTTCAGCACAGTGTTGGGTACATGCTCCAGGAGGATGCCCAGCGTTTCGAAGGGTCTGATGATGAAACCCAGCTAGAGGAAGGCAGTAGCGTGAGAGCAGACAGAGGGGATGCTCAAGAAGGACACCAATCTGGCAGTCATGTTCCAGCAGCTGCAGCATACTGCCAGATTGGCTCCAGTGATGAGGAGGGAGGGGATGATGAGGTCAATGACTCCACGTGGGTGCCTAATAGGAGAGAGGAGGAGGAGGAGGATGAGGAGGAGGCACATCTCCAACGAGGCAGGATGCCCTTTGGTGGCCAGCGTAAGGGCAGTACACCGACGGAATCACACCGCAGAGCTCCGCCTGTGCAGGGCGCTGCCTCTGCCCGTCATTCAAAAAGTTCTTTGGTGTGGGCCTTTTTTGAGGCTAGTGCATCAGATCGCACAGCTGCTGTTTGCAACATATGTCTCAAGCGTATATCGCGTGGCCAAAACATCAGCCGCTTGGGTACCACATGCCTGACCAGACATATGTTGACCTGCCATGCAGCTCGTTGGCAAGCCTACCTCAAAGACCCACACCAAAGAACAAAGCGGACCTCTCCTTGCACCGCATCAGCTGGGATCTCCAACCCCACTATAACTTCAGTCCTCTCTGAAACATGCACTGAGAGGAATGAAGGTGTAGAATTAGGTGTGTCACAGCCAAGTACTTGCGCCCACTCTGCTAGCAGTACACCGACGTCCGATTCTAGCAGGCAAATTTCCCTGCCCCAGCTGCTGGACCGTCGAAAGAAGTTCACTCCCAGCCATCCACATGCCCAGCGGTTGAATGCTAGCTTGGCTAAATTGCTAGCGCTTCAACTGCTGCCTTTTCAGTTGGTAGACTCGGCCCCCTTCCGTGAGTTTGTGCAATGTGCGGTTCCTCAGTGGCAGGTTCCCAAACGCCGCTTTTTCTCACGGAAGGCTATTCCGGCTCTCTACCGGCATGTGGAAGGCAATGTCTTGGCCTCGCTGGACAGGGCGGTCAGCGGTAAGGTGCATATTACCGCTGACTCATGGTCCAGCAGGCATGGACAGGGACGTTACCTTTCTTTCACGGCCCATTGGGTCACTCTTTTGGCAGCTGGGAAGGATTCAGGACAAGGTGCAGTAGTGTTGGAGGTTGTCCCACCGCCACGCCTCCAAAATGCTACTACTGGTTGTGACACACCTCTCTCCTCCACCCCCTCCTCTTCTTCTTCCTCCATGGCCTCTTCCTGTGGTTTGTCCTATGAACCAGCGGTGCTCCGTAGCCGTTCACGGGGCTACGCAAGTACGCAGGCAAAAAGATGCCATGCCGTGCTTGCGCTGGTGTGTTTGGGGGACAGAAGCCACACTGGGGCAGAGGTCCTGTCTGCTCTGCAGGGCCAGGCCGAGAGGTGGTTGACGCCACGCCAGCTTAAGCCAGGAATGGTGGTTTGCGACAATGGCACCAACCTCCTCTCCGCCCTCCGACAGGGACAACTGACCCATGTGCCCTGTGTGGCTCACGTCCTTAACCTGGTGGTGCAGCGGTTCTTGGGCAGGTACCCGGGCTTACAGGATGTCCTGAGGCAGGCCAGGAAAGTCTGTGTGCATTTCCGCAGATCTTATAATGCCAGTGCTCGCCTGGCTGAGCTGCAAAAGGAGTTGAACCTGCCCAAGAACCGCCTTATATGTGACATGCCCACCAGGTGGAACTCAACGTTGGCCATGCTGCAGCGGCTGCACACGCAGCAGAGGGCCATCAATGAGTACCTGTGCGACTACGGCACCAGGACAGGGTCAGGGGAGCTTGGTTTTTTTTCTCCACGCCAGTGGGGCATGATCAGGGATGCATGCACTGTCCTGGCACCATTTGAGGAGGCCACGAGGATGGTGAGCAGTGACAGTGCATGCATCAGTGACACTGTACCTCTTGTCCACCTGTTGGAGCACACGCTGCGTGGAATAATGGACAGGGCACTTGAGGCAGAACAGAGGCAGGAAGAGGAGGACTTCCTTGCCTCTCAAGGCCCCCTTTACCCAGACAGTGTTCCTTCTGTCCCACCCATCGCACAGGAAGAGGAGGAGGAGGAGGAGGAGGAGGAGGAGGAGGATTGTGTCAGCATGGAGGTGGAGGCTGGCACTCAGCATCATCAGCAGCAGTCTTTTAGGGATGATTTACAGTCCCAAGAAACCAGTGGACTTGTACGTGGCTGGGAGGAGGTGGCTGCGGATCATGTCGTCCTTAGTGACCCAGAGGACTCCGGAGCGAATGCCTCAGCAAACCTACGCTGCATGGCCTCCCTGATCCTGCAAAGTCTGCGGAAGGATCCTCGTATTCTTCGGATCAAGGAGAGGGACCATTACTGGCTGGCCACTCTCCTTGATCCACGGTACAAGGGTAAGGTTGCGGACCTTATGTTACCGTCGCAGAGGGAGCAGAGGATGAGACAACTCCGGGAGGCCTTGCAGAAAGGTCTGTGCAACGCGTTCCCAGAGACTGGGAGGTTGCAAACTCCTGGTCCTGGACAACGAGTTGCTGAGGCTTCGGCCAGTCAAAGAAGGAGCGGTGGGGAAGGTGGCCGTCTGACCGATGCGTTCAGACAATTCTTTAGTCCGCAGCCCCAAAGTATGATCGGTTCCAGCAACCATCGCCAGCGTCTGATAAACATGGTGCAGGAATATCTAGGGGCAAGGTCAGACTTGGACACCTTCCCCACCGAAAATCCTCTGGCTTACTGGGTCTTGAGGATGGATCACTGGCCAGAGCTTGCACAGTATGCAATTGAGCTACTGGCCTGTCCTGCATCCAGCGTTCTTTCGGAACGCACATTCAGTGCTGCTGGAGGATTTGTCACGGATCACAGGGTGCGCCTGTCCACCGACTCGGTTGATCGACTGACTTTCATCAAGATGAACCAGTCTTGGATCACCACCAGCTACCACACACCTGATGCTGATATAACAGACTAATTGATTTTAAAATGTCACATCCCTTCAAGACTGATGCTGATGCTGAGTGCCTGTGCTGTTATGTTGACTGCCTATCCTCCTCCTCCGAGTCCTCAATGATACGATTGATGATGATAGCTTGGAAGATCATTTTTGTTTATGGGTGCCGCCACCAGTGCCTAACGCCCAATTTTTCAGCCCCTGTTTAACAGTGGCGTGTAATTACAATTTTTGAAGCAATACTTTGCAACAGGGCTCATTGCTGTGCTCCAAGTACAGTATCTGTGAGGAGTTGCAGTGTTGTGCCACCAGTGCCTAAGGCCCAATTTTTCAGCCCCTGTTTAACAGGGGCGTGTCATTACAATTTTTGAAGCAATACTTTGCAACAGGGCTCATTGCTGTGCTCCAAGTACAGTATCTGTGAGGGGTTGCAGTGTTGTGCCACCAGTGCCTAAGGCCCAATTTTTCAGCCCCTGTTCAACAGGGGCATGTAATTACAATTCTTGATCTAATAATTCACAGCAGGGCCCATTGCTGCACCCACCAAGAGTAACTGTCAGGGCTTACAGTGTTGTGGCACCAGCACCACCATCAAAGGCCCAATTTTTACTACCACTGTTCAACAATTATATGTAATTAAAATTCCTGATATAATAGTTGACAGCAGGGCGTTCCAGCACCAACCAAGAGTAACTGTGAGTGCTTACAGTGTTGTGCCAACACCAACAACTAAGGGGCCTATTTCTGCAGAGTATATACGGCAGGTCCCTACTTTCAAACATCCAACTTACAAACGACTCCTACTTGCAAACGCAAGAAGACAACAGGAAGTGAGAGGAAATCTACCACTAGGAAGGAAAATTCTCTCCTGTAAGAATAAATATGGGAGAAAGGTGTCTCCTCTGTACTGATGCTTTATCAGCAATCCTTGTTTCAAGAAAAACACCACATTTCAAAAACAGTTGTCATTAGGACGGAAAGTGAGGTGAAATGTTCTGAACAGGGGCACAGACAGCAAAACAAATGTTACAGGGGTGATAACCCTTACCTATGTTTTCCAAAAAGTTTAAAAATAGATTTTTGGTCTGGAGCTACACTTCAACAATGTACCTGTTCAAAATTACAAACAGATTCTACATAAGAACAAACCTACAGTCCCTGTCTTGTATGCACCGCCTGTATACGGCTGTTCAGAGTATATAGGGCCTTTTTTATTTTATGTGCGGGGTTCCCCTTAATATCCATACAAGACCCAAAGGGGCTGGTAATGGGCTGGGGTAGGGGGGGGGGTCATGGGGTAGCTATGCCATTTTTCTTAAAGATTTTCATCCATATTACCGGGACCAGACATTACATTAAAGCCGCAAGCAGTTTTAAATGGCTTTTTTTTCCTTTAGAAGTGTCATTTTGTGCAGGGACAGTTCTAAACACGGGAAACACGTGGCACTTCACAGGCATACTTTAGACACCCCCCAGGTACGATATTTAAAGGAATATTTGACTTTTTTTTTTTCACTTTATGCATCATTAAAATGACTGCTCCCGGAAAACGACCGTTTTTAAAACTTATTTTTGCATTGATACATGTCCCCTGGTGCAGAACCCGGGTTCCCAAACCCTTTTTAGGACAATAACATGCATAATAGTTGTTATAATTAGCACTTTAGAATTCGAACGTTCGCATCCATTGTATTTAATAGGGTTCTAATGTTCGTTCGAACTTTCGGTCCGTTCGCGGGTTCTGGTGCGAACCGAACCCGGGGGTGTTCGGCTCATCACTAATCTCCTGTACTATGTCTGCCGTCTCTGACCATCTCCTGTATTATGTCTGCAGTCTCTGATCATCTCCTGTACTATGTCTGCAGTCTCTGATCATCTCCTGTACTATGTCTGCAGTCTCTGATCATCTCCTGTACCATGTCTGCAGTCTCTGATCATCTCCTGTACCATGTCTGCAGTCTCTGATCATCTCCTGTACCATGTCTGCAGTCTCTGACTGTCTCCTGTTCTATGTCTGCAGTCTCTGATCATCTCCTGTACTATGTCTGCAGTCTCTGACCGTCTCCTGTACCATGTCTGCAGTCTCTTATCATCTCCTGTACTATGTCTGCAGTCTCTGATCATCTCCTGTACTATGTCTTCAGTCTCTGATCATCTCCTGTACTATGTCTGCAGTCTCTGATCATCTCCTGTATTATGTCTGCAGTCTCTGATCATCTCCTGTATTATGTCTGCAGTCTCTGATCATCTCCTGTATTATGTCTGCAGTCTCTGATCATCTCCTGTACTATGTCTGCAGTCTCTGATCATCTCCTGTACTATGTCTGCAGTCTCTGACCATCTCCTGTACTAAGTCTGTAAGTGGTGACAGAACTGACAATTCCACAGCAAAGCCCCCAATAATATTATTACTGTCTTTGACTTGCTGGGAAATGTCCTTTGATGGACGCACACAGAGGGAATGAATGAAGGGAATTGTTGTACGGGAATATCTCTGATCTGCCTCCTCTCTCTATTATTCGGCACAATATTCAACAATTCATTAGGCGGAGAATTCCTATTAACATATTCGGAGTCTTTGTGTGTCTGAATTATTCTCCAATTAGGAAATCTTCAATGGCCTCACATTTCCATCTAAAGCTACATTCACATCCTTCTCTCAGGATGACCCGGGTCGCCCTTCCTGCTGCTTCAATATTCTCCAATCATTTTCCTGGACTAGTGATGTCAGAGAAATACCAGATATAATGTGAACATGTCATTGAATGGTGTCCCCCATAGGAGGCGCCTGCAAATGCCCGCGCACCTCATCTGTTCTGAGAGACGCTTGTTCTGCTATAAATGGGGGTCTTCAGCATGTAGCTGCCCCAGAGCCCCAACATATCCCCTCCCCCTCTGTATTCCACAATGCGATGTAAGGGGGGACTCTGATGGGGATCCTCATCTAAGGGGGGACTCTGATGGGGATCCTCATCTAAGGGGGGACTCTGATGGGGGTCCTCATCTAAGGGGGGACTCTGATGGGGATCCTCATCTAAGGGGGGATTCTGATGGGGATCCTCATCTAAGGGGGGGGACTCTGATGGGGATCCTGATGTAAGGACGGGACTCTGATGAGGATCCTGATGTAAGGACGGGACTCTGATGAGGATCCAGGTGTAAGGAGGGGACTCTGATGGGGATCCTGATGTATGGGGGGACTCTGATGGGGATCCAGATGTAAGGGGGGACTCTGATGGGGATCCAGATGTAAGGGGGGACTCTGATGGGGATCCAGATGTAAGGAGGGGACTCTGATGGGGACCCTGATATAAGGGGGACTCTGATGGGGATCCTGATGTAAGGGGGGACTCTGATGGGGATCCAGATGTAAGGGGGGACTCTGATGGGGATCCAGATGTAAGGGGGGACTCTGATGGGGATCCAGATGTAAGGGGGGACTCTGATGGGGATCCAGATGTAAGGAGGGGACTCTGATGGGGACCCTGATATAAGGGGGACTCTGATGGGGATCCTGATGTAAGGGGGGACTCTGATGGGGATCCAGATGTAAGGGGGGACTCTGATGGGGATCCAGATGTAAGGGGGGACTCTGATGGGGATCCAGATGTAAGGGGGGACTCTGATGGGGATCCAGATGTAAGGAGGGGACTCTGATGGGGATCCAGATGTAAGGAGGGGACTCTGATGGGGATCCTGATGTAAGGGGGACTCTGATGGGGATCCTGATGTATGGGGGGACTCTGATGGGGATCCTGATGTAAGGGGGGATTCTGATGGGGATCCTGATGTAAGGGGGGACTCTGATGGGGATCCTGATGTAAGGGGGGACTCTGATGGGGAGTGAATGGGTTTCCAGCATTCTAAAGGACCTCCCTGTCTGGGATGCAAGACCGGCATCATGAGCAGGCTCCATACCCGTGCACGAACCCCAATCCAGGATAGTTCTCAATCATTCGAAGAAAGTTTAAGCCTCTGATGAAGGGGGGGGGACGCTGGAAAGACGAAACGCGTCTGAGGTTTTGAACAAAGTTTGTGACCGCAGTGGTGCTCCCACTCCTACTACTGACTGCTGGGGGGGTTAATGATCACACAACAAGAACCAAGGAGCCATATGTGACCCTCAAGGGGCAGGTATGGGCACCAATACATCTAGCCCTTCCCTCCCCAGCCTGACTGTCCCTGGGTACGCCCCTTTCATTTGTTGTATTTCAGTTCTTTCAATCATGGACGCTCAGGGTGATCTGCAGCCTGCCTAGAACCGCCCACTCCTCCAGATTTTTTTTTTTTTAGAAGCACACGATTAGAGCCTGAGGCTCTAATTGGCTTTAAAAAGTTTGGGCTGCACCCCGGACCCACCCACTTGTGCGACTTTAGTGAATCAATATTCGCAATTGTCTTCCGGCTTCTCCTCCCGGGCCAATCAGGACAGGAGGCGGATCTTAATACCAGATTAGCCGGGAGGAGAAGCCAGGGAAGCTGCGACCTGGATGGGGAAAGTGCGTTTTCGTTTCGTTCGTTTTTTTGGGCCATTCGCAATTCATAAATTCAAAAATCCGAAAATAAGAAAGAAAAGCCAAACATTCGAAATAATAACTAACTATTAGAGGTATTGGAATTTCCTTTCAAAACTTGGCTGTTAGTGAATGTAACAAATACGAATTATCCGAAATAACAAAGGCCGTATCTAAAACTAATGGAACGGAACAAATTAATAATAAATATTATTGTTATTTATTATTATTAGATTTGTTACATCTATTCGTTTAGATACGCCATTCGTTATTTCGGATAAATTCGTATTCCTTACGTTCACTAACAGCCAAATTTAAAAGGAGATTCCAATACCTATAATTTAATAGTTAGTAATAGTATTAGTTATTTCAGATTTTCGAATTTTTAGGATTTTAGAATTTCCGATTTTATGAATTTATGAATTTATGAATTTACGAATTTATGAATTTTCGAATTTACGAATTTTCGAATGTACGAATTTACGAATTTATGAATTTTCGAATTTATGAATTTACGAATTTTCGAATTTATGAATTTTCGAATTTATGAATTTACGAATTTTCGAATGTACGAATTTATGAATTTATGAATTTTCGAATTTATAAATTTACGAATTTTCTAATTTATGAATTTTTAAATTTATGAATTTTCTAATTTATGAATTTTCGAATTTATGAATTTACGAATTTTCGAAATTTATGAATTTACGAACTTCCGAATTTTCAAATTTACGAATATTTTGAAAAATTCCTTAAACAGGTTTTCGTTAATTTGGATATTTCCGAATTAACTAATATGTCGAAAGCCGTTAAAAAACTAATTCAGAACGAAACGAATTGCACATGCTTAGTGCGGACCTGGCGAGCACCAGCCGCCACTGATCAGGACTGAGGGCTCTTGAGAGGAGTACCGAGGCCCCCTGCTGGCCCCTCCCACCAGCCATGACCTGCTTGCATTGCATAGGGAAGCACAGAGAACCAATAATGACATCACCGGGTCTAAAAAAAGATATGTAATGAAAATGTAATTTGCATGTTGATGAGGGGGAACCAGGGAAGGCAAAATGGAAAAAAAATTAAACTTGAGCATTAGGGAAAATCTGGTCTAGGGGCCATAATAGGTCATGCACAGAAACGCGTCGGTAGTTTCTTTAGTAAACATGTGCAGTTATAGAGACAAACATGGTGCAGCGCAGGCAATTGTACACTTGTTATGATTTCCTGCAAATCCATGGTCCACGGAGACTGGATGTTTTCTACATCACCAGTAATACATGGGAGATGTCTGGAGATTTACAGCTGGCAGTCCGACACCCCCTCCCCCCACCCAGCAACACGCGTTCCGCGAGATTCCATCACACAGATATTCCATTCAATTTACTTTACTGCCACGCTCAGAGCCGAAAATGTATTTATTAGGGGGAGGGCAGAGCGGTGGAATTTCCCATAAAGCGGCTCCTCCAGATATAATAAAATCACAGGGAGAGATGGAGGAGACGACGGAGGTCGCCGGAGCTCCCCCCCATGACTCATCGCCGCGGTCACGTGACTCCGCCAGTCTGCTGCAAAAACAGCGAAGGGGAATAGCAGCTCGTTTCTCCCCCCCCCCCCGAGTTTAATTGTGCTCATCTCTCACAGCATGAGAAGCCCGCCTTTTGTATTTTAGCGTAGACAACGGCCTTTGTGTTCCGCACCGCGCCACCAAGGGACGCGCTGGTCAAATGCAAGCCAATTTAAACCAATTACAGCGCGTGCAAACAAAACCGAATTTACATAGAGAGAGAGGGGAGAGTGTGAGGTGAGAGGCGGAAAAGTAAGATTCACTTCTAGATGATGGAGACGGTGTAACCATAACGGGTATGGTGAGATGGGACTGGGGGAACCAAGAAACTATCCAACCGGCTCATTGAGTATTATAGTAAGATTTAAGGTACTCTAGTCCACTTAGCCAAAGCCGGGTGGACTCCAGACCCGAGGGACCAGCCAAAACTGATCCTTCGGGTACTAGGTAGGGGCTCCCCCAAAGAAAAACAAGGAAAAAGATCCATGAGGGCTCATTGCGTATTATTGTAGGAGTCAAGGTACTCTTGTCCACCTAGCCAAAGCCAGGTAGACTCCAGACCATAGGGACCAGCCAAAACCGATCCTTTGGGTACTAGGTAAGGGCTCCCCCAAAGAAAAAGATCCATGAGGGCTCATTGCGTATTATAGTAGGAGTCAAGGTACTCTAGTCCACCTAGCCAAAGCCGGGTGGACTCCAAACCCTAGGGACCAGCCAAAACAGATCCTTTGGGTACTAGGTAGGGGCTCCCACAAAGAAAAACCAGGAAAAAAAGGATCCATGAGGGCTCATTGCATATTATAGTAAGAGTCAAGGTACTCTAGTCCACCTAGCCAAACCCAAAACTGATCCTTTGGGTACTAGGTAGGGGCTCCCCCAAAGAAAAACAGGGAAAAATAACCATGAGGGGTCATTGCGTATTATAGCAGGAGTCAAGGTACTCTAGTCCACTTAGCCAAAGCCAGGTGGACTCCAGACCCTAGAGACCATCCAAAACTGATCCTTCGGGTACTAGGTAGGGGCTCCTCCAAAGAAAAACCAGGAAAAAGGGATCCATGAGGGCTCGTTGCGTATTATAGAAGGAGTCAATGTACTCTAGTCCACCTAGCCAAAGCCAGGTGGACTCCAGATCCTATGGACCAGCCGAAACTGATCCTTTGGGTACTAGGTAGGGGCTCCCCCAAAGAAAAAACAGGAAAAAGGGATCCATGAGGGCTCATTGTGTATTATAGTAAGAGTCAAGGTACTCTAGTCCACTTAGCCAAAGCCAGGTGGACTCCAGACCCTAGAGACCATCCAAAACTGATCCTTCGGGTACTAGGTAGGGGCTCCTCCAAAGAAAAACCAGGAAAAAGGGATCCATGAGGGCTCGTTGCGTATTATAGAAGGAGTCATTGTACTCTAGTCCACCTAGCCAAAGCCGGGTAGACTCCAGACCCTAGGGACCAGCCAAAACAGATCCTTCGGGTACTAGGTAGGGGCTCCCCCAAAGAAAAACAGGGAAAAAGAACCATGAGGGCTCATTGCGTATTATAGTAGGAGTCAAGTTAGACTCCAGACCCTAGGGACCAGCCAAAGCTGATCTGTCGGGTACTAGGTAGGGGCTCCCCCAAAGAAAACCCAGGAAAAAGGGATCCATAAGGGCTCATTGCGTATTATAGTAGGAGTCAAGGTACTCTAGTCCACCTAGCTAAAGCTGGGTGGACTCCAGACCCTAGGGACCAGCCAAAACAGATCCTTCGGGTACTAGGTAGGGGCTCCCACAAAGAAAAACCAGGAAGAGGGGCCAGAAGAAAGACCCATGAGGACAACAGATCCACAATGCAATATTACAGAGCCATTTACTGAAAACGACATATCTGCTTTACAGCTTCTATGGAGGAGGGCTTGGGGCCCAATGAGATGTTATAACTATACAGATTATGGTGAAAAGAGACTTCAGGAATCAAAAAGTTCTCCAACCGAATCCGTGTGTAGCACAGTAAAGTATTCCAAGTACAGAAAATGTTCTCATATGTCATTCCATCACATATCCCAAAAATAAGAGGATAATTCCTTCCTAATTTCAGGATAATAGGTAGAGCCATGGAAATCATATCCTTTATGTCCCATAGTTATCTATACATCTAGAATCTCTGGTGCATAGTAAAGATACCGCCCATTATTATGGAGTGCCTCCCTTTCTCTATTCCTATGGAGTTACTCTACCTTGGTCATTAATATTGAGTCCCCCCCCCCTCTTCTTTCCCCGTGACCAATCCTATGGAGTTACCCCACCATTGCTATTAATATGACGTGTTCCCCCTTTGTAGCTATAACATCCTCCATTCTTTTGGGAAGCCTCTCAGCACAGGGATGGAGGGAGCCCCTCATAATGGGCAAAGCAGATGTACACACCCAGGAACTCAGCACAGGGATGGTGGGAACCCCTCATAATGGGCACAGCAGGTGTACAGACCCAGAAACTCAACACAGGGATGGTAGGAGCCCCTCATAATGGGCACAGCAGGTGTACAGACCCGGGAACTCAGCACAGGGATGGTGGGAACCCCTCATAATGGGCACAGCGGGTGTACAGACCCGGGAACTCAGCACAGGGATGGTGGGAACATCTCATAATGGGCATAGCAGGTGTACAGACCCGGGAACTCAGCACAGGGATGGTGGGAACTCCTCATAATGGGCACAGCCGGTGTACAGACCCGGGAACTCAGCACAGGGATGGTGGGAACCCCTCATAATGGGCACAGCAGGTGTACAGACCCGGGAACTCAGCACAGGGATGGTGGGAACCCCTCATAATGGGCACAGCGGGTGTACAGACCCGGGAACTCAGCACAGGGATGGTGGGAACATCTCATAATGGGCATAGCAGGTGTACAGACCTGGGAACTCAGCACAGGGATGGTGGGAACCCCTCATAATGGGCACAGCCGGTGTACAGACCCGGGAACTCAGCACAGGGATGGTGGGAACCCCTCATAATGGGCACAGCAGGTGTACAGACCCGGGAACTCAGCACAGGGATGGTGGGAACATCTTATAATGGGCATAGCAGGTGTACAGACCCGGGAACTCAGCACAGGGATGGTGGGAACCCCTCATAATGGGCACAGCAAGTTTACAGACCCGGGAACTCAGCACAGGGATGGTGGGAACCCCTCATAATGGGCACAGCCGGTGTACAGACCCGGGAACTCAGCACAGGGATGGTGGGAACATCTCATAATGGGCATAGCAGGTGTACAGACCCAGGAACTCAGCACAGGGATGGTGGGAACCCCTCATAATTGGCACAGCAGGTGTACAGACCCGGGAACTCAGCACAGGGATGGTGGGAACATCTCATAATGGGCATAGCAGGTGTACGGACCCGGGAACTCAGCACAGGGATGGAGGAAACCCCTCATAAATGGGCACAGCAAGTTTACAGACCCGGGAACTCAGCACAGGGATGGTGGGAACCCTTCATAATGGGCACAGCGGGTATTACAGACGCGGGAACTCAGCACGGGGATGGAGGAAACCCCTCATAATGGCCACACAGCAGGTGGGCAGGCCAAAGAGCCCAGTACAAAGCTCTCACTAATAGTATCCCTGGGAAATTCCCAGCATTCACCAAACACCTAAATATTAAATTAGGTTGGAGTGACTCTTTACAGGTGATCTATATCCTGCTTGTCATTCACTTTGGCCTATAATACCCTAAAGAAGGTACAAGGCCTTCATCTGCTTTTTAAAAGCACGGCACCATCTTTTTCAGGTATTATCCTGGATCACCATCTACGACAAGGTCTGAGATGCCAGCTCAAAGGTGACACAATCATCTAAATCCTGTGCACTTCTGGCTGCAGAGATCATCCCATGCTGCAGCCTCTCACCTTGTGACTCGCTACAAAGTTACAATGTACAGTCTGATCACTGGGGTAGGGGAGAATGAGAAAATGCTTCCTCCTGCCTGCAGCAGACCGATGACATCACCTCAGCCAAGGCAAAGTCACTGACTGGAGCTCAAGAATGTCTTTTTAATGGAGCTTTTCTAAAAAAACGATACTGTTTCTGTATACTGCGATATGTAAGGGATTGTTCATGTAAATTTACTAACAGGTCCACTTTAAAAGCGGCCAAATATAAATCCTTCACAGGAAACCTGAACAGTTCTGAGAGTTTCTGACTGAAGCTCCGGGTAGATTTGTAACTGGTTCTTCTAAAGCAGAAGTCAGTTCCCTCACAGATCCCTCTCCGTCCTCCATACATATTAATGTTCCACTTCCACTGGTACTGGAGAGGCTGCACACCCCAGGCGGCCTTTTTTCTACCGCCGCACACTGCCGTCTGTCATGTGCTCCCGAAAAGAGGCCTTTCACAGCTTGCCGTTTCCCCCGACCTCAGCGAGAAATATCACCACAGCAGAGACTCGGAGATTAGAAAGGAGCATAAAGCTTCCTCGGAATCCATTTGCTAAATAGATCATTATTATTCCGGCTGGTAAAGCTGCGCCATTTATAAACTCCCCGAAGTTAAGGCTTAGGCATCTCCGACGGCAAAATGATATTGAAATTAAAGTCTCTCCTGCAACAGCTCCGTATATATTCACAGATGTCTATTATACTCTCCCGCGCTGAATACAGAAAGCGGAATACCTAAGCCTTGGGGACACGGTCTGCTCTCTGCCGTCCTACAAACCTGCCGATCAATGCCGTGCCTGGTGAGGAGCAGGGATGAGCCGAACACCCCCCTGTTCGGTTCGCACCAGAACCTGCGAACAGACAGAATGTTCGCGTGAAATTTAGAACCCTATTAAATACAATGGACTCGAACGTTCGAAATCTAAAGTGCTAATTATAAAGGTTTATATGCAAGTTATTGTCCTAAAAAGTGTTTGGGGACCCGGGTCCTGCCCCAGGGGACATGTATCAATGCAAAAAAAAGTTTTAAAAACAGCCTTTTTTCCGGGAGCAGTGATTTTAATAATGCTTAAAATGAAAAAATAAAAGTGAAATATTCCTTTAAATTTCGTACCTGGGGGGTGTGTATGATATGCATGTGAAGTGGCGCTTGTTTCCCGTGCTTAGAACTGTCCCTGCATAAAGTGTCATTTCTGAAGGTATAAAAGTCATTTAAAACTGACTCGCAGCTATTAATGAATTGTCGGCTCCCGGCAATACATACAAAAGTCATTGATAAAAAAAAAAAAAAAAAAAAAAGCGTGGGGGTTCCCCAGAATTCAATTACCAGGCCCTTCAGGTCTGGAATGGATATTAAGGGGAAACCCGCCGCAAATTAAAAAAAAAATTGACGTGGGGTTCCCCCAAATATCCATTCCAGGCCCTTCAGATCTGGCATGGATTTTAAGGGGAACTCCACCCCAAATTTAAAAAAAAATGGCGTGGAGTCCCCCTAAAAATCCATACCAGACCCCTTATCCGAGCACGCAACCTGGCCGGCCGCAGGGGAAAAGGGGGGGACGAGAGAGCGGCCCCCCTCCCTCCTGAACCGTACCAAGCCACATGCCCTCAACATGGGGAGGATGTCCCCATGTTGATGGGGACAAGGGCCTCATCCCCACAACCCTTGCCCGGTGGTTGTGGGGGTCTGTGGGCGGGGGGCTTATCGGAATCTGGAAGACCCCTTTAACAAAGGGGACCCCCAGATCCCGGCCCCCCCTATGTGAATTGGTAAGGGGTACATTGTACCCCTACCATTTCACGAAGAAAGCGTAAAAAAAAAATGTTTAAAAAAAAAACACACAAACACCTTGAAAAAGTCCTTTATTTAAAAAAAAAAAAAACATTCCAGCGGTGAAATCCAGTGTCCCGCGGCGATCCCGATGTCCAGCGCTGTCCTTCATTGGTTGTGCCTGAGCGGACCTGATGGGGAACTCCCTCTCAGTGTTTTAAATGTATAGACCCGCCCCTTCTAAAGTTCCCCATCAGGTCCGCTCAGCGGACCAGATGCGGAACATGAAAAGGGGCGGGTCTATACATGTATTACCAAAGTGAGAGAAGTTCCCCATAAGGTCCGCCCCCTCGGTATGTCGGACCCGCCTACGTCATTGGCCTGAGCGGGGAACTTCCTTCACTGTGTAATTTAAATTTACACAGTGAAGGAAGTTCCCCGCTCAAGCCAATGACGTAGGCGGGTCCGACATACCGAGGGGGCGGACCTGATGGGGAACTGCTCTCACTTTGGTAATACATGTATAGACCCGCCCCTTCTCATGTTCCGCATCTGGTCCGCTGAGCGGACCTGATGGGGAACTTTAGAAGGGGCGGGTCTATACATTTAAAACACTGAGAGGGAGTTTCCCATCAGGTCCGCTCAGGCACAACCAATGACGGACAGCGCTGGACATCGGGATCGCCGCGGGACACTGGATTTCACCGCTGGAATGTTTTTTGTTTTTTTTTAAATAAAGGACTTTTTCAAGGTGTTTGTGTGTTTTTTTTAAACATTTTTTTACGCTTTCTTCGTGAAATGGTAGGGGTACAATGTACCCCTTACCAATTCACATGGGGGGGGCGGGATCTGGGGGTCCCCTTTGTTAAAGGGGTCTTCCAGATTCCGATAAGCCACCCGCCCCGCAGACCCCCACAACCACCGGGCAAGGGTTGTGGGGATGAGGCCCTTGTCCCCATCAACATGGGGACATCCTCCCCATGTTGAGGGCATGTGGCCTGGTACGGTTCAGGAGGGAGGGGGGGCCGCTCTCTCGTCCCCCCTTTTCCCCTGCGGCCGGCCAGGTTGCGTGCTCGGATAAGGGGTCTGGTATGGATTTTTAGGGGGACTCCACGCCATTTTTTTTTTAATTTGGGGTGGAGTTCCCCTTAAAATCCATGCCAGATCTGAAGGGCCTGGAATGGATATTTGGGGGAACCCCACGTCAATTTTTTTTTAAATTTGCGGCGGGGTTCCCCTTAATATCCATTCCAGACCTGAAGGGCCTGGTAATTGAATTCTGGGGAACCCCCACGCTTTTTTTTTTTTTTTTATCAATGACTTTTGAATGTATTGCCGGGAGCCGACAATTCATTAATAGCCGCGAGTCAGTTTTAAATGACTTTTTTTCTTTCAAAAATGACATTTTTTGCAGGGACAGTTCTAAGCACGGGAAACATGCGCCACTTTACATGCATATCATACACACCCCCCCAGGTACGAAATTTAAAGGAATATTTCACTTTTATTTTTTCATTTTAAGCATTATTAAAATCACTGCTCCCGAAAAAACTGCCGTTTTTAAAACTTCTTTTTGCATTGATACATGTCCCCTGGGGCAGGACCCGGGTCCCCAAACACTTTTTAGGACAATAACTTGCATATAAGCCTTTATAATTAGCACTTTAGATTTCTCCCATAGATTTTTCGAATTTGCCGCGAACACCCCAATTTGTTCGCTGTTCGGCGAACAGGCAATGTTCGAGTCGAACATGAGTTCGACTCGAACTCGAAGCTCCTCCCTAGTGAGGAGAGCGCCACTGACCAGAATGCCAAAGTGATAGTAACAGAAAATTCAGCACAACCGAAACCCAGGCAAACTAGAATAGTTTAGGGTCAATTCTATAATATACAGCATATACCTGGACACGTGGCCATCACGCCTATATAAGTTTGTTGGACGTCTCATTCAAAAATTATGGCCATGAACATGGAGTTGACCCTCTCCCCACTGCCCATCATTATGGCGTTCCTCCCTTTCCCCATGGCTGTTCCAATGGATTTGCTCAACCTTGGCCATTAATATAGAGTCCCCCCTTGACTTACTCATGACCAATCCTATGGAGTTACTGTATTTTGTCCATTATTATGGAGTCCCCCCCCCTCACTTCCCCATGGCCATTCCTATAAACTTACTCTACCTTGGCCATTAATATGGAGTCCATGCCCCCTCCCCCACGATCATTCCTATGGAGTTACCCCATGGCCATTAATATGAAGTTGCCCCCTTTTTTTGCTATTTCATCCTCCACTCTTCTGGGAAGCCTCTCTACAAGATTTTGGAGATCTGTGGGAATTTGTGCCCATTTGTGAGGTCAGGTTGGATGATAAGTCTTGGCTCACAATTGGCATCTCAAAGGTGATCAGTAGGGTTGAGGTCAGGGCTCTGTACAGGACACTCTGGCTCCTCCACACCAAACTGGTCACACCATGTGTTTAGGGAGCTGGTCCAAAATGATGAACCCATGTCTTTATGGAACTTGTCACCCCATGTCTTTATGGAGCTGGTCCAAACTGGTCAACCCATGTCTCTATGGAGCTGGTCCAAACTGGTCAACCCATGTCTTTATGGAGCTGGTCCAAACTGGTCAACCCATGTCTTTATGGAGCTGTCAAAGTAGAATAGTTCAGGGTCAATTCTAAAATATACAGCATATACCTGGACACGTGGCCATCACACCTAAATAAGTTTGTTGGACATCCCATTCAAAAATTATGGCCATGAACATGGAGTTGGCCCTCTCCCCACTGCCCATCATTATGGCGTTCCTTCCTTTCCCCATGGCTGTTCCAATGGATTTTCTTAACCATGGCCATTAAAATAGAGTCCCTCCTTGACTTACTCATGACCAATCCTATGGAGTTACTGTATTTTGTCCATTATTATGGAGTCCCCCCCTCACTTCCCCATGGCCATTCCTATAAACTTACTCTACCTTGGCCATTAATATCGAGTCCCTGCCCCCTCCCCCACGACCATTCATATGGAGTTACCCCATGTCCATTAATATGAAGTTGCCCCCTTTTGTTGCTATTACATCCTCTACTCTTCTGGGAAGCCTCTCTACAAGATTTTGGAGATCTGTGGGAATTTGTGCCTATTTGTGAGGTCAGGTTGGATGAGAAGTCTTGGCTCACAATTGGCATCTCAATTCATCTCAAAGGTGAGGTCAGAGCTCTGTACAGGACACTCTGGCTCCTCCACACCAAACTGGTCACACCATGTCTTTATGGAGGTGATCCAAACTGGTCAACCCATGTCTTTATGGAGCTGGTCCAAACTGGTCAATCTGTGTCTTTATGGAGCTGGTCCAAAATGGTCAACCCATGTCTTCAAGGAGCTGGTCCTAACTGGTCACCCCAGGTCTTTATGGAGCTGGCTTTGTACACAGGGGCACAATCATGCTGGAACAGAAAAGGGTCTTCACAAAACTGTTACAACAAGGTTGGAAGAGCAAAATTGTTTGCAATGTCTTTGTATGATTTAGCACCAGTACTCTTCACTAGGAACATCTGCACCCAAATCATTTTTGCCCATTGCCCGTATTCCAGCTCCCCCTGTTCTCTGTAATAATTTTTTTTATAAATTTGGCACCGATGGTGGGAGACTACGTAAGTAGCAGGTACCATGAATTCAAAGCAGGGATAATAGGAACCCATCAAAATTGGCACAGCAGGGGTATAGATCCAGGAACTCACCAAAGGGATGGTAGGAACTCCCCAGAATGGCTACAGCAGGTGTACAGACCCGGGAACTCAACGCAGGGATCTTTGAAGCCCCTCATAATGGGCACAACAGGTAAGAACACCCAGAAATTCAGAGTAAGAATGGTGGAAATCCCTCATAATGGTCATAGCTAATGTACAGAGCCAGGAACTTAGGGCATGGATGGTGGGACCCCTTCATAACAAGCACAGCTGTTGAGCAGACCCAAAAATTCAGAACAAGGATGATGGGAAAATGTGCAAAGACCCCAGAGCCCCCGGGATGCTGGGAACCCCTCATATTGGGCACAGCAGGTGGGAGGACCCAGGAACTCTGCACAAGAATGGTGGAAACCCCTCATAATGGGTACAAAAAGTGTACAGACCCAGGAACTCAGCACAGGGAGGGTGGGAACCTTTCATAAGGAGTCTCTCAAGCATCCACCAAACACTAGCATATAAGGCATATATAAGTTTTGGATGGACTGACCCTTTAAGAGGTGCTAGAGGGCTTATGATCTCCATCCCCTCTATCCAGCAGTTGGCTATATCATTCTGAAAATGCCAGGCTGTAGCGAATGCCGACATGCGGCCTCTCTGACCTCTCCCGAATGTAATTAGTTTGTGCTCTCCTGGAGGACAACTTCAATAATTAAGACAACTTTGTTTTATTTTATTTTAATTGATCTGTTTATTGATACGCAGTGTACTATCCTTGACCTGCACGCTGCCAATGTTCAATAAGGTAGTAATTAGTGTGGTGAAACAAGGACTATCTATCAGAGATTGAAGTGGACCCCCATCCTCGCTCTGCCGCAGTGGGTGTGCATGGATGGGGGGGAGGGGGTGAAGGGACACTCCAGAGGCTGATTATTTCTTATATCTGCTTCTGTTGCCTGAGCACCCCAAACCTGACTGCCAGTCCCACTAGGTTCACCCTTCTATCTTAAGATGACCATATCGCTCAAACGTTTTTACGTAAATCCTGAAAAACTGTTCATCAGGTCGTTCGATCTCGCCAACATCGAGTCAACTCATTTCAAATGCCCTTAAAATCAGACCCAGGAACTCAGCACAGGGATGGTGGGAACCCCTCATAATGGGCACAGCGGGTGTACAGACCCGGGAACTCAGCACAGGGATGGTGGGAACCTCTCATAATGGGCACAGCCGCTGTACAGACCCGGGAACTCAGCACAGGGATGGTGGGAACTCCTCATAATGGGCACATCAGGTGTACAGACCCGGGAACTCAGCACAGGGATGGTGAGAACCCCTCATAATGGGCACAGCGGGTGTACAGACCCAAGAACTCAGCACAGGGATGTAGGAACCCCTCATATTGGGCACAGTGGGTGTACAGACCCGGGAACTCAGCACAGGGATGGTGGAACCTCTCATAATGGGCACATCAGGTGTACAGAATCTCTCCAGCATTCACCAAACACTAACATGTATCAGATTGGGTGGAGTGACCCTTTAAGAGATGATGGAGAACTCTTGATCGTTGCAGGCTGTTTTCCAGCTAGCCCCATCATCTTGTCAGGCAAGGCCACCAGGAGCTTCCCAAACCAGTCTGCACAATTTGACATCATTTGTTGCTCTTTAGTTTGGATTTCCAGCGGCTTCACTTTGAGTTCTGGTTTGAAAACTTTGAATTTGGCAGGTTTACAATTATTTGTGAAAGTTTGGCCGAACCTCAACCGATCTGACTTTTCAGAAATTTGCTCACCTCCAACACCAACCTTTGATCTCGTTTCAGAATACAGAAATCGAAGTGGTTGCTAGGAGTCCCTGTGCTTTGCAGTACTTCATGGAATACATCTAGTACTGTAGCTAATTTATTATCGATCACGTGGTGTAAAAAAAAAAAAAAAAACTATATGCAGTATAGACATACCGGAGAGAGAGAGAGAGAGAGAGAGAGAGAGAGAGAGAAGATGACAGCACGGTGAGGCTCTATTTATAGTCATGTTACATAATGGAACATGTCAGACTTTTATCCAGCTGCATTCATATTCTAAGGCAGATCGCTGTTTATCATCATGTGTCCCTCAGGCACCTGCACTGCATTCTGGGATGAAGTAAGTAAAGCACAGATGAGGATGTGCACAGGCAACTCCTATACTGTATTCCAATTTTAATCGGGGTCTCGTGAGGCATCACATACCCGCTGCTCTAACCTAGAGGTTTAGAAACTGCAACCGTTTGCTTGCATTTAGCTGCTCCTTGGGGCATTATTCCTCCCACTGACACCAATCATGGGACACTATTCCTCCCACTGACACCAATGATGGGACACTAGATAATCTTTCCTAGATAATCGTTCCCAGACAGTGAAACTAGGAATCTTCACCTCTGAAACTCTCGCAATTTCTTGCGGAGTCCCTCAAGGATCACCCCTGTCCCCCGTGCTCTTTAACCACTTCTCCACCAAGGACGTCATATGACGTCCTTGACTTTGAGGTGGGATATCTGAATGATGCCTACAGCTACAGGCATCATTCAGATATCAATCTGTCGGGCCGGCGATTGTGCGCACCATAAGAATGATCATAGCGGCGGTTCCGCCACTTGATCGTTCTTATAGGCGGCGGAAGGGGACATCCCCCCTCCCGCCGCCATCTGGTGCTTCTCCGGGCTCTCCCGTGCCATCGGGGGCCCGGAGAACGAATCGGCCAGCGCCGGATGAAGAGCATAGAGATTTCCGGTGGCCAGATGGTCACCAGTCATCTCTATGATCGTCGGAGTCCCGGGCGCGACGTTGTGACGTCACGCCCGGTACCCGGACATAAACAAAGCCGCAATTGCGGCTCTCAGCATGAGATCGATGAATTTCTTTTCACCGATCTCATGCTTTCTAGCCTGGAGGAGAGATGTGGGGTCTTATTGACCCCACATCTCTCCATAAAGAGGACCTGTCACACACCATTCCTATTACAAGGGATGTTTACATTCCTTGTAATAGGAATAAAAGTGATCAAAAAAAAAATATGTAAAAAAAAGTGTCAAAATAAAAAGAAAGTAGTAAAATAAAAATGAAAACATTTTTTTTTAAAACGCCCCTGCCCCCAGTAGCTCGCGCTCAGAAGCGAACACGCATGTAAGTCCCGCCCACATATGTAAACGCCGTTCAAACCCCTTATGTGAGGTATCGACGCGTGCAGTAAAGTGCGAGCAATAATTCTAGCACTAGACCTCCTCTGTAACTCAAAAATACTAACCTGTAAAAAAAATTAAAGCGTCGCCTATGGAGATTTTTAAGTACCGAAGTTTGGCGCCATTCCATGAGTGTGGGCAATTTCAAATCGTGACATGTTAGGTATCTATTTACTCGGCGTAACATCATCTTTCACATTATATAAAAAAATTGGG
Source organism: Rana muscosa (assembly GCA_029206835.1). Taxonomy (NCBI): domain Eukaryota; kingdom Metazoa; phylum Chordata; class Amphibia; order Anura; family Ranidae; genus Rana; species Rana muscosa. Next base: position 398,409,491 of record CM055125.1, on the reverse strand, counting down.
CTAACTTTACTGTTTTGTTATTTAATTCGTGAAACCGTTTATTTTTCCCCAAAAAAGGCGTTTGAAAAATTATTGCGCAAATACCGTGCAAGATAAAAAGTTGCAATGACCGCCATTTTATTCCCTAGGGTGTCTGCTAAAAAAAAATACATAATGTTTGGGGGTTCTGATTAATTTTCTAGCACAAAATTTTTTACATGAAGGAGAGAAGTGCCAGAATAGGCCCGTTGGAGAAGTGGTTAACATCTACCTCCGCCCACTCCTCAAAATCATCGGCAAACAAGACTTGTGCTACCACTCATACGCTGACGACACCCAACTCTACTTTCGTATCACCGGGAAAAAAGACCAATATCACGGATTGGAAAATTGCCTCACATTGATCGATGATTGGATGACTGAGAGTTCTCTCAAACTCAACGGATCCAAAAACAGAACTCCTTCTCCTCCACGCAAACCGAAAGACAAAAACTAAAACTTCTTGGACACTCCCCACCATCCTTGGACAGACCATCACCCTGAGCACCAAAGTCAAAAGTCTCGGAGTCATCTTTGACTCGGAGATGTCGATGGACGCACAAATAGGATCAGTAGTCAGCGGATCTCACCATCTCCTCCGCCTGCTACGTAGACTCATCCCCTTCATCCCGGAAGAGGACACAGCAGTAGTAGTTGGAACAATTATCAACTCGCGACTCGACTACGCAAATGCCCTCTACCTCGGACTACCCAAATACCAGATTTCACGCCTACAAGTCGTCCAGAACACGGCTGCCAGGCTGGTAATGGGAAAAAAACCTTGGGAATCCATCACCCCATCACTGAGGACCCTTCATTGGCTAACCGTAAAGGACCGGGTCACATTCAAGACCCTCTGTCTCACTCACAAGTGCACACAAGGAAATGCTCCCCAATATCTATGCAAGAAGATAAAACACTACACCCCCAATCGCATTCTCCGATCAACTAACCAAAACCTCCTTCACATCCCCAAGTCCCGCTACAAAACAAAGGGAGAACGAAGATTTGCAGTCCAAGGACCACGGCTTTGGAACGCTCTACCCACGGATATCCGCATGGAAGAAAACCATCGAGCCTTCAGGAAAAAACGTAAGACCCGCCTCTTCTGAAGGATAAGGACGTCACTGGATGCAAAGCGCCTTGAGGCGATTTAGTTCGCATTTGTAGCGCTATACAAGTTATTCACTCACTCACTATTGATCTTTTATTGAAAAGAATCAAGCAACCAATTTTTATACAAAAGTAAAAAACAAAACCATAGTACAAAACTTCAACAGAAAACAAAGGAATACACATCCATGTTCAGAATATATACAATATATACATAATCCACTACCAAAACATCCCTAGAAAACTATCTACATAAAGCAGCAGAGAGGGCCTAAGAGGCACAACCCATCACCTATGTACGCAGCCATTTATCAAAAATTCATCAAAAATACTGATAATCTAGGGTGATAAGAGACAGACAGCCACACCCGGGAAAGAGACTCCTGGCAGTCAGGGAGGCTTGAAACCCCTCCACGCCTTCGACCAAGCCCCCTGCCCCCGCTTGTCTCTCTCAAGCTCCCGAATCCTCCCCACCTCATGCAAAATGTCATACACCACCACCTCAACAGGAAGGAGTTTTTGCCGAATGCTGACCTGACACCGTGCATTCCAGGTGAAATAACGGACTACTAGGCTAACTAAAAAAAGTGTATCCAAACAAAAAACTCCACCGGTATTGAATGCTCCGTACACCCACTCAGCATAACCCAGCCTGGAGAGGAAAGGGACACCGAGGGCCCGCCCCACCTGTTTGTACACCTCTATGTTAAAAGGGCAATGAAGCAGAAAATGGTCCATAGTCTCCTCCTCATCCGCACACTCCTCCCGAGGACAGCTACGATCCATCCCACTGCGGAATTTCAAATTGCCCCGAACATAGAGCTTCCCATGGAAGCACAACCAGGCCAGATCCCTAAATTTAGGGGGTACTCTATCCAAATTAATCAGTCTTAACCCCGCCCTCAAAACTGGGCCCGGGCAATCCCTTAAGGCCAGTGGGTCATGAAAGACTTCGCTCAAGACTCGACTCATAAGGACTTTCCTTGGAACCAATCTGAGATCTTCAGCCGACAATCGCCACTGCCGCAGTAACTTCAGGCACGGAGCGACATAGGCTGGTAGCTGACCACGATGACCCCTGCGATTCTTCACTTGGCCACCTTCTTCCCAAAGTCGTAGAAAAGGCCTAAACCAAGATCTAAATATGCCTACCCATCCAGGAGGTTCCACTGCAAGCATATTACCAATGTTAAACTTTAGAAATAGCAGTGAAAAGAAAAGAACTGGGTTGACCATACCTAAGCCACCCTCCCTCCTGGATAGGTAGGTGACATTCCTCTTGATGGGGTTCAGTCTGTTCCCCCACAGCATCTGGAAGAACACACTACTGACCCTAGCATAGAGAGACACTGGCAAGATGCAGACAAAGCTGACATACAAGAAGATCGGAATCAGGTAAGTCTTAATCAGATCAACCCTTTCCCTCATAGATAACTTCCATCTCTTCCAGCTGACCACCTTAGTATTGGCAATTTCCAGTCTGCCTTCCCAGTTTTTGAGGCCATAATCGCCGGGTCCAAATTCAATGCCTAGTATCTTAATTCTTTCCTGGGGCACTGGAAAGGTGTCCGGGAGATCAAAACCCTCACCATCCTTTCCCATCCAGAAAACTTCAGTCTTTTCCTGATTGATCTTGGAGCCTGATGCTTCAGAATACCGTGATGTCAGACAGACCACCTCCTCCGCTTCATCCGTCCCAGTGACAATCACCGACACATCATCCGCATAGGCAACAACCCTCAATGGCGGCTCACCCGGGAGCCCCACTGGTACACCACACAACATGCCGCTCTCTAGCCTCCTGATGAAGGGGTCGATTGCAAACACATAGAGCAGGGGACTCAGGGGACAACCCTGGCGCACCCCGGAGCCAACCCCAAAGGACTGTCCAACCCAACCATTAACAAGAGGGAAGCTTTCTGCCCCCTTATACAAGACTTTCAGCCAATCGACAAAACCACCCGGCAGACCGTACTTACTAAGGAGCAACCACAGGTACTCATGGTTAACACGATCAAAAGCCTTTGCCTGATCCAATGTCAGCAAATACTTTCCCCAGCCTGCAGCCCTGCACCGCTCCAAGGCCTCCCGGACAGCTAAAATCGCTGTGAAGCTGCTCCTACCCTGGACCGAACAGTGCTGATGGCGAGAAAGCAAAGACTCTGCCACTGACGATAGGCGCCAGAAAAATATCTTTGCCAGTATCTTTCTATCAACATTAAGAAGGCTGATGGGGCGCCAATTCTCAATCATCGAAGGATCTTTACCCTTTGAAAGAAGAATCACAGCCGAGTGCCTCATGGAAGGGGAAAGCACCCCCTCAGCAAGGCAACTGTTAAAAACCTCTACCAAATGCGGGGCCAGAATAGACTTAAAGGCTTTGTAAAACTCAGCCGTCAAGCCATCCGGTCCAGGCGACTTTTTGATGGCAAGCTGTTCAATTGCCCTCATCACCTCTTCGACTGTGATCTCCTCTGTCAAATTCATCAATGGAACATCTCCACCATTTAGACCTGGAGTAGAGTCCAAAAAGCTTTCCATCTTGTCACGGTCAAGCTCTTTCCTCCCAAGAAGGTCGGCATAAAAGGACCTCACGACCTCCAGAATCCCTGACCTGGACTTTGTCAAGGAACCTGTACTGTCCTTAAGGCCAACGACCGTTTTAACAGCTACACCTTGTTTGCAGTTCTGGTAAGGGTCAGGCGAGTGGTACTTCCCATAGTCCCTCTCCAGAACCAAAGAGGCATGCCGGTCATATTGACACTTCCTGAGAAGGAGTTTCACTTCGGAGATTGCCCCAGGATCTCCTCCTCTCGAAACAAGAATATCCAGCTTCCTCCGTAAACGTTGGTAGGTCATGTATTTATTAAACTGATTTCTATTGGCTAGGCCCCTGAAGAATCCAGCGATCCTCTTTTTGGTCAGCTCCCACCACTCAGCCTTGCTGCTACAAAAGTCCAGGATGGTCACCTGTGCCTGAAAGAATTCCTCAAAGGATTGTCTAACATGTTCTTCCTTGAGTAGTGTCGAATTTAATCTCCAGATGCCCTTGCCCCTCTGAGGGGAGTCTGAAGCATTCAGTACCACAGATAGCATACAGTGATCAGAGAACTCTACTGCCTGCACCACTGGGGGCGAGAAAGCAGAGGCCTCCTTCAAAAAAAACCTATCTATCCTACTCTGACTATTACCACGATGAAAAGTGAACCCGGTGTCATCTGGGAGGTGCTTAATGTGCACATCCACAAGACCAGCATCCCTAACCATACTATTTAAAAAAACGCTATCATATCCCAGCCTGTCCTTGAAGTCCTTCCTGTCCTTGGGCCTAGTTATTGTATTAAAGTCACCTCCAAAGACCACTTGCCGGGATGTAAAAAGAAATGTCTTGATCCTTGTAAAAAGGCATTTCCTGTCCCACTTTGTGTGCGGCCCATAAACATTGATTAGGCGCAGGTCCTGCCCTCCCACAAGGACGTCTAAGACCATACATCTCCCAATCTCCACCTCAATAACCCGCCGGACAGTTACCATGCCGGTTTTAAACAACACCGCCACACCGCCGTAAGGCTCGGCCGCAAGAGACCAGTAAGATGGACCATACCTCCACTCTCTCTTGGCCATATGAATATCTGCCAAGGAGGTGAGCCTAGTCTCTTGCAAAAATAAAATTTCAGCATCTAATTGGCTGAACAAAAAGAAGGCCATAGAACGAGCTCTTACTGACTTAATGCTGGCGACATTAATTGTCACCACTTTTAACGGAGGGGGAACCGCCATTTGGGTTATTGGGTGGATTGCTTCTTAGCTCCCCTCTGCTGCTCATCACCAGAAGCCTCTCTCTTTCTAGAGGCCGCCTCAAAGTCCATTTCGAAATCGGAACTTCTCTCAGAAGAAGCTCCGGATGAAGAAATATCCCACTTGGAGGACCTATGACGGCTGGAGACAGGAACCGGAGCTTCCCGTCCCCGTTCCGTCCTCACCGCCTGCCTCTTCCGCCTCCCAACCTTCCTTCTCTCCTCCAGGTACCGCAGGTCAGCCTCAGAGATGCCCTCATCTCTTACTTTTTTCTTTAAAGTCTTTCCACAAGACTTCTTTACAGAGGAAGAAGCAACCTTTTTAGTACACGCTGGTGGGGGGGGTGATCCCTTTAAGTCAGACTCGGGAGGGGTAGACTCCTGGGGGGTAACTGACTCGGGGGGCACAGACTTGGAAGGTTCTGACACAAGAGGAGAGGGTACAGTAGGCTGGGGGGACACAGAGACAGAAACAGAAGGAGTACTTACAGACACAGGAGGGGTGGCCACAGGAACTGGAGAGGGATCCTGAGCAGGACCGGGGGAGGGGGTCACCGCAGAGGAGGATGGTACACCAGGGGTCTCACCCTCCATCCTGTCCAGCCTTGACATGTCATCTACTACCTCCTTCTCCATATTGTGCCAGGCTTCAGGACACCTGCTGTAGGGGTGGCCAAGGCGCAGGCACAGGTTGCACCTGATCTTCCTGGTACAGTCCTTAGCCATATGACCCTGACCCCGACACACTGAACACATCAAGGCTGAACAGGAGGAGCTCAAGTGCCCCTTTTCTCCACAGCGGTGACACAGCTTCGGCTGACCAGGGTAGAAAACAGTCATCCTATCCCTCCCTATGAAAGCTGAGGAGGGCAGGTGACGGACAACATTCCCATCCCTGGCCAACCTGACTGTTACCGACCATCCCCCAGTCCAGATGTTACGCTCATCATGGATTTTATTAGGTTTGGTCAAAACCTCCCCATAGTTCCTTAACCAGACCTCTAGATCCCGAGCAGGAACACTCTCATTGGTCAGGATAATGGTAATTTTTTTTACTGTTGACCTCTGAGAAACCGCAACTGGGACCAGACCTTCCCATTCAGGTCTTGACCTGCACCGAGCCTCATATCGCTCCCAGAACAGGTCAAGACCCTCTGGCCTGGTGAAACTAACCGTATAGTCCCTTGTCCCAGCTACGTGTATAAAGGCATACAGGTCATTTGCACCAAAACCCATCTCCAATATCAAGTCCACCACTGCACGCCGTGCTGGAGGGATGGCACCACCTTCCCATTTCAGAATAACTACATTCCGTCTGGGACCCCCAGCAGAAGCCAGAGACCCAAGACCAGATCCTGGGGCGCTCAAAGTGGCAGCTTGTAGGGGAAAACCCCGCTTGGGAGCGGGACTACCAGGAGCAGAGTGTGCCACCTCTGCAAATGTAGGTTTCTCAGGGCCAGGGGCCCACACTGAAGTCACATTAGTCTGCACATTATCTGCATGAACAGAGTTGGTAGGATTGTCCATCACACTTGTACTGGGACCATTGTTCATCACACGTGTACTGGGACCATTGTTCATCACACCTGAACTGGGAGGATTTTTTTCAGCCACACACACATTCCCATCAGCAATAGTCACAGTTGCTGCAATACCAGTTGTCTCCTGATGCTGCACTGTAGAGCCCTCAGCAGCAGTGGGGCAAACAGCTTTGGACTCAGCCAAAGAAAGGTTAATGGGCTGTTCTGACACTTGCAGTTCATTTACAGAAATGACATTTTTTAAATGCAAACCTTGCTGCATTGCAGCCTCAGCAGGCACAACATTGTCATTAGGCACATTATCAGTCATGGTGCTAGACGGTACAAAAACCGTCTTATCCACAACATGGGACTTAGCAGGCTTTACTTTATCAGGTACATCATCAGTAATGTCTTCCTCATTAAATATCATCTGATTCCCCCGCATAGGAGACTCCATTACCTGGATGGCCCTTAGCATGCCTCCTGAGTCCTGGGAAGGCCTGGGGCTTCTTACCTCTCCCTGGGGGGGCAGGGGGTCAGAACTGGGGGTCTCCTCCTCCTCCACCTCCATCTTTGTCACCCTTCCAAACCTCTTGTCGTTGCAAAACTTCTCTTTAAAGGGCCCATCTCTGCCTTCCATCATGGCCACGATGGTCTCCTGATGATCCACACGGACCTTGGCCAGCTGGATTTCCGGATCCATGGATCCCCGTTTCTGGCTATGTAAGCCCTCACGTTGCCTTCGCAGGCGCTTCAACTCCGCTCTCAGCTTGTACAGCTTGTCCCTCTCCCTGTTCAGGACCTTAATCCCGGCCACCACTCGCTCCCGAATGGCCTCCGAGCCTTCATCCTCACCAGGGGCAGAGAGATCAGCTTTTGCAGAGGAAGGCAGTTCACCTGATAGCCCAGGAGATGACTGGGAGCCTCCAGCAGGAGAGGCCCCGCTGCCCTCCATGGCCTCCCCAGAAAGGGGGCCAGGGAGCTGGGAGAGATTTCACCACCACTCCCCTCTCACAGAGCAGCTTCAGAGGCACCTTCCTCCTGACACACCTGTGCTCCAATGATGGGCGGGGCACTATTCCTCCCACTGACACCAATGATGGGGCACTATTCCTCCCACTGACACCAATGATGTGGCACTATTCCACCCACTGACACCAATGAAGGGGCAGTATTCCTCCCACTGACACCAATGACGGGACACTATTCCTCCCACTGACACCAATGATGGGACACTATTCCTCCCACTGACACCAATGATGGGACACTATTCCTCCCACTGACACCAATGATGGGGCACTATTCCTCCCACTGACACCAATGATGGGGCACTATTCCTCCCACTGACACCAATGATGGGACACTATTCCTCCCACTGACACCAATGATGGGACACTATTCCTCCCACTGACACCAATGATGGGACACTATTCCTCCCACTGACACCAATGATGGGACACTATTCCTCCCACTGACACCAATGATGGGGCACTATTCCTCCCACTGACACCAATGATGGGGCACTATTCCACCCACTGACACCAATGACGGGACACTATTCCTCCCACTGACACCAATGATGGGACACTATTCCTCCCACTGACACCAATGATGGGACACTATTCCTCCCACTGACACCAATGATGGGGCACTATTCCTCCCACTGACACCAATGATGGGGCACTATTCCTCCCACTGACACCAATGATGGGACACTATTCCTCCCACTGACACCAATGATGGGACACTATTCCTCCCACTGACACCAATGATGGGACACTATTCCTCCCACTGACACCAATGATGGGGCACTATTCCTCCCTCTGACACCAATGATGGGGCACTATTCCACCCACTGACACCAATGACGGGACACTATTCCTCCCACTGACACCAATGATGGGACACTATTCCTCCCACTGACACCAATGATGGGACACTATTCCTCCCACTGACACCAATGATGGGACACTATTCCTCCCACTGACACCAATGATGGGGCACTATTCCTCCCACTGACACCAATGATGGGGCACTATTCCCCCCACTGACACCAATGATGGAACACTATTCCTCCCACTGACACCAATGATGGGGCACTATTCCTCCCACTGACACCAATGATGTGGCACTATTCCTCCCACTGACACCAATGATGGGGCACTATTCCTCCCACTGACACCAATGATGGGGCACTATTCCCCCCACTGACACCAATGATGGGACACTATTCCTCCCCACTGACACCAATGATGGAACACTATTCCTCCCACTGACACCAATGATGGGGCACTATTCCTCCCACTGACACCAATGATGGGGCACTATTCCCCCCACTGACACCAATGATGGGACACTATTCCTCCCCCTATACCAATGATGAGGCATTGTTTATGCCCACTGACACCAGGACATTTTCTATCACCCCCTGGCCACAGTCTACCCCTTAAACTTGAAGAACAGTAAACTGGCTCTTTTCTTAGAACGTTTGGAGACCCCTGATCTAAACCAGGGGTTCTCAACCTTAAGAGCGAGATCTGGTAAATTCTTTCAAAACTGTCCATGTACCAAAAATAAAAGTATTGGAATACAAAATATGTATTGAAATTCTGGAAGGTTCTGGATGGGGCTGGGCATCACTGCAAGGAGGGTTCTGGAGCGGGTTAGGGGACTTGGTGGGCCTGTAGGGAATGAGGTTTCGGTGTATAAAATTTTTAAAATAAACAAATACAACGCTATGTGATATATATCACTATATTATATAATTGCCGTGAGCAATGCGCGAGTAAATGTTGGAGCAACTTGAATTCCCAAACAAAGAGTATAAATGGTAAAAAACATATAAATGAAATACTTGTTGTACAGCAAGTGCACAGTGAAAGAAATATAAAAATATTGAAGTAAACATCAAAATATAAAAAAATTCTTAATTTCAGCAAGTCCACAGTGAGAAAAAATATATAAATATATTCAAAACTTATTTTCAGCAAGTCCACAGTGAAAAAACCTGATTATATTATATATATATATATATATATATATATATATATATATATATATATATAATATAAACAAGCAATATAAGCAAGCAAGTGCCCAGTAAAAGAAATATAAACATATTGAAGTGAACTTAAAAATATAAAAAATTATTAATTTCAGCAAGTCCACAGTGAAAAAAATATATATACATTCAAAACTTATTTTTCAGCAAGTCCACAGTGAAAATGTGTATATATTGTGACAGCAGGAAGGTAAAGTCACCTGGTTGCATCCAGGGGGGTAGATATATTTCTCCCAGATTCAGGCTTTATGCTGACTTATACAACTAGGGAGGGAGTTGATGAAGCCCAGCTGAGGCTAGTGGGCTCATGGATGACTCATACCTCTAGGGAGAGGGCTGGGCGTCGTGCAGGCAGGGAGTTGATGAGACCAGCTGAAGCCTGTCAGTTCGTTTAAGGCCTCTATAAAAACTCCCAGCTTCATTAGATGTTAGCTCATGCCTGGACCCAGACCTGTGTGGACTGTCTAGGGAGAGTGAACCCCTGTGCGGTGAGGCAAAGCCTGTGTGGCTATTTGTTTGGACTTTTACTAAACCAGGGACTTAGGGACTAGGACAGCACCAGGCTGATCCCAGTTGTTAGTTTAGGAAACCTGCATGTTTAGTCAGAGGTCAAACTGACCAGGATTTATTTTGTTTATGTTTCTTTTTGGCTTTGCTGTGTTTTTGTCACTGTACATAGAGAAATAAACCGCACCTTTTGATTTTGAAAACCACAACCTCCGTCTGCTGGCCCTGTTTTTGTGTGGGGAGCCCAACCAGGGGGTCACACACACCCGCTACTGAGTTAACCCCCTCACAGTTGGTGGAGAATGCGGGCAGTTTTTTTTAAGCCAGCATGGAGGAGATACTGAAACAGCTGGCTCTAGCAAATGCCAATCAACAGCAGACAAATGCAGGTTTGCAAAGGAGCCTTGCAGCCCAGCAGCAAGCTCATCAACAAGCCCAGCAGCAATCTGAGGCCCGCTTCATAGACCTGTTACAGAAGCAAGAGCAGAGACTACAACAAATGGAAGCAGTAATGCAGCAACGTCCGCAGACCAGTGAGGAAAGCCGTCCCACTAATACCGCGTCCTTTGGGGTGAGTCGTTTATTGACAAAAATGACTGGAGAGGATGATCCAGAGGTATTTTTGACCACATTTGAAAGGACTGCTGAAAGAGAAAAGTGGCCTGAGGAGCAGTGGGCTGGACTGGTGGCTCCTCTGTTAACTGGTGAATCGCAGAAGGCTTACTATGACCTAGAGCCTGACCAAGCAAAAGACTATGTGATGCTAAAAGCTGAAATATTGGCAAGGCTGGGTGTCACCCTGGCTGTCCGGGCTCAGCGTGTGCATAACTGGACTTTCCAGCTTGGAAAACCCCCCAGGTCTCAAATGTATGATCTCATTCACCTGAGCAGGAAGTGGCTACAGCCAGAGACTTTGTCCGCACCAGAGATTGTGGAACGTGTTGTAATGGATCGGTTTTTGAGAGCTCTTCCTACTGCCATCCAAAAGTGGGTAAGCCATGGAGACCCAGAGACGGCCGATGGTCTTGTGGATCGTGTAGAGAAATACTTGGCTACAGAGAACCTGACGGCCTCTTCCAGAGACTCTCGGACTTTCCACCCTAAGACCAGACCATCCCCAGGGGCGGATAAGAGGATTCCAAGGGGTGAGGGTGGAGAGAGTGAGAGGGTGGGAGCTCTACCCAAAGTTTGGCGAGAACAGCCTGGGAAGTCAGGGGCTCAAGAGGCAGCCAAAAGGATTGTTTGCTACCGCTGCCGGCAAGCGGGACATATTGCAGCAAATTGCCCGGTTGTGGAGGAACCCATGCAATGTGACTTTCTGACGGACAGACGTCAGTCGCTGTGTGCGACAGTCGCATGCACTGCCATTCGGGGAACTGAGAAACATTTATGCAAAATGTGTATTAATGGTAGAAATGTTGTGGTATTACTGGATTCAGGTAGCCTTGTGACCCTGATAAAGGCTGAATTAGTTAAAACAGAGGTCTCTGGGAATAGCAAGGTAGCTGTTATTTGTGTGCATGGGGACACCCGAGAGTATCCAGTGACTACAGTGTGTTTCGAGACCCCCAAAGGTACCCTCTCTCATCCAGTGGGGTTAGTATCTCAATTACCGCATGATGCCATTGTGGGAAGAGATTTTCCGAAGTTCTGGGAACTGTGGGATGATCCTGAGCCCCCCACTGGTGCCCCTATGTACCAGGAATGTGATAGCCAGAACTCCCCTGAGAGTGGTGAGGACTCTCCAGAATTTCCCTTGTCAGTATTGGCAGGGGAGACTCAAGAAACTGGAGAGGAGCCCACCTCCTCAGACGAAAACCTACCGTCTGTGGAGTTTTCTGATCTGGAGGTTCACAGGGAAAATTTTGCCACAGAACAGTTAAAAGACCCCGCCCTAATAAAGGCACGGGAAAACGTAGTGGAAATAGATGGCGAGTTAGTGAACCCAGATAATGCCTGCACTTACCCATACTTCAGCGTAGAGAAGGACCTACTGTATCGGGTGGCAAAAAGGGCAGAAGAAACCGTTGAGCAGCTTGTGGTGCCCAAACCTTACAGGAAGTTGGTGTTGGAGTTGGCCCATGGGCACATTCTTGGAGGTCATCTGGGGACAGAGAAAACCCGAGAGAGGGTATTACAGAGATTCTATTGGCCTGGGGTGATGAAGGACATAGAAAATTATTGTTCCTCCTGCCCTGTGTGTCAGAGGTCGGCCCTGATGCCACATTTCCGTAGCCCGCTGGTCCCTCTACCCATCATTGAGGTCCCGTTTGAGAGAATCGCAATGGATTTGGTAGGTCCTATAATCAAGTCCGCTAGGGGGCACCAGTACATATTGGTTATAATGGACTATGCCACCCGTTATCCAGAAGCGATCCCTCTCAGAAATACCTCGGCCAAAACCATAGCCAAAGAGCTATCTCTTGTTTTTAGCCGGGTGGGTATTTGTAAAGAACTGCTTACGGACCAAGGTACACCCTTTATGTCCCGGGTTATGAAAGAGCTGTGTAAATTGTTCAAAGTGACGCAATTGCGTACATCTGTGTATCACCCCCAAACCGATGGGCTGGTTGAAAGATTCAACAAAACCCTAAAACAAATGTTGAAGAAAGTGGTGGATAGAGATGGAAAGGATTGGGACTGTCTACTTCCTTATTTGATGTTTGCTATTAGGGAGGTGCCCCAATCCTCTACGGGATTCTCCCCCTTTGAGTTACTGTATGGGAGACACCCAAGAGGGCTGTTGGATATTGCCAAGGAAACTTGGGAAAGTGAGAGTTCTCCCCACAGGAGTGTGATTGAGCATGTCGCCCTGATGCAAGATCGAATTGCACAGGTAATATCCATCGTGAAGGAACATTTGGCCCAAGCGCAGTTGGCACAGCAGAGAGTGTACAACCGTGGAGCAAAGACCCGTACCTTTTCCCCGGGGGATAGGATATTGGTACTTGTCCCTACGGTTGAAAGTAAATTCCTTGCCAAATGGCAAGGCCCCTACGAGATAATGGAAAAAGTGAGCGAAGTGAATTACAAGGTCAGACAACCAGGAAGGCGAAAGCCCGAACAGATATATCACGTTAATCTGTTGAAAGCCTGGAGGGATAGAGAGTCCCTAGTCGCAGAAACTTGGTCACCAGCTCAAACTGGTTGCGTGATTCCGGAGGTTGGAATAGCAGCCACCTTGTCACAACCCCAACAACAGGAGGTTAAGGAGTTTGTGCTTCGCAACAAGGAGGTGTTCTCTGAGCTGCCGGGACAAACATCTGGGGTAGAGCATGATATTATTACCCCGCCCGGTGAAAGGGTGAAGTTAAAACCCTATCGGATCCCAGAGGCCCGACGGGAGGCAATACGGGAGGAAGTACATAAAATGCTGAACTTAGGGGTGATAGAGGAGTCCCAAAGTGATTGGTCTAGTCCCATTGTGTTGGTGCCTAAACCGGATGGGAGCTGGCGATTTTGTAACGATTTTCGTCAGTTGAACAAAGTTACAAAATTTGACACCTACCCCATGCCACGTATAGATGAGTTGATCGACCGGCTGGGAACAGCCCGATACATGACGACTCTTGACCTCACAAAAGGGTATTGGCAAATTCCCCTGGCCAAGTCGGCCAAAGAGAAAACCGCATTTGTAACCCCAGACGGGGCGTTCCAATATAAGAGAATGCCGTTCGGGTTACAGAATGCGCCGGCCACATTCCAGCGGAAAATGGACCAGATACTGAGGCCCCATCGGAAGTATGCTGCGGCTTACCTGGATGACGTAATTGTCCATAGCACAGATTGGGCCTCACATCTGCCAAAAGTGCAAGCAGTCCTAGACTCTATCCGGGAAGCGGGGTTTACGGCTAACCCCAAGAAGTGTACCATTGGGCAGGAGGAGGCCAAATATCTTGGGTACACCATTGGCAGGGGAGTGATAAAACCCCAACTCAACAAAGTCGAGGCCATCCAGAGTTGGCCACGTCCCAACAGCAAGAAGCAGGTACGAGCCTTTCTGGGAATCGCGGGTTATTATCGGCGCTTCATTCCCCACTTTGCTTCTAAGGCTGTGCCCCTAACCAACCTGACGAAAGGGAAAGGGTCGGTCATGATTAAATGGACCCCCGAGGCTGAGGCAGCATTCCAATTCTTGAAACAAGCCTTATGTAGCCAGCCAGTGTTGTACTCACCCGACTTCTCTAAAGACTTTGTCGTACAAAGTGATGCGTCAGATGTGGGGTTAGGAGCAGTATTGTCCCAGGTCTGGAACGGGGAAGAGCACCCAGTCATTTACCTCAGCAGGAAGTTGAAGTCCCATGAGGTAAATTACGCCACGGTTGAAAAGGAGTGTTTAGCGGTGAAGTGGGCTCTAGATTCCCTTCGGTACTATCTGCTAGGTAGGCACTTTGACATGGTTACGGATCACGCTCCGTTAAAGTGGATGGCTCAAAACAAGGAGACAAATAGAAGAGTGAATAGGTGGTTCCTGGCCCTACAGGAATTCAACTTCACAGTAAAGCATCGCCCTGGCGTTCAAATGGGGAATGTGGATGCTTTGTCTCGAGTACATGAATGCCTGATTGCTGGTGTTCCAACCCCAAGGTTAAAACAAGAGGGGGGGGTATGTGACAGCAGGAAGGTAAAGTCACCTGGTTGCATCCAGGGGGGTAGATATATTTCTCCCAGATTCAGGCTTTATGCTGACTTATACAACTAGGGAGGGAGTTGATGAAGCCCAGCTGAGGCTAGTGGGCTCATGGATGACTCATACCTCTAGGGAGAGGGCTGGGCGTCGTGCAGGCAGGGAGTTGATGAGACCAGCTGAAGCCTGTCAGTTCGTTTAAGGCCTCTATAAAAACTCCCAGCTTCATTAGATGTTAGCTCATGCCTGGACCCAGACCTGTGTGGACTGTCTAGGGAGAGTGAACCCCTGTGCGGTGAGGCAAAGCCTGTGTGGCTATTTGTTTGGACTTTTACTAAACCAGGGACTTAGGGACTAGGACAGCACCAGGCTGATCCCAGTTGTTAGTTTAGGAAACCTGCATGTTTAGTCAGAGGTCAAACTGACCAGGATTTATTTTGTTTATGTTTCTTTTTGGCTTTGCTGTGTTTTTGTCACTGTACATAGAGAAATAAACCGCACCTTTTGATTTTGAAAACCACAACCTCCGTCTGCTGGCCCTGTTTTTGTGTGGGGAGCCCAACCAGGGGGTCACACACACCCGCTACTGAGTTAACCCCCTCACAATATATATATATATATATATATATATATATATATACATACATACATACACACACATGTATTAAGAAAGAAATATAAAAATATTGAAGTAAACTTCAAAATTTCAAAAATTCTTAATTTCAGCACGTCCACAGTGAAAATATATATAATTTAATGTCCCATAAAGTGACTCTGTGTTGATGATCCAAATAATATTAACCATGACTTCACACACGTGCCCCCCCCCCGTGTGACTGCGCTCACCTCGAATTGGGTGACCTCACAATTAAGTTCGGTCCACAATAGCAGCTGAACCACCTCTGGGCTCTAAGTAGCAGGATTTTCAGGCTCCCCCAGGTGTAATCCAAAGATGGTATCCTCAATTTAAAATACAAAAAAGACGCCAGATTGCATTATCATTTAAATATAGAAATGTATTATAGGTAAACATCAGGGTACTCACACTTTATGGGTGCTTGCAGGGCGCCAGGCTATAGAAAACATACAATGTTAAAATCCTCCCCAAATGGTTTGCAGGCTTGTGTGAATCCCCCTGAGGAAGACACGTGAACGCCCTGTGTCGTCACGTGTAGGGGAGGGGCCAGGATGGTGGAGGAGACAATTTCCCCCTGAGGAAGACACATGATCGTCCTGTGTCGTCACGCGTAGGGGAGGGGCCAGGATGGTGGAGGAGACAGATTCCCCCTGAGGAACACACATGATCGCCCTGTGTCGTCACGCGTAGGGGAGGGGCCAGGATGCTGGAGCAGACATATTCCCCCTGAGGAAGACACATGATCGCCCTGTGTCGTCACGCGTAGGGGAGGGGCCAGGATGGTGGAGGAGACAGATTCCCCCTGAGGAAGACTCATGATCGCCCTGTGTCGTCACGTGTAGGGGAGGGGGCAGGACAGTGGAGGAGACAGTCACTTGCTCTCTGAGTTAGCTGCTGATTCAGAGTGAGTGATACATCACATAGCGCTGCATTTGTTTATTTTTAACACTATAGGAGTTTGCCAGGCACTGGGGGCACTGTATGAGGTTGATGGGCAATGCAGACCACTATGGGAGGTTGGTTGGCACTTAGGGAGCACTGTGGGAGCTTAGGGGATCTGCAGCCAGTTGGAGGCTCAGGAGAGGGGTCCATTGCCTGGGGGTTGAAAACTTCTGCTCCATACTCTGAAAGCAGGAAGAAAAAACCCACCCAAAAAAAAAGACACTGACGGTAAAGTGAATGTTCTGTCAGAGAAACGCTCCAGCTGTACATTCAGGACGCACTCACAACGGTTTCTACACATGCGCTAATGCATGTTGCTGTACATACATATTTGCATGCGCCCATGTGATGGGACTTTTTTTGATCAATGCATCACAGCGACGGAGTCTATAGGTTGTCTATAGATCTTGCGGGGTGTTCGGGCCATGTGAACGCCATCTTGATTTCTATTCTCCCCACTCAATGCAGTGGTGAAAGCCCTAAACTGAAATGTAGGGGAACAGAAAACGTTGGAGGTCTCTCGTCCTTTAGTGATAAGGGCCCATTACAAATAAATGTACACTTGTTCTACCTCGAGAAGTTGTGAAGAAAAATAATAATAGACCTACTGTACAGGTCCACAGAAGATATGAGATCCATCCAGCACGTCTAGATTCACGGACCAGCGAGAAGCTATTATTTTTTTTGGCAGGAGGCTGCAGAGCTTTCCTTGGAGTAGTGCGATATTTCTGCCTTTTTTCCCGCTGTTCTTGTAGACTGCCCGTCAAACATGGCCACTTCCCACATCAACCCTTTGCAAGCTGGAGGAGACCCAGCAGAGATTTTGCAGTGAAATCAGATAAGTACAACAAAATGAAAAGCTATTATCCAATCAGTATAAATGGGCTTCATGGTGTGACCGGCGGCGCAGTGACCGACATAAAAACAGTCAAAGCAATACGAAGCGCGGGGTTTAGCTAAAACATTTGGTGAGAGCGTTTAGAATGCAATACGCACAAAACGTGGATTTCAAGAGATCCGTAGCCAAATCGAGAAACCGCTTCCAGTTCAATCACACGCCATTCTGCCCAGTCTCTCAATATGGATTCAAAGAACTGAACGTTGCTTGAAGAGATCTGAAACTTCTCCAAAAGAAAAAACGAAGAAGAGAAAGACAAGGGGATCTACAAACCCACCAATCTGAGTGTAGATGTGCCGAGTGACAATGGGAACAATGTGCAGGGTGAAGATGCTCGTCAGGGTTGTCTGGAGAATCCTATACTGAGTGTTTGCTGAATCCCTGTATGGAGTATGGTAGAAGGTATTGTCCCAAAAAAGAGGGTGAAGTAATCAGAGGCGTCTGCATGTTAGGAGATGCTGATAGACTAAATCCTTAGCAGGTAGGTACAGTACTTACACTTCCAACACATCCAGGAATTCCAGGGTACCTGTTTGTGCACACATCAGCATGCGTTAGCCTCCATCAGCACTTGTTTGTGTGTATCAGTGTGCATTGACGATGTTGGGCATGTTTTTGACCTGGAGGGTATTTAAGCACCAGTCTATATAGTATCACCAGCCACCCTTGAGCTAGACTGCTATAATACTGCTGTTGCCTGCCTGTTGCCAACCCAGAAAGTCTGACCTGACTACTCTCTTGCCTGATGCCTGCCTCGACCCTTGCCTGGACCTGACTACTCTCTTGCCTGCTGCCTGCCTCTATCTGAACTAGACTACTCTCTTGCCTGCTTGTCTGCCTCAACTTCTGCCTGAATGTGACTATTACCTTGCCTGCTGCCTGTCTATACCTCTGCCTGGACCTGACTACTCTCCTGCTGACTGTCTTTGCCTGGACCTGACTACTCTCTGGCCTGCAGCCTGCCTAGACCTCTGTCTGGACCTGACTATTCTCTTGCCTGCTTCCTGCCTAGACCTCAGCCTGGACCTGACAACTCCCTTTCCTGCTGACTGTCTTTGCCTGGACTTGACTACTCTCTTGCCTGCTGCCTGCCTCGACCCTTGCCTGGACCTGACTACTCTCTTGCCTGCTGCCTGCCTCTATCTGAACTAGACTACTCTCTTGCCGGCTTGTCTGCCTCAACCCCTGCCTGAATGTGACTATTACCTTGCCTGCTGCCTGTCTATACCTCTGCCTAGACCTGACTACTCTCTTGCCTGCTGCCTCCCTAGACCTCTGTCTGGACCTGACTACTCTCCTGCTGACTGCCTTTGCCTGGACTTGACTGCTCTCTTGCCTGATGCCTGCCTAGATCTCTGTCTGGACCTGACTATTCTCTTGCCTGCTGCCTGCCTAGACCTCTGCCTGGACCTCACTACTCCCTTTCCTGCTGACTGCCTTTGCCTGGACTTGACTACTCTCTTGCCTGATGCCTGCCTAGACCTCTGTCTGGACCTGACTATTCTCTTGCCTGCTGCCTGCCTAGACCTCTGCCTGGACCTGACTACTCCCTTTCCTGCTGACTGCCTTTGCCTGGACTTGACTACTCTCTTGCCTGATGCCTGCCTAGACCTCTGTCTGGACCTGACTATTATCTTGCCTGCTGCCTGCCTAGACCTCTGCCTGGACCTGACTACTCCCTTTCCTGCTGACTGCCTTTGCCTGGACTTGACTACTCTCTTGCCTGCTGCCTGCCTAGACCTGTCTGTACCTGACTATTCTCTCGCCTGCTGCCTGCCTATACCTCTGCCTGGACCTGGCTACTCTCATTCCTGATGACTGCCTTTGCCTGGACCTGACTACTATTTTTCCTGTCACCTGCCTCCCCCTCTGCCTGGACCTGTCTATGCTCTTGCCTGCTGCATGCCCCCACCTCTGCCTGGACCTGACTACTCTCTTTCCTGCTGACTGCCTTTGCCTGGACCTGACTACAGTCTTTCCTGTTGCTCGTCTCTGCCTAGACCTGACTACTCTCTTGCCTATCACCTGCCTCCACCCCTGACTGAACCTGACTACTCTCTTGCCTGCAGCTTGCCTCCACCTCTGCCTGGACATAACTGCTCTCTTGCCGAGGTTTGCCTCTGCCTGGACCTGACTACTCTCTTGCCTGCTGCCTGCCTCCTCCTATGCCTGAACCTGACTACAGTCTTTCCCGCTGCTTGTCTCTCCCTGGACCTTACTACTCTCTTGTCTGTCACCTGCCTCCACCTCTGTCTGGACCTGGAAACTCTTTCTTGCTGTCTGCCTCTGTCTGAACCTGACATCTCTCTTGCCTGCAGTCTGCCTCCTCCTATGCCTGGACCTGACTACAGTCTTTTCTGCTGCTTGTTTCTGCCTGGATCTGACTACGTTCTTGCCTGCCTCCACCCCTGCCTAGGCCTGAACACTCTCTTGCCTGCTGCCTGCCTCCACCTCTGCCTGGACCTGACTACTTTTTTTTTTCCTGCTATCTGCCTCTGCCTGGACCTAACTGCTCTGTATGAGAAGACTTAGCACTGCAGGCCATCTGTTGAGCTACCCCTTGGTGGGGTGATCCCGAGGGCCTCAAACTAATTTAATTTTTCATCAAAGAAAACTGGGGACCATTAAGGTGATGGGGGGGAGGGGTGGCTCTGATATGATAAAGGTCCTCTGATGTGATCGAAGGGCACCTCTTATATGATGAGGGACCTCTGATATGATGGAGGTGGACCTCTGATGTGATGGAGGGGGACCTCTGATGTGATGGAGGGGACCTCTGATGTTATGGAGGGGACCTCTGATATGATGGGGGGACCTCTGATATGATGGGGGGACCTCTGATGTGATGGGGGGACCTCTGATATGATGGAGGGACCTCTGATGTGATGGGGGGGACCTCTGATGTGATGGAGGGGACCTCTGATGTGATGGAGGGGACCTCTTATGTGATAGAGGGGACCTCTGATGTGATGGAGGTGACCTCTGATGTGATGGAGGTGGACCTCTGATGTGATGGAGGGGGACCTCTGATGTGATGGAGGGGACCTCTGATGTTATGGAGGGGACCTCTGATATGATGGGGGGACCTCTGATATGATGGGGGGACCTCTGATGTGATGGGGGGACCTCTGATATGATGGAGGGACCTCTGATGTGATGGGGGGGACCTCTGATGTGATGGAGGGGACCTCTGATGTGATGGAGGGGACCTCTTATGTGATAGAGGGGACCTCTGATGTGATGGAGGTGACCTCTGATGTGATGGAGGGGACCTCTGATGTGATGGAGGGGGACCTCTGATGTGATGGAGGGGGACCTCTGATGTGATGGAGGGGGACCTCTGATGTGATGGAGGGGACCTCTGATGTGATTGAGGGGACCTCTGATGTGATGGAGGGGACCTCTGATGTGATGAGGGGACCTCTGATGTGATGGAGGGGACCTCTGATGTGATGGAGGGGACCTCTGATCCAAAATGGCACAGCTAGAGCAGTCTGCACGTATGCGGCAGCATCATTGTCCATGCATGTGCAGAGCGTTCCGATGGCGCCATTTTTGCATTGACACTTGCACACTGTGATGAGGTGGAGCCCACGCAATGCAAAGTTCATGTTCATAGACCCCTCACAAAGGGTACTGTCCTAGTAAAATGGGAACGGTTGGTCATCCCACTACAACAGGAAGTTAGGCGCTCACTGGATTTCTGGCGGGTCACCCGGTATTTTCCAGTTGTTTGAGAGTTCTTGAAAGGAGAAGACCCCAGGAATCGTACATGGATCCCGGCACTCGTAGTCAGAAAGTTACATTGTTCCAATGTTTAGGGCTGTGAGGTTACAATGTATCTAAATTCTAAACTGTGACAAGGATGACTGGCAACATTACCACAGTTACCATAGAAACGGCAGTGCGGGCCTCCGTGAATGGAGGGGGAGCGCTGTATGGTCAGTGACAACATTCCTCCATATCATATGAAGATCGGTGTGAAGGCAAAGAGGAAATTCTCACCAAATTATCTCCGAAAAGAACCCAGCACCGCTGTGACCAACACAGGAGCCCCTTCCCTGGGGCCCAAATACTGATTGATCCGGTAATAAATAATCATACAACTGGAATCAGTTCAGTCTGCATGGAGTATGTAGAGCTTTCCCGGGAGTCTACAACTCTTGCCACTGTAATAATAATGGAATGTTCCTTTTAGTTTTAGATAGAGAGGAGGAAGGTCAGGACCTCCGTTACATGTCCCTGTTGGAAAGATTCTTCCTCATTTCCTGTCATGGTGACACCTTGTGTGTTAGGATGCATTTGGGTGTCACCAGAACAGGAAGGGAGGAAAAATCTCTCCAACGGGGACACAGATTGCTCTCCATTCATCCTGGACTCCCCATCTTACATGTAAATACAAATCCTGATAATAACATTTAAAAAAACAGAATACAGCACAAAAAAAAAACAAAAAAAACACGCCCGCTATCAATAAACACCGCGCAACAGTATAATCCACAAAACACTGCCTGTCAGACTCACATAGAAGTGAATGGGGCTCGGCTTGCAGGTGCAACGCAAGATTAACAAACGTAAAATAAATAATTAAAGTATAACTAAAGGCAAAACTTTATTTTTTTAGTTTTGGAGTGGAGGTGGATTAGACCCCCTGTCGGGTTTTTATTGTTCTCTGTGTCCCCGTTAAAGAGATTCACCCTCTCTGATTGTCCTGTTTACCATTATCACCAAAAGTGAAGCCAAATCCCAAATTTTTGGTTGTTTCCAGAACAGGAAAGGATGGGGGAAAATCCTCCCAATTCTGGTTACAACCAGGGATTTATTCCCCTCACATTTGGAGGGATTTCCTTTCACTTCCTGTTCGGCTATGGGGCAGGAAGTGAAGGGAAATCTTCCAAATTTGGGCAAAGCTGGTGGAAAAAAAAAAAAAAAACCTGACAGGGGTTATTACCCTCCCTTTAAAAAAAAAAAAAAAAAAGTTGTTGCCCTATAGTTCTACCCACTTAAGGACCCTGGCCTTTTTTTTTTTACATTTGTTGTTTATAAGTAAAATTCTGTATTTTTTGCTTAAAATTACATTGAACCCCCAAACAATATATATATATATATATATATTTTAGCAGAGACCCTAGAGAATAAAATGGCAGTAGTTGCAATTTTTTTATGTCACATGGATTTCAAACGCAATTTTTTTTGGGGGGGGGGGGGGATACACATACAATTGAATAAAAATAAATAAAAATACATAATATATCCCACAATTTTTGGTATAATATGAAAGATGATGTTAATTTCGTCGACTGAAACCCGACTAAAACATTTTAGTCGAACCAACTTTCGGTACAGTATATACCCGAGTATAAGCCGATGCCCTAATTTTACCACAAAAAAAAACTGGGAAAACGTATTGACTCGAGTATAAGCCTAGAGTAAGAATGCAGCAGCTACTGTAAGCGTAAAAGAGGGTCAACAATGCCAATTTGCAACCTCACTGTGCCCATTGCAACCTTACTGTGCTCATTCGCAACCTCACTGTGCCCATTGCAACCTCACTGTGCCCATTGCAGCCTCACCTCACTGTGCCCATTGCAGCCTGACCTCACTGTGCCCATTGCAACCTCACTGTGCCCATTGCAGCCTGGCCTCACTGTGCCCATTGCAACCTCACTGTGCCCATTGCAACCTCACTGTGCCCATTGCAACCTCACTGTGCGCATTGCAGCCTGACCTCACTGTGCCCATTGCAGCCTGACCTCACTGTGACCATTGCAGCCTGACATCACTGTGCCCATTGCAGCCTGACCTCACTGTGCCCATTGCAGCCTAACCTCACTGTGCCCATTGCAACCTCACTGTGTCCATTGCAGCATGACCTCACTGTGCCCATTGCAGCCTGACCTCACTGTGCCCATTGCAGCCTGACCTCACTGTGCCCATTGCAACCTCACTGTGCCCATTGCAGCCTGGCCTCACTGTGCCCATTGCAGCCTGGCCTCACTGTGCCCATTGCAGCCTGACCTCACTGTGCCCATTGCAGCCTGGCCTCACTGTGCCCATTGCAGCCTGGCCTCACTGTGCCCATTGCAGCCTGACCTCACTGTGCCCATTGCAACCTCACTGTGCCCATTGCAACCTCACTGTGCCCATTGCAGCCTGACCTCACTGTGCCCATTGCAACCTCACTCTGCCCATTGCAGAATCACTTTGCCGATCTGTGTACAGTACCTGAGTCCGTGACATATTCAGACGGCGGCCGTGCAGTGTTAAAAAGTTGCGCTCCTTGTGCTGTTCCGTGATAGGCGGAACACTCGGTTTCCCAGCAGACACTGTGTTCAGTGTTCCACCTATCACAGACGCCCTCTCGTCCTCTCGTCTATCACGGAACAGCACAAGGAGGAGCGCGACTTTTTAACACTGGTTTAACCAGCTTGCTTAAAAGGTCTCCCGAAAAAGTGCAACTCCGAAAAGCGTTTAACTACAGCATCCTTCGAATTTCCCAATCTTCTCCATTTATCCACTACATGGTTACATACGGTATACGATATATTTATCATGTAGGCTTACAGATAATACACAACTACAGAAAGACTGTGATAGTGCAGAAGAGTGGGACATCAAAGGATGCTGTATCTCAACGCGTTTTACGGGTTGCGCTTCTTCAGGAGACCTTTTAGGTGAGTTGGTTAAACCAGCTCAGACTCCGGTATTGCAGAAAAATAGGACAACGAGGGAAGCTGTATCTGAATGTGTTTCGCAGGTTGCGCTTCTTCAGGGGAGCTTTTAGGAAAACTAGTTAAACCAGCTCAGATTCCAGTATTGTAAAAGAGTGGGACATCAAGGGATGCTGTATCTCAATGCGTTTCACGGGTTGCGCTTCTTCAGGAGACCTTTTAGGTGAGTTGGTTAAACCAGCTCAGACTCCGGGAGTGCAGAAAAATGGGACGAGGGAAGCTGTATCTGAACGTGTTTCGCAGGTTGCGCTTCTTCAGGGGTGCTTTTAGGAAAACTAGTTAAACCAGCTCAGATTCCAGTATTGTAGAAGAGTGGGACATCAAGGGATGCTGTATCTCAATGCGTTTCACGGGTTGTGCTTCTTCAGGAGACCTTTTAGGTGAGTTGGTTAAACCAGTTCAGACTCCGGTATTGCAGAAGAGTGGGACATCAAGGGATGCTATATCTCTTGTACAAAGGGTTTTATTGATAATACACATCAACAAAATAGTACAAAGGCAGTGGTGGGTACATCATGGGCTAACAAGTAAAGAAAAAAAATAAAATAAAATAAAATTGTAGGTATTAAAGGGATTAATCCAGGATCCAGAAATCTGAGTCAGTCCTTAAAAGTCCTATGGTGGATAAAGAGGACTAGAAAAAGGATGACCATATCTTATATGATGCAATAAAGTGACGTCATGTTGATCCAGACGACATACCGGCTATCTCATCGGATTAGATATAAAAATGTAATTTGAGATGAAGATATAATATACAACAGTATAAAAAAAGGGATGCTATATCTCAACGTGTTTCACAGTTTGCACTTCTTCAGGAGACCTTTTAGGTGATTTGGTTACACCAGCTCAGACTCAGGTATTGCGGGTAAAATGGGACAACGAGGAAAGCTGTATCTTAATGTGTTTTGCAGGTTGCGCTTCTTCCGTCAACTCTCCCGAAGAAGCCCAACCAACGAAACACGTTGAGATGCAGCATCCCTCAATGTCCCACTCTTCTGCAATACCGGAGCCTTTCTGTAGTTGTGTATTATCTATATGCCTACATGATGAGTTCATATCATATATGTCACTATGTAGGGGGTGGATGGTGAAGGTGTCTGCTGTTACAATTGAATTGTGTATCTGAATTCTTAGCCTGATTGTAATTATTCAAATTAAATAAAACACATGAGATGTTATTGCTGGAGTCATTTATGTTCCACATGTCTCTACTCGCTCTCTTGGACCCCACTAATGATTAAAAAAATCTAACAAATATCCTAACTACAAAATTTGAAACTCTACTAGTATACGAACCAGCTTAACAATGACCGGGGGGAGGGGGAATTCAGAATGAATAGCACCACAACACAAGCATAGCATAGCACGGTGCATTGCAGTAATATATACAGTAAAAAAACAAAACGCATTTTGTCACATGTTATTGCAACACAAATTTTTGAATCCTAAGCTACTGTGTGGCCCTCTGAACATGTCGAGGGTTGTACTTGAGGCCCCACAGATTTACCGCGTTGGCCAGCAATTCAAAGACGACCGCCATTGTTTTCACAGATACTTTTACTTTCGAGGCTATTCTCCAGAATTCTCTCTATGTACTAGCAGCGTCTAATCCCCGATGAAGGGGAGAATTTGGTCTTCGAAACGCGCTGGCGCACCAGTCTGACCTCCTATCCCATTCTATAATGATTCACAGGACTCTCATTATATTCTGTGGCCCTCTCACCTTTTTCACGTTCTTCACTCCAATTTGGAATTGAATTCTCATCCCTCCGTTTTCGGGTCCGGCGCTCCACCCACGCGTCCATCGCTGATCTCCTGAGGATTTGGAATGTTCTGAGACGGGATCATCTTCCAGCTGCTGGAAGGAAACTGGGTCATCTCCGGTCCTTTCCTATACCTGAGTCATATCTGCAGCCGCTGGCTGCTCTCCGTCTGCTGAGCGAACAATTCATCTCAGTAGGACTTGGTAAAGAGCACCTGTCATCTGAAAAAAGGGGGGGGGGGCTTGGTAAAGAGCACCTGTCATCTGTACATAGCGGGGGGGGGGGGGGGGCTTGGTAAAGAGCACCTATCATCTGTACATAGCGAGGGGGGGGGGCTTGGTAAAAAGCACCTATCATCTGTACATAGCGAGGGGGGGGGGCTTGGTAAAGAGCACCTATCATCTGTACATAGCAGGGGGGGACGTGGTAAAGAGCACCTATCATCTGTACATAGCGAGGGGGGACTTGGTAAAGAGCACCTGTCATCTGTACATAGCGAGGGGGGGGGGGGCTTGGTAAAGAGCACCTGTCATCTGTACATAGCGAGGGGGGCTTGGTAAAGAGCACCTGTCATCTGTACATAGCGGGGGGGGCTTGGTAAAGAGCACCTGTCATCTGTACATAGCGGGGGGGAGGCTTGGTAAAGAGCACCTGTCATCTGTACATAGCGAGGGGGGACTTGGTAAAGAGCACCTGTCATCTGTACATAGCGGGGGGGGGCTTGGTAAAGAGCACCTGTCATCTGTACATAGCGAGGGGGGCTTGGTAAAGAGCACCTGTCATCTGTACATAGCGGGGGGGGGCTTGGTAAAGAGCACCTGTCATCTGTACATAGCGGGGGGGGGCTTGGTAAAAAACACCTGTCATCTGTACATAGCGAGGGGGGACTTGGTAAAGAGCACCTGTCATCTGTACATAGCGGGGGGGGACGTGGTAAAGAGCACCTGCATCTGTACATAGCGGGGGGGGGGCTTGGTAAAGAGCACCTGTCATCTGTACATAGCGAGGGGGGACTTGGTAAAGAGCACCTGTCATCTGTACATAGCGGGGGGGGGGGGGCTTGGTAAAGAGCACCTGTCATCTGTACATAGCGAGGGGGGCTTGGTAAAGAGCACCTGTCATCTGTACATAGCGGGGGGGGGGGCTTGGTAAAGAGCACCTGTCATCTGTACATAGCGGGGGGGGGGCTTGGTAAAGAGCACCTGTCATCTGTACATAGCGAGGGGGGACTTGGTAAAGAGCACCTGTCATCTGTACATAGCGGGGGGGGGGGACTTGGTAAAGAGCACCTGTCATCTGTACATAGCGGGGGGGGGGGCTTGGTAAAGAGCACCTGTCATCTGTACATAGCGAGGGGGGCTTGGTAAAGAGCACCTGTCATCTGTACATAGCGGGGGGGGGCTTGGTAAAGAGCACCTGTCATCTGTACATAGCGGGGGGGGGGCTTGGTAAAAAACACCTGTCATCTGTACATAGCGAGGGGGGACTTGGTAAAGAGCACCTGTCATCTGTACATAGCGGGGGGGGGGGGCTTGGTAAAGAGCACCTGTCATCTGTACATAGCGGGGGGGGGGCTTGGTAAAAAACACCTGTCATCTGTACATAGCGAGGGGGGACTTGGTAAAGAGCACCTGTCATCTGTACATAGCGGGGGGGGGGGCTTGGTAAAGAGCACCTGTCATCTGTACATAGCGAGGGGGGGACTTGGTAAAGAGCACCTGTCATCTGTACATAGCGGGGGGGGCTTGGTAAAGAGCACCTGTCATCTGTACATAGCGAGGGGGGGACTTGGTAAAGAGCACCTGTCATCTGTACATAGCGAGGGGGGGACTTGGTAAAGAGCACCTGTCATCTGTACATAGCGGGGGGGGCTTGGTAAAGAGCACCTGTCATCTGTACATAGCGAGGGGGGGACTTGGTAAAGAGCACCTGTCATCTGTACATAGCGGGGGGGGGCTTGGTAAAGAGCACCTGTCATCTGTACATAGCGGGGGGGGCTTGGTAAAGAGCACCTATCATCTGTACATAGCGAGGGGGGGGGCTTGGTAAAAAGCACCTATCATCTGTACATAGCGAGGGGGGGCTTGGTAAAGAGCACCTGTCATCTGTACATAGCGGGGGGGGGCTTGGTAAAGAGCACCTGTCATCTGTACATAGCGAGGGGGGCTTGGTAAAGAGCACCTATCATCTGTACATAGCGAGGGGGGCTTGGTAAAGAGCACCTGTCATCTGTACATAGCGGGGGGGGGGCTTGGTAAAGAGCACCTGTCATCTGTACATAGCGGGGGGGGGGACTTGGTAAAAAGCACCTGTCATCTGTACATAGCGGGGGGGGGACTTGGTAAAAAGCACCTGTCATCTGTACATAGCGGGGGGGGCTTGGTAAAGAGCACCTGTCATCTGTACATAGCGGGGGGGGGCTTGGTAAAGAGCACCTGTCATCTGTACATAGCGAGGGGGGGCTTGGTAAAGAGCACCTGTCATCTGTACATAGCGAGGGGGGACTTGGTAAAGAGCACCTGTCATCTGTACATAGCGGGGGGGACTTGGTAAAGAGCACCTGTCATCTGTACATAGCGGGGGGGACTTGGTAAAGAGCACCTGTCATCTGTACATAGCGGAGGGGGACTTGGTAAAAAGCACCTGTCATCTGTACATAGCGGAGGGGACTTGGTAAAAAGCACCTGTCATCTGTACATAGCGGGGGGGGGCTTGGTAAAGAGCACCTGTCATCTGTACATAGCGAGGGGGGGGGCTTGGTAAAAAGCACCTATCATCTGTACATAGCGAGGGGGGGCTTGGTAAAGAGCACCTGTCATCTGTACATAGCGGAGGGGACTTGGTAAAAAGCACCTGTCATCTGTACATAGCGGGGGGGACTTGGTAAAGAGCACCTGTCATCTGTACATAGCAGGGGGGGGACTTGGTAAAGAGCACCTGTCATCTGTACATAGCAGGGGGGGACTTGGTAAAGAGCACCTGTCATCTGTACATAGCGGGGGGGGGCTTGGTAAAGAGCACCTGTCATCTGCACATAGCGGGGGGACTTGGTAAAGAGCACCTGTCATCTGTACATAGCGGGGGGGGGGACTTGGTAAAGAGCACCTGTCATCTGTACATAGCGGGGGGGGGACTTGGTAAAGAGCACCTGTCATCTGTACATAGCGGGGGGGGGCTTGGTAAAGAGCACCTGTCATCTGTACATAGCGGGGGGGGGCTTGGTAAAGAGCACCTGTCATCTGTACATAGCGGGGGGGACTTGGTAAAGAGCACCTGTCATCTGTACATAGCGGGGGGGACTTGGTAAAGAGCACCTGTCATCTGTACATAGCGGGGGGGGGGACTTGGTAAAGAGCACCTGTCATCTGTACATAGCGGGGGGGGGACTTGGTAAAGAGCACCTGTCATCTGTACATAGCGGGGGGACTTGGTAAAGAGCACCTGTCATCTGTACATAGCGCGGGGGGACTTGGTAAAGAGCACCTGTCATCTGTACATAGCGGGGGGGGGGGCTTGGTAAAGAGCACCTGTCATCTGTACATAGCAGGGGGGGACGTGGTAAAGAGCACCTGTCATCTGTACATAGCGGGGGGACTTGGTAAAGAGCACCTGTCATCTGTACATAGCGGGGGGACTTGGTAAAGAGCACCTGTCATCTGTACATAGGGGGGGGGACTTGGTAAAGAGCACCTGTCATCTGTACATAGCGGGGGGACTTGGTAAAGAGCACCTGTCATCTGTACATAGGGGGGGGGACTTGGTAAAGAGCACCTGTCATCTGTACATAGCGGGGGGGGGCTTGGTAAAGAGCACCTGTCATCTGTACATAGGGGGGGCTTGGTAAAGAGCACCTGTCATCTGTACATAGGGGGGGGCTTGGTAAAGAGCACCTGTCATCTGTACATAGCGGGGGGACTTGGTAAAGAGCACCTGTCATCTGTACATAGGGGGGGGGACTTGGTAAAGAGCACCTGTCATCTGTACATAGCGGGGGGGGCTTGGTAAAGAGCACCTGTCATCTGTACATAGGGGGGGGACTTGGTAAAGAGCACCTGTCATCTGTACATAGGGGGGGGCTTGGTAAAGAGCACCTGTCATCTGTACATAGGGGGGGGGGGACTTGGTAAAGAGCACCTGTCATCTGTACATAGGGGGGGGGCTTGGTAAAGAGCACCTGTCATCTGTACATAGGGGGGGACTTGGTAAAGAGCACCTGTCATCTGTACATAGGGGGGGGGACTTGGTAAAGAGCACCTGTCATCTGTACATAGGGGGGGGCTTGGTAAAGAGCACCTGTCATCTGTACATAGGGGGGGGACTTGGTAAAGAGCACCTGTCATCTGTACATAGCGGGGGGACTTGTTAAAGAGCACCTGTCACCTACATCAGTATCCACATTGTAGCCCTTCCCTACATCAGGGTCCCCATCATAGCCCTCCTCTGCATCAGGGTCCCCTTTAGAGCCCTCCCCTATATCTGTATCTCCATCAAAGCCCTCCCCTACATCAGGGTCCCATCAGATCCCTCCCCTACATCAGCTTCCCCAGCATAGCCCTCGCCCACATCAGGGTCCCATCAGATCCCTCCCCTACATCAGTTTCCCCAGCATAGCCCTCGCACACATCAGGGTCCCATCAGATCCCTCCCCTACATCAGTTTCCCCAGCATAGCCCTCGCCCACATCAGGGTCCCATCAGATCCCTCCCCTACATCAGTTTCCCCAGCATAGCCCTCGCCCACATCAGGGTCCCATCAGAGTTCCCCCCTACATCCAGGTCCCCTATTCATAGCCGTGTTGGGACGCAATGCTCAGGAGATCAGCGATGGACACGTAGGTGGAGTGCCGGACCCGAAACAGGAGGGATGAGAATTCAATTTCAAATCTTAGAGGTAGCCCTCTGCCAGCCTCGGCGGGGTCCTGGGGTAAAGAACGTGAAAAAGTTGAGAGGGTCACAGATATAATGAGAGGGCTATAGGGATCAGCACCATGTGGATACTGATGTAGGGGATAGAGACAGAGAGGAAGACAGACATAGAGAGAGAGAGAGAGACACGCACACAGAGAGAGAGAGAGATGGAGAGAGAGAGAGAGACACACACAGAGAGATATGGAGAGAGAGATGGAGAGAGAGAGAGACACACACAGAGAGATATGGAGAGAGAGATGGGGAGAGAGAGAGAGAGATATGGGGAGAAAGAGAGAGATATGGGGAGAAAGAGAGAGAGAAAGAGAGAGAGGGATGGAGAGAAAGTGAGAGAGAGATATGGAGAAAAATAGAGAGAGAGAGAGAGAGAGAGAGAGATGGAGGGAGAGATGGAGGGAGAGAGAGAGAGATGGAGAGAAATAGAGAGAGAAATAGAGAGAGAGAGATGGAGAGAGAGAGAGAGAGAGATGGAGAGAGAGAGATGGAGAGAGAGAGAGATGGAGAGAAGGCGAGAGAGAGATATGGAGAGAAATAGAGAGAGAGAGAGAGTGAGAGAGAGATGGAGAGAGAGAGAGATGGAGGGAGAGAGAGAGAGAGGGAGAGAGAGAGAGAGATGGAGAGAAATAGAGAGAGAGATGGAGAGAGAGAGAGAGATGGAGAGAGAGAGAGAGGTGGAGAGAGAGAGAGAGAGATGGAGAGAGATAGAGAGATGGAGAGAGATGGAGATATGGAGAGAAATAGAGAGAGAAATAGAGAGAGAGAGATGGAGAGAGAGAGAGATGGGGAGAGAGAGATGGAGAGAGAGAGAGATGGAGAGAAAGCGAGAGAGAGATATGGAGAGAAATAGAGAGAGAGAGTGAGAGAGAGATGGAGAGAGAGAGAGAGAGATGGAGGGAGAGAGAGAGAGAGATGGAGAGAAATAGAGAGTGAGATGGAGAGAGAGAGAGTGAGAGATGGAGAGTAGACTTGTGCACAACGGAAAAATTTGTTCCGTTTCGGTTCGTTTCTTTCCGGTCCTGTTGATTCGTAATCATTCGTAATTTTGCTAGACGGGATTTTTCGTGTTCGGACTCATTCGTATTTTTGCAAGCGACATTTTTCGTTGAATTTTTTGTTGCTTTATAATTCGTACTTTCGGTAGAGTACGTTGTTTTTCGTTGATTCTGGACACAACTCCTACTTTCGTAACTTTTTTTGGGTTCGTTGATTCGTAATTTTCCGTGTCTCTCTCACAACGACGCTGCCTATTATGCCTAATGTGCTTTGAATGGATTTGTACTTTTCTAAATACATTGCGGTTATTTGTAACGATTCAAAATCTCGTATTTTACTTTCGTTT
Source organism: Rana muscosa (assembly GCA_029206835.1). NCBI lineage: Eukaryota > Metazoa > Chordata > Amphibia > Anura > Ranidae > Rana > Rana muscosa. Next base: position 398,377,607 of record CM055125.1, on the reverse strand, counting down.
TTAACATGCGGCTATAGGCTCCGCCCCTGTACACCATTTTGAGAGGGTTCAGCACGGTGAGGGAGAAGCAGAGAGCAGAGCAGAGTGTTATTGTGCTTCGAATGGATTCGAAATCTCGTATTTTACTTTCGTTTTTTACATGCGGCTATATCCTCCGCCCCTGTACACCATTTTGAGAGGGAGTTCAGCACGGTGTGGGAGAAGCAGAGAGCAGAGTGAGTGTTATTGTGCTTCGTATGGATTCGTACATTCGTAACTTTTTCATAACGAATTATGCCGAAGACATTCGGGCATTCGCTATTTGCGGTATAATTTATTTCGGATTCGGTCTTATTCGTAATTGCTTTGTTCGGAAATTCGAATGCTTCCGAATGTCCGAAAGTTGCTAAATTCGGACGAATTTCAATTCGTTACGAAACGAATTGCACAAGCCTAATGGAGAGAGAGAGGTGGAGAGAGAGAGATGGAGAGAGATAGAGAGATGGAGAGAGATGGAGATATGGAGAGAGATAGAGAGAGAGAGAGATGGAGAGTGAGAGAGAGAGAGAGAGATGGAGAGAGAGAGATGGAGAGAGAGAGATATGGAGAGAGATGGAGAGTGAGAGAGAGATGGAGGGAGAGAGAGAGAGATAGAGGTGGAGAGAAATAGAGAGAGAGAGAGAGAGAGATGGAGAGAGAGAGAGATGGAGAGAGAGAGAGAGAGAGAGAGAGATGGAGAGAGAGAGAGATGGAGAGAGAGAGAGAGAGATGGAGAGAGAGAGATGGAGAGAAAGCGAGAGAGAGATATGGAGAGAAATAGAGAGAGAGGTGGCGAGAGAGAGAGAGAGATGGAGAGAGAGAGAGATGGAGAGAGAGAGAGAGAGAGATGGAGAGAGAGAGAGATGGAGAAAGAGAGAGAGGTGGAGAGAGAGAGAGATGGAGAGAAAGAGAGCGATGGAGAGAGAGATGGAGAGGAAGAGAGAGGGAGAGAGATGGAGAGAGAGAGAGATGGAGGGAGAGAGAGAGAGATGGAGGGAGAGAGAGAGAGATGGAGAGAGAGAGATGGAGAGAGAGAGAGATAGAGAGAGAGAGAGAGAGAGAGAGAGAGATGGAGAGAGATGGAGAGAGAGAGAGATGGAGAGAGAGAGAGAGAGACAGAGAGAGAGTGAGAGAGAGATGGAGAGTGAGAGAGAGATGGAGAGTGAGAGAGAGAGATGGAGAGAGAGAGAGAGAGAGATGGAGGGAGAGAGAGAGAGATGGAGAGAGAGAGAGAGAGAGATGGAGAGAGAGAGAGGTGGAGAGAGAGAGAGATGGAGAGAGAGAGAGAGATGGAGAGAGAGAGAGATGGAGAGAGATGGAGAGAGAGAGATGGAGAGAGATAGAGAGAGACAGAGAGAGAGTGAGAGAGATGGAGAGTGAGAGAGAGATGGAGAGAGAGAGAGATATGGAGAGAGATGGAGAGTGAGAGAGAGAGAGAGAGAGATGGAGGGAGAGAGAGCGAGAGAGAGAGAGAGAGAGAGATGGAGAGAAATAGAGAGAGAGGTGGCAAGAGAGAGAGAGATGGAGAGAGAGAGAGATGGAGAGAGAGAGAGAGATGGAGAGAGAGAGAGATGGAGAAAGAGAGAGAGATGGAGAGAGAGAGAGATGGAGAGAAAGAGAGCGATGGAGAGAGATATGGAGAGGAAGAGAGAGGGAGAGAGATGGAGAGAGAGAGCGCGCGTCTCGCCTATGCTAATGAGAGCAGTGTGGAGGAGATGTAGGCGGGGATGTGATCAGCGACAAGAAAGGTGCGAAGGAGGATGAGGATTTACTTCTCATCTCCCTGTTCCTGGACTGCTAATACCGCACATCATCCCCCCCCCCCCCGCTGGACCCCCGATATAAGCGCCCGGTCATAAAGATCACAAAAAGAATCGCATTTGATTTTATTGCACTTCACATGATCTGAATTTTTGCAATTTTTTTTAACATTGTAAAAAAAAATTTAACATTTTATCATTTACCGTCATTTTCCTTTCCTGGTGCCTCTACAGGACGGCATACATGCGGCCAATAACTCGCCGGATGGCGAAGCTGTACGAGATTTTATAATTTTTTATTTATTTTTATTGACTTTTTATCTATTTTCTTTCATTTACATTTAAGCTGCCGTGAAGGTGTCAGGACATTTGATGTGAATAAAATGGGGGGGAAAAAAAAAAGGTGAAAAACAGCGAAACAGACCAAACAGAGCACTCATCACAATGATGGCCAATCGGAAGGGAGATCAGACAGGAAAGAGGCGGGACAGAACCAGAAACAGCGGCGGTCATCACTATTTCCATTAGACATGTGCACTGCCGAAAAATGTGTTTGTTTTCATTTTTGTTTCATTCGGTTTTTCTCGGGTCATTCGTTATGATCGCAATTCGTAAATTCATAAATTTTAAAATTCAAAAATTCGTAAATCCGAATACAAGAAAGAAAATCCGAAAGAATAACTAACTTACTAACAATAACTATTAAATTAGTTATTTCACACTGGAGGCGTTTTTCAGGCGCTAAAGAGGTAAAAATAGCGCCTGTAAAGCGCCTGAAAAACGCCTCCCCTACCGGAGTGCTTTCACACCTGGGCGCTGCGCTGGCAGGACATTAAAAATAGTCCTGCAGGCAGCATCTTTGTGGCACTTTAAGAGGAGTGTATACATCGCTCCGAAAGCGCCCCTGCCCATTGAAATGAATGGGCAGCGCCGCCAAAGCGCCTGCAAAGCGCCTCGAAAATGGCGCTTTTAACCCTTTATTCGGCCGCTAGCGGGGGTTAAAAGCACCTCTAAAACGACGGTAAAGTGCCGCTAAAAACTAGCGGCGCTTTACCGCTAACGCGCCCGCGCTGTCAGTGTGAAAGTGCTCTTAGTGAACGTCACGAATACGTATTTATCCGAAATAATAATTACGAATTATCCGAAATAACGAATGCCGCATCTTAACAATTGTAACGGAACAAATTAATAATAAATAATAATAAAACGGTTTATTAATAATTCGTTAGGTTCCATGCGTTTAGACGCGGCATTCATTAATTCGGATAATTCGTAACTTCGGATAAATTCGTATTCGTGACGTTCACTAACATCCACATTTGAAAGGAAATTCCAATACCTCCAATTTCATAGTTAGTAATAGTTAAAGTGATTGTAAAGCTTTGTTTCTGTCAAACACTGTGCAGCTCGTTTTTCACAGAGTGGCCCCGATCCTCGACTTCTGGGGTCCCTCGGCGGCTCTCGCGGCTCCTCCCCACATCAGATAACCCCTTGGGAGAAGCGCTCTCCCGGGAGAGGGAGGGGTGTTCCCTTGTGGGGGTGCTTCTGAGTCCATCATTCGGCGTCCATAGATGCCGAATGTATGACTCGGCCCCACCCCCCTGTGTCATTGGATTTGATTGAAAGCAGCGAGAGCCAATGGCTGCGCTGCTATCAATCTATCCAATCAAGAGCCGAGAACCCCGGGCAGAGGAAGAGCGGTGAAGTTCCAGGGCTCAGGTAAGTAAAACGGGGGGCTGGGGGGCCGGTGACTGCCAGAAGTTTTTTCACCTTAATGCATAGGATGCCCGAGGGTTTACAACCCCTTTAGTTAGTTATTTCAGATTTTCAAATTTTCCGGTTTTTCGGATTTTCGAATTTCCGATATTCCGAATATTCAGAAAAATTTGTTAAACGACATATTAACAAATTTTCGGATATTTTCGAATTAACGAATTTGTCGATATTCGTTAAAAAATGGCTAAAAATTTCTAATTTCCATCTTAGCTCGCCCCAGGTGCCAGGAGATCTGCCAGGTTATACAGTATATGGTGGGGGAGGGGAGGGGGGCACAGAAAATACAGAACTAAACTTGTGCATAATTTAAGCCTATAGTGACACTTTAAAAGTTAACTCCACATAACCAGAAAAGTACAAAGGTTTATGTGAACCATTTGATCTGCAAAAGGAGTTGGTGATGCTGTTCGGCCAGTCTTGTGATCCACTCACTATAGAAGGTGCATTCAGAAAGGGAGACATTCACGTCAGAGTCCCAATTTCAAATAAGAACTCCCCCCTACCATCCCATCAGAACCCCCCCCCCCCCCACACACACACACACACACACACATCTGAGTTGCTGCAGGCCAAGGAAAATCTTGTAGCTGGCCAGATGTGGCCTACAGGCTGTAGTTTGGACACCCCCTGCTTCATATCATACCTTCTACTTAGTATCCCAAATTGAGTCCATATACATTAGAGGGCTGGCCAAGATTCTGCTCTTGTAGAAAAAAATAAAAAAGATAAGAATTCAATGCTGGTGTTGAATTTTGACACTCGATTACTCCACAACGCTTATAGCTACAGAGATGAATGAGGGGCCTATTGTAAAGTGCTCGCTGCACGTGCAGGAAATACATAGTTACTATGTAACTAAAGTATTTATATTTCCTGCACGCGCAGCAAGCACTTTACAATAGGCCCCTCATTCATCTCTGTAGCTATAAGCGTTGTGGAGTAATCAAGTGTCAAAATTCAATACCAGCATTGAATTCTTACCTTTTTTTTTTCTACTTTAGTGTGCTTGATCTGGGCAAAAAAGGTTCCCTTTAAGCTTGAGAATCAGGGGCCAGAGGTTAACTGAAGTTTGATAGTTGTTGTCTAATCAACTGCCTGACCTCACACACTGACCCCTGACATCGAAGTGTGCATAACGGTATCAAATAAAAGGAGTATCACGGATGTTTATCCGCCCGCGCCACTGTAAAATAAAGTTTGGAGCGGGAACCCTATTGTTCTGGAAGGGCGTCAATTGACATCTTTCCGAGAAGGGTCCAGGCTCCGGTGCGATCTGTCACTGACTGATTTGACTGATGACTGATCAGGGTACCATGTGATTGCTGTGACCAATCACAGCAGATCACGAGAGTTGTAAATAATTTACTGACTTCCTTTCATGCCATTCATTGTGTACAAATTTATGACGAAAGATTATTTATTTACAAAGTCTTAGTGTTAATTGTTTTTCCCTTTTTTTTTATATATTTTTTTTCCCTTTTTTTATTTTTTACATGCTGAGACCAGAGCACTACAGTGTTACCATAGTAGTTAATCCAGATTTTTTTTTTGTGTTGCTAGCGGTGATTGGTCACAGTGTTGCTATTGGTGATTGGTCACAGTGATCACATGGTACAGACAGGGAAATCTCAGCCCATTTGTACCATGTGATTACCTGTGGCCAATCACAGCTAACCACAAACAATAGAAAGTGTCTACACACGGTCATTCAGTAAAAAAAAAATTCTTATAGCAATGAAATGCATATATATATTATGCATATAATAGTATGTAAAAAAAAAAAAAAAGGATTAACTACTATGGTAACACTCTGGTCTCAGCGTGTAAAAAAAAAAAAAAAAAAAGAAAAGAAAAAAAATATAAAAAAAAGTGTAAAAACAATTAACTTTTTTATTAAGATTTTGTAAATAAATAATCTTTCATAAATTTTGGCCAACATTTCTTTGGTGAAAATAACCCAAATCTGTGTATATTATTTATTCTGTAGGAAAGTTATAGAGTTCACAATGTATGGGATATATATCTGAGAATCAATCAATCCTGATGTACTGGCGGCCCATCTCATTTCTTGGTGACCTGAAAATGCCAGGACGGTACAAAGACCCCCCAAATCACCTTTTTTGAAAAGTAAACATTCCAACGTATTTAGTGAGAGGCATGGCGCTTTTTTTTTTAAATTTGTAATTTTTTGTCACAATTTTTTGGAAAATTAAGAAAAAAAAAAATGTTATTATTATTTTTATTTATTTTTTTACATACTGTCACCAGTTACACCGCTACACCGGATGTAAAAAAAAAAAAAAATTACAATGAAAGAAAACTATTTTTATTCTTAATTTTCCCCAAAATTGTGACAAAAAATTACAAACTCGCCATGCCTCTTACTAAATATGTTGGAATGTCTACTTTCCAAAAAAGGTAATTTGGAGGGTATTTGTACCGTCTTGGCGTTTTTCGGGTCTCAAGAAATGAGATCGGCCGTCAGTACATCAGGATTGATCGATTGTCACGGTTATAATAAATGGCAGATTGCGTCCTCTGATTCGCTTACATTCTCTTTAGGTAACATCCAAACAGATTTCACCTTCATGTTTCCCCATCGCGGTCTTATAACGTCTCCAACTCACGCAGACTTTTCCCGGCTCATACACAGATTAGTGGTGATTATTTCCAACCGCGGCATTTAACGTGATCCAATCGAGACAGAAAATTACACAGAGTGACCGTCAGCTGCATAAAAGGTCACCCGTCACTCAGAGGAAACTTCCTGCGCCGAACTGTTAATTCTGAGTGCGAAGGTTGTAATAAATAGTATCTACTCTCCCCGAGACTTTGTATGTCAGACAAACTAATCAACCGGAGGTGTCAGGCGCTAAAGAGGAGCGAATAATGGAGAATAAACTCCAATCATAACTTAATAGAGAGAACGCTGGGGCGATTTGTGTCTCTGCCCCTCCCACAATAGGGAGATTTCCTGCAGTAGTTTGTGTCTCTGCCCCTCCCACAATGGGGAGATTTCCTGCAGTAGTTTGTGTCTCTGCCCCTCCCACAATGATGAGATTTCCTGCAGTAGTTTGTGTCTCTGCCCCTCCCACAATGGTGAGATTTCCCTGCAGTAGTTTGTGTCTCTGCCCCTCCCACAATGGGGAGAGTTTCCTGCAGTAGTTTTGTGTCTCTGCCCCTCCCACAATGGGGAGATTCCCCCAGTAGTTTGTGTCTCTGCCCCTCCCACAATGATGAGATTTCCAGCAGTAGTTTGTGTCTCTGCCCCTCCCACAAGGGGGAGATTTCCCTGCAGTAGTTTGTGTCTCTGCCCCTCCCACAATGGGGATATTCCCTGCAGTAGTTTGTGTCTCTGCCCCTCCCACAATGATGAGATTTCCTGCAGTAGTTTGTGTCTCTGCCCCTCCCACAATGGTGAGATTTCCCTGCAGTAGTTTGTGTCTCTGCCCCTCCCACAATGGGGAGAGTTTCCTGCAGTAGTTTTGTGTCTCTGCCCCTCCCACAATGGGGAGATTCCCCCAGTAGTTTGTGTCTCTGCCCCTCCCACAGTGGTGATATTCCCTGCAGTAATTTGTGTCTCTGCCCCTCCCACAATGATGAGATTTCCAGCAGTAGTTTGTGTCTCTGCCCCTCCCACAAGGGGGAGATTTCCCTGCAGTAGTTTGTGTCTCTGCCCCTCCCACAATGGGGATATTCCCTGCAGTAGTTTGTGTCTCTGCCCCTCCTACAATGGGGATATTCCCTGCAGTAGTTTGTGTCTCTGCCCCTCCCACAATGGGGAGATTTCCTGCAGTAGTTTGTGTCTCTGCCCCTCCCACAATGGAGAGATTTCCTGCAGTAGTTTGTGTCTCTGCCCCTCCCACAATGATGAGATTTCCAGCAGTAGTTTGTGTCTCTGCCCCTCCCACAATGGTGAGATTCCCTGTTGTAGTTTGTGTCTCTGCCCGTCCCACAATGATGAGATTTCCAGCAGTAGTTTGTGTCTCTGCCCCTCCCACAATGATGAGATTTCCAGCAGTAGTTTGTGTCTCTGCCCCTCCCACAATGATGAGATTTCCAGCAGTAGTTTTTGTCTCTGCCCCTCCCACAATGGGGAGATTTCCTGCAGTAGTTTGTGTCTCTGCCCCTCCCACAATGATGAGATTTCCAGCAGTAGTTTGTGTCTCTGCCCCTCCCACAATGGGGAGATTTCCTGCAGTAGTTTTTGTCTCTGCCCCTCTCACAATGGTGAGATTTCCAGCAGTAGTTTGTGTCTCTGCCCCTCCCACAATGATGAGATTTCCAGCAGTAGTTTGTGTCTCTGCCCCTCCCACAATGGGGAGATTTCCTGCAGTAGTTTGTGTCTCTGCCCCTCCCACAATAGGGAGATTTCCTGCAGTAGTGTTGTGTCTCTGCCCCTCCCACAATGGGGAGATTTCCCTGCAGTAGTTTGTGTCTCTGCTCCTCCCACAATGGTGAGATTTCCTGCAGTAGTTTGTGTCTCTGCTCCTCCCACAATGGTGAGATTTCCTGCAGTAGTTTGTGTCTCTGCCCCTCCCACAATGGTGAGATTTCCTGCAGTAGTTTGTGTCTCTGCTCCTCCCACAATGGTGAGATTTCCTGCAGTAGTTTGTGTCTCTGCCCCTCCCACAATGGTGAGATTTCCTGCAGTAGTTTGTGTCTCTGCCCCTCCCACAATCGTGAGATTTCCTGCAGTATTGTTGTGTCTCTGCCCCTCCCACAATGGGGAGATTTCCCTGCAGTAGTTTGTGTCTCTGCTCCTCCCACAATGGTGAGATTTCCTGCAGTAGTTTGTGTCTCTGCCCCTCCCACAGTGGGGAGATTTCCTGCAGTAGTTTGTGTCTCTGCCCCTCCCACAATGGGGAGATTTCCTGCAGCAGTTTGTGTTTTGGGTCCCGGTGCGTTATTCAGGATATACAGCTGAACTATCAGTTTTCGGTGGAGTTGTCATTAACCACTTAACGACCGCTCACTGTATATATACGTCGGCACAATGGCACCGACAGACACAATCACGTAGAGCATACGTGATTGCCTTTGTACAGTTGGGGGGTCCGATCGGACCCCCCTTCTGTACAGTGAGCGGTCGGAATTCGTTGGGGAGCGATCCGACATGAGGGGACGGCCGTTCGATTCCGGCCACCCCCCCGCGATCGCTCCCGGCGAATAGAAATGCCCCCTCTGCCTGTGTAATGTAAACACAGGCAGAGGAAGCAGGAGGAAGTGATGTCATCTCTTGTGCGGCGCTCACATATACCGAGCGCCGTACAAGAGAAGACATCAAGGTTAGTGCACAAACACTACACTAATACCAGCACACATAGGCACATAAATCGCCCCCCCAGGCCCCCCCAGATCACCCCCCAGCCCCCAGTCACAGTGTCACTGATTGCAGTGACCATTTATTTACTGATCACTGCAATCAGTGACATTTGTGACTGTAAAAGTGTCACTAAAGTTAGTTTTAGGTCCAGTGTAGCCCCCTAACCCCCCCTAATAAAGGTTTAACCCCCTGATCACCCCCCAGATAACCCTTTCATCCCCTAGCACCGCCGTCGCTAAGTGGTCATTTTTCTGATCGATGTCTTAGCGTCGGTGATGCAGATCGGTAGCCAGTAATTTTTTTTAGGTTCGCCGCAGGTTTTTATATCGTCAGGTACCCCCATAAATTATCTAATAAAGGTTTAACCCCCTCTATCGCCCCCCAGGTAACCCTTTCACCCCCTATCACCACTGTCGCTAAGCGATCATTTTTCTGATCGATGTCTTAGCGTCGGTGATGCAGATCGGTAGCCAGTAATTTTTTTTAGGTTCGCCGCAGGTTTTTATAGCGTCAGGTACCCCCATAAATTATCTAATAAAAGTTTAACCCCCTTGATCGCCCCCCAGGTAACCCTTTCACCCCCTATCACCACTGTCGCTAAGCGATCATTTTTCTGATCGCTGTCTTAGCGTCGGTGATGCAGATCGGTAGCCAGTAATGTTTTTTAGGTTCGCCGCAGGTTTTTATATCGTCAGGTACCCCCATAAATTATCTAATAAAGGTTTAACCCCCTTGATCGCCCCCCAGGTAACCCTTTCACCCCCTATCACCACTGTCGCTAAGTGATCATTTTTCTGATCGCTGTCTTAGCGTCGGTGATGCAGATCGGTAGCCAGTAATTTTTTTTAGGTTCGCCGCAGGTTTTTATAGCGTCAGGTACCCCCATAAATTATCTAATAAAAGTTTAACCCCCTTGATCGCCCCCCAGGTAACCCTTTCACCCCCTATCACCACTGTCGCTAAGCGATCATTTTTCTGATCGCTGTCTTAGCGTCGGTGACGCAGATCGGTAGCCAGTATTTTTTTTTAGGTTCGCCGCAGGTTTTTATAGCGTCAGGTACCCCCATATATTACCTAATAAAGGTTTAACCCCCTTGATCGCCCCCCAGGTAACCCTTTCACCCCCTATCACCACTGTCGCTAAGCGATCATTTTTCTGATCGCTGTCTTAGTGTTAGTGATGCAGATCGGTAGCCAGTAATTTTTTTTAGGTTCGCCGCAGGTTTTTATAGCGTCAGGTACCCCCATAAATTATCTAATAAAGGTTTAACCCCCTAATTGCCCCTAGTTAACCCTTTCACCAGTGATCACCTTATAAGTGTTACAGGTGACGCTGGTTAGTTAGTTTGCTTTTTATAGTGTCAGGGCACCCGCCGTATATAACCCAATAAAGGTTTAACCCCCTGATCGCCCGGCGGGTGATATCAGTTAGGTTTTAGCGTCAGAGAGGGTCTGAGTCACACCCCAGGCAGCGTCAGGTTAGTGCCAGTAACGCTAACACCCACACGTGAAGCATACACCCCCCTTAGTGGTATAGTATCTGAACAGATCAATATCTGATCTGATCAGATCTATACTAGCGTCCCCAGCAGTTTAGGGTTCCCAAAAACGCAGTGTTAGCGGGATCAGCCCAGATACCTGCTGGCACCTGCGTTTTGCCCCTCCGCCCAGCCCAGGCCACCCAAGTGCAGTATCGATCGATCACTGTCACTTACAAAACACAACACACATAACTGCAGCGTTCGCAGAGACAGGCCTGATCCCTGCGACTCCAGTGCTGTAGGAGGTGATTTCACCACCACAGTTAAAAAAAAAAAGCAAATATGCCGAAGCATTGGGGCAGCAGGGGCGGAGGAGCGATTTTGCTCCTAATGCCGCGTACATACGGTCGAAATTCCGACGGAGGCTTATCCGTGGAAAAGTCTGACCATGTGTACGCGGCATAACTTTTTTGCGGGAGGATGCCCCATGCTTCGGCATATATAAATGGTGCATGTATGCCCATCATTAGAAGTGGGTGGATGAAGGGCGGTATTCTAATGGTGGGCATACCCACCGATCAATCTTTTTTTTTCGTTCAGCCAACAGGCTGCATGAAAAAAAAAAGATTACAATACATGTCCAACAAGGACCAGCAACGTACTGGTATGTTGCTGGACTTTGATTGGTTATACCAGATTGATGCCTGCGGGTTTAGGTATCATCTTGGTATCATTCTTTTCAGCCAGCGGCCGGCTTTCATGTAAAAGCAATCCTAGTGGCTAATTAGCCTCTGGACTGCTTTTACAAGCAGTGGGAGGGAATGTCCCCCCCCCGGATATAAAAAGCGCCATTGGGAAATTGGGAAAGCATTTTATCACACTGATCTTGGTGTGGTCAGATGCTTTGAGGGCAGAGGAAAGATCTAGGGTCCAATAGACCCCAGTTTTTTCAAAAAAAGAGTACCTGTCACTACCTATTGCTATCATAGGGGATATTTACATTCCCTGAGATAACAATAAAAATGATAAAAAAAAAAAAAAATATGGAAGGAACAATTTAAAAATAAAATAAAAAAGCAAAATTAATAATAATAAAAAAAAAAAAAAAAAAAAAAAAAAAAAAAAAGCACCCCTGTCCTGCCCTGCTCTTGCCCAATGGCGAACGCAAGCGTCGGTCTGGCGTCATATGTAAACAGCAATTGCACCATGCATGTGAGGTATCACCGCGAAGGTCAGATCGAGGGCAGTAATTTTAGCAGTAGACCTCCTCTGTAAATCTAACGGGGTAACCTGTAAAGGCTTTTAAAGGCTTTTAAAAATGTATGTAGTTTGTCGCCAATTCGCGTTTGTGCGAAATTTTAAAGCATGTCGTGTTTGGTATCTATGTACTCGGCCTAAGATCATCTTTTTTATTTCATCAAACGTTTGGGCAATATAGTGTGTTTTAGTGCATTAAAATTAAAAAAGTGTATTTTTTCCCCAAAAAAATGCGTTTGAAAAATCGCTGCGCAAATACTGTGTAGAAAAAAAAAATGCAACACCCACCATTTTATTCTGTAGGGCCTTTGCTTTAAAAATATATATAATGTTTGGGGGTTCAACATAATTTTCTTGCAAAAAAAAAATATGTTTTCATGTAAACAAAAAGTGTCAAAAAGGGCTTTGTCTTCAAGTGGTTAGAAGAGTGGATGTAAGCTTCCTAATGTTGTGTATAAAATGCCAGAACAGTTAAACCCCCCCCCCCAAATGACCCCATTTTGGAAAGTAGACACCCCAAGCTATATACTGAGAGGCATGTCGAGTCCATGGAATATTTTATATGTTGACACAAGTTGCGGAAAAAATAATATATTTTTTTTTTTTTTTGCACAAAGTTGTCACTAAATGATATATTGCTCAAACATGCCATGGGCATATGTGGAATTACACCCCAAAATACATTCTGTTGCTTCTCCTGAGTACGGGGATACCACATGTGTGAGACTTTTTGGGAGCCTAGCCATGTACGGGACCCCAAAAACCAATCACCGCCTTCAGGCTTTCTAAGGGTGTAAATTTTTGATTTCACTTCTCACTGCCTATCACAGTTTCGGAGGCCATGGAATGCCCAGATGGCACAAAACCCCCCCAAATGACCCCATTTTGGAAAGTAGACACCCCAAGCTATTTGCTGAGAGGTATTGTGAGTATTTTGCAGATCTCGCTTTTTGTCACAAAGTTTTGAAAATTGTAAAAAAAAAAGAAAAAAAAAATGTTCTTTCTTCATTTTCAAAAACAAATGAGAGCTGTAAAATACTCACCATGCCTCTCAGCAAACAGCTTGGGGTGTCTACTTTCCAAAATGGGGTCATTTGGGGGGGTTTTGTGCTATTTTGGCATTTTATGGCCTTCGAAACTGTGATAGGTAGTGAGGAGTCAAATCAAAAATTTGTGCCTAGAAATCCTGAAGGCGGTGCTTGGTTTCCGGGGTCCCGTACGCGGCTAGGCTCCCAAAAAGTCCCACACATGTGGTATCCCCGTACTCAGGAGAAGCAGCAGAATGTATTTTGGGGTGCAATTCCACATATAACCATGGCATGTGTGAGCAATATATCATTTAGCGACAACTTTTTGTCATTTTTTTTTTTTGTTTGTCATTATTCAATCACTTGGGACAAAAAAAAAATATTCAATGGGCTCAACAGGCCTCTCAGCAATTTCCTTGGGGTGTCTACTTTCTAAAATGGGGTCATTTGGGGGGGTTTTGTACTGCTCTGCCATTTTAGCACCTCAAGAAATGAGATAGGCAGTCATAAATTAAAAGCTGTGTAAATTCCAGAAAATGTACCCTAGTTTGTAAACGCTATAACTTTTGCACAAACCAATAAATATACACTTATTGACATTTTTTTTTACTAAAGACATGTGGCTGAATACATTTTGGCCTAAATGTATGACTAAAATTGAGTTTATTCGATTTTTCTTATAACAAAAAGTAGAAAATATCATTTTTTTTCAAAATTTTCGTTTTTTTTCCGTTTATATCGCAAAAAATAAAAATCGCAGAGGCAATCAAATACCATTAAAAGAATACTCTATTTGTGGGAAGAAAAGGACGCAAATTTCGTTTGGGTACAACATTGCATGTCCGCACAATTTACAGTTAAAGCAGCGCAGTGCAAAATTCTGAATTCACCTCTGGTCCTTTAGCTACCAAATGGTCCGGGGCTTAAGTGGTTAATATATAATATTGGGGGGGGGGGGTACAGATCTGATATTTCCATGTCTGGGGCGATATGGGGGGAGGGTGCAGATCTGATTCCCGTCATTCGGAGGCGGAGTGATTTTCCCGGCACAGGTAGACATTCTCGGCGCGGTGACGGTGAGCGGGATTAAACACGCCAGAAGCACACAGCTCGGCCCTGCAGCACGACGCCGGATTGTGTCCCATGTCATAATGTAAGGAGCTGTAACTGCAGGCGCTCTGCTGCTAATCCAAGCTGGCAGCGCCAACCGCACACTTCTCTCCCAGGAGACGCTTCTGAGGTGTGAAATGGAGCCAGAATGGAAGGATGTGCGTCTCCGCCACGGAGGAAAAACGCCGAAAACACGGCCAGCTCAAACCAGATTTCTGCTGCCTGTCCGTGTGCAGATTATCAACCGCAGCCTGACCCACCATATTATAGAATTATATAGCTCTGACATATACCGCAGTGCTGTACAGAGATCACTGAGCCAGAGGAGCTTACACTCTAATGTCCCCTCCCCCCACAGGCACATACTATAATTATACATTTATATAGCTCTGACATATACCGCAGTGCTGTACAGAGATCACTGAGCCAGAGGAGCTTACACTCTAATGTCCCCTCCCCCACAGGCACATACTATTATTATTATACATTTATATAGCTCTGACATATACCGCAGTGCTGTACAGAGATCACTGAGCCAATCACATCAGTCTCTGTGCCAAGGGACCCTGATAAGATGTGGCCCTCGTGCTGAAAAGTGTGAAGCCCCTAGTTTGGAGTGGAGGATGTTGGTGTGACCATTTGGTGGTGTTCTGGGGGATCAGAAGGCCAGTTGGTGGTGTTCTGGGGGGTCATTAGGCCAGTTGGTGGTGTTCTGGGGGGGATCAGAAGGCCAGTTGGTGGTGTTCTGGGGGATCAGTAGACCAGTTGGTTGTGTTCTGGGGGATCAGAAGGCCAGTTGGTGGTGTTCTGGGGGATCAGTAGGCTAGTTGGTGGTGTTTTGAGTGATCAGTAGGCCAGTTGGTGGTGCTCTGGGGGGGATCAGAAGGCCAGTTGGTGGTGTTCGGGGGGATCAGTAGGACAGTTGGTGGTGTTCTGGGGGATCAGTAGGCCAGTTGGTGGTGTTCAGGGGATCAGTAGGACAGTTGGTGGTGTTCTGGGGGATGAGTAGGCCAGTTGGTTGTGTTCTGGGGGATCAGTAGGCTAGTTGGTGGTGTTCTGGGGGATCAGTAGGCTAGTTGATGGTGTTCTGGGGGATCAGTAGGCCAGTTGGTGGTGTTTTGAGTGATCAGTACGCCAGTTGTTGGTGTTCTGGGCGATCAGAAGGCCAGTTGGTGGTGTTCTGGGGGATCAGAAGGCCAGTTGGTGGTGTTCTGGGGGATCAGTAGGCCAGTTGGTGGTGTTTTGAGTGATCAGTACGCCAGTTGTTGGTGTTCTGGGCGATCAGAAGGCCAGTTGGTGGTATTCTGGGTGATCAGTAGGCCAGTTGGTGGTGTTCTGGGGGATCAGAAGGCCAGTTGGTTGTGTTCTGGGGGATCAGAAGGCCAGTTGGTGGTGTTCTGGGGGATCAGAAGGCCAGTTGGTTGTGTTCTGGGGGATCAGAAGGCCAGTTGGTGGTGTTCTGGGGGATCAGAAGGCCAGTTGGTTGTGTTCTGGGGGATCAGTAGGCCAGTTGGTTGTGTTCTGGGGGATCAGTAGGCTAGTTGGTGGTGTTTTGAGTGATCAGTAGGCCAGTTGGTGGTGTTCCGGGGTGTCATTAGGCCAGTTGGTGGTACTCTGGGCGATCAGAAGGCCAGATGGTGGTGTTCTGGGAGGGCAGTAGGCGTTGGGTTGGCTGGGTGTTGATAAACCTAAGCATTTTTCCTTCATTTGAACTTTTTTGTAGATAATCCCCGGAGACGTTCCATAGTCGTCTATGAGAGTCACTAAATGTTCCTCCACATTCTGTAAATCATCTTCTCATTTACATTTAGTAGCGGTTTGATGGCACGCTGAAGAAGACGAGATTTTATTTTCTAACACGTCAAGCAAACGACTCTCTGGGTGAATGGACAGATCTTTGAAGGAAAACGTTACTTTGAAAATAAACCCCCAACTCAGCCTCCCTCCTCCAACACTCAGATGTCAGTCTGGACCTCAGGGGACACGACTTCTCCTCCGCACCCTGACCACAAGGGGTCGCTCTTGGCATTGCTGCCGTTCACAGAACGCTCTTTTCTTTTCAGGAAATACAAGGCTTTCTCTGATTGGATGAAGTGGAGATTGTGGTGTCACTGCCTCCTTTTCACCTCTTCCAGTCAGGGAAAGGCTTGTATTTATTGGTTAATACAAGGTGTTCTGTGAATTGCGGCAGTGCCAGGGGAGGGACACCCTGTGGTCACTGTGCATGTATTTAGCATATAACCTCCTTACCACCTGTGAGATGCCTTTGAAAATTGATCCACCGTGCATCGCTTTTCAGAGAACTGCACATGTGCTTGAGCCCCATAAGGTGAAAGTTCAAGCTGCTTTCCTTCTATTTGCATCATGACTGTGTTTAATTATTATAACTATTTTGTGAATTAATTATTAATATTAAAAATTAAATAATAATTCTAATATATAAATTAATTATAGTGAATATATTTAATTCATTATTATTTTTCACATTATACTTGCTTCACTGACTGTAAATATGACTGTGTTTCATCATGCTCATGACTGATTTTTAGTCTCATTATTATTATAACTATTTTGTGAATGAATTATTAACATTATAAATTAAATAATAATTCTAATATTGATAACTATTTTTATATAAGTTAATTATAATTATTATAAATTAATTCATTATAATTTTACACATTATACTTGCTTCACATGACTGTGTTTCATTGTGCTCATGACTGATTTTTAGTCTCATTATTAATTATTATAACTATTTTGTGAATTATTAATATTAGAAAATTTATTAGAAAAAAATGGACCAACATGTTGGATTATCACGGTACCAAAGAGGGATTCATATACTCAGTAATTTATAATTAATTCTTTACACAAAAAATCATAAAAACACAATGGAGCTAATTTAGCTCCCTTGTGTGTTTTTATGTTTCTTGTTTTATGATTTTTTTGTGTAATAAATTAATTATAAATTACTGAGTATATGAATCCCTCTTTGGTACCGTGATAATCGAACATGTTGGTACCTTTTTTCTCTAAAGCATATATAGGATGAGGTACCCCCATAGCCTATTTTCGCATTTTTTATATATAATATTATAAAATAAATACAAATTCTAATAATAATTATTATATAAATGAATTATAATTATTGTAATTAATTCATTATTATTTTACCCATTTTTCTTGCTTCACTGACTGTGAACATGAATGTATTTCATTGTGCTCATGACTGATTTTTAGTCTCATTATTAATTATTATAACTATTTTGCGAATTATTAATATTAGAAAATATATTAGAAAAAAAATGGACCAACATGTTGGATTATCACGGTACCAAAGAGGGATTCATATACTCAGTAATTTATAATTAATTCATTATTATTTAACACATTTTTCTTGCTTCACTGACTGTGAACATGAATGTGTTTCATCGTGCTCATGAATAATTATTATTATAATTACAATTATTTTTAATTTATTCCGATTATAAAAATGATATTAATGTAATGCTAATAATACATAAAATAAATTATAATCATTATATAAATTCATTAGAATAATTTCATTATTATTTTACTGATCATTATGTAATTGGTTGTTTGTAAATTTGGTTGAACTGAAACAAAATATCAAATTCTGCCACAACAACGAGTTGCTCTTTAAAAACGTAAGAGTCATTTTTTTTTTGTGTCATATTTCCCGGGAAAATTTTGGCTGCCAGAAAACGCTGATCTTCCTAACAGGGAACAGAGAGAGTCTCGGACGTCTATTTTGCTTTCAGAGAAGTTGAAAAACATTTTTCTGTGTTTGTGAGAGAAAAAAAAAAAAAACGCACGCACGACTGGAGATCCGCTCTAATTAACAGTTTACAAAATTCCAGAAAATAACGGGTGATGGTGTTGAAGGAACTCGCGAAGCAGACGAGAAATCTGGCTGAAGTTCAACTGGAGACTAAAAATCTGTTTTCTGAAACAATTCCTCTCTGGTGATCCCTCTCTGGTCAACTGTGTCAAAGTCATTGCACCAGCCGGTGTGCAGAGGACTCAGTGGAAGGTGTAGGGCCCCCCCCTCATTGCACCAGCCGGTGTGCAGAGGACTCAGTGGGTGGTGTAGGGCCCCCCCCCCTCATTGCACCAGCCGGTGTGCAGAGGACTCAGTGGAAGGTGTAGGGCCCCCCCATCTTTGCACCAGCCGGTGTGCAGAGGACTCAGTGGAAGGTGTAGGGCCCCCCAGTCATTGCACCAGCCGGTGTGCAGAGGACTCAGTGGAAGGTGTAGGGCCCCCCAGTCATTGCACCAGCCGGTGTGCAGAGGACTCAGTGGAAGGTGTAGGGCCCCCCCCTCATTGCACCAGCCGGTGTGCAGAGGACTCAGTGGAAGGTGTAGAGCCCCCCAGTCATTGCACCAGCCGGTGTGCAGAGGACTCAGTGGAAGGTGTAGTGCCCCCCCGTCATTGCACCAGCCGCTGTGCAGAGGACTCAGTGGAAGGTGTAGGGCCCCCCCCCGTCATTGCACCAGCCGCTGTGCAGAGGACTCAGTGGAAGGTGTAGGGCCCCCCAGTCATTGCCACAGCCGTTGTGCAGAGGACTCAGTGGAAGGTGTAGGACCCCCCCCCCCCCGTCATTGCACCAGCCGCTGTGCAGAGGACTCAGTGGAAGGTGTAGGGCCCCCCAGTCATTGCACCACCCGCTGTGCAGAGGACTCAGTGGAAGGTGTAGCCCCCCCCCGTCATTGCACCAGCCCGCTGTGCAGAGGACTCAGTGGAAGGTGTAGGGCCCCCCCGTCATTGCACCAGCCGGTGTGCAGAGGACTCAGTGGAAGGTGTAGGGCCCCCCAGTCATTGCACCAGCCGATGTGCAGAGGTCTCAGTGGAAGGTGTAGGGTCCCCCCATCATTGCACCAGCCGGTGTGCAGAGGACTCAGTGGAAGGTGTAGGGCCCCCCAGTCATTGCACCAGCCGGTGTGCAGAGAACTCAGTGGAAGGTGTAGGGCTCCCCCCCCCCAGTCATTGCACCAGCCGGTGTGCAGAGGACTCAGTGGAAGGTGTAGGGCTCCCCCCCCCCCTAGTCATTGCACCAGCCGGTGTGCAGAGGACTCAGTGGAAGGTGTAGGGCTCCCCAGTCATTGCACCAGCCGGTGTGCAGAGGACTCAGTGGAAGGTGTAGGGCTCCCCCCCCAGTCATTGCACCAGCCGGTGTGCAGAGGACTCAGTGGAAGGTGCAGGGCCCCCCCTGTCATTGCACCAGCCGGTGTGCAGAGGACTCAGTGGATGGTGTAGGCCCCCCCGTCATTGCACCAGCCGGTGTGCAGAGGACTCAGTGGAAGGTGTAGGGCCCCCCCATCATTGCACCAGCCAATGTGCAGAGGACTCAGTGGAAGGTGTAGGGCCCCCCAGTCATTGCACCAGCCGGTGTGCAGAGGACTCAGTGGAAGGTGTAGGGCCCCCCCCGTCATTGCACCAGCCGGTGTGCAGAGGACTCAGTGGAAGGTGTAGGGCCCCCCCGCCATTGCACCAGCCGGTGTGCAGAGGACTAAGTGGAAGGTGTAGGGCCCCCCAGTCATTGCACCAGCCGGTGTGCAGAGGACTCAGTGGAAGGTGTAGGGCTCCCCCCCCAGTCATTGCACCAGCCGGTGTGCAGAGGACTCAGTGGAAGGTGTAGGGCCCCCCCGTCATTGCACCAGCCGGTGTGCAGAGGACTCAGTGGAAGGTAAAGGGCCCCCCCGTCATTGCACCAGCCGGTGTGCAGAGGACTCAGTGGAAGGTGTAGGGCCCCCCAGTCATTGCACCAGCCGGTGGGCAGAGGACTCACTGGAAGGTGTAGGGCCCCCCAGTCATTGCACCAGCCGGTGTGCAGAGGATTCAGTGGAAGGTGTAGAGCTCCCCCCCCCCAGTCATTGCACCAGCCGGTGTGCAGAGGACTCAGTGGAAGGTGTAGGGCTCCCCCCCAGTCATTGCACCAGCCGGTGTGCAGAGGACTCAGTGGAAGGTGTAGGGCCCCCCAGTCATTGCACCAGCCGGTGTGCAGAGGACTCAGTGGAAGGTGTAGGGCCCCCCTGTCATTGCACCAGCTGGTGTGCAGAGGACTCAGTGGAAGGTGTAGGGCCCCCCAGTCATTGCACCAGCCGGTGTGCAGAGGACTCAGTGGAAGGTGTAGGGCCCCCCCATCATTGCACCAGCCGGTGTGCAGAGGACTCAGTGGAAGCGGTGTAGGGCCCCCCCATCATTGCACCAGCCGGTGTGCAGAGGACTCAGTGGAAGCGGTGTAGGGCCCCCCCGCATTGCACCAGCCGGTGTGCAGAGGACTCAGTGGAAGGTGTAGGGCCCCCCCCTCATTGCACCAGCCGGTGTGCAGAGGACTCAGTGGAAGGTGTAGAGCCCCCCAGTCATTGCACCAGCCGGTGTGCAGAGGACTCAGTGGAAGGTGTAGGGCCCCCCCGTCATTGCACCAGCCGCTGTGCAGAGGACTCAGTGGAAGGTGTAGGCCCCCCCCCAGTCATTGCACCAGCCGCTGTGCAGAGGACTCAGTGGAAGGTGTAGGGCCCCCCAGTCATTGCACCAGCCGTTGTGCAGAGGACTCAGTGGAAGGTGTAGGGCCCCCCCCGTCATTGCACCAGCCGCTGTGCAGAGGACTCAGTGGAAGGTGTAGGGCCCCCCAGTCATTGCACCAGCCGCTGTGCAGAGGACTCAGTGGAAGGTGTAGCCCCCCCCCGTCATTGCACCAGCCCGCTGTGCAGAGGACTCAGTGGAAGGTGTAGGGCCCCCCAGTCATTGCACAAGCCGCTGTGCAGAGGACTCAGTGGAAGGTGTAGGCACCCCCCGTCATTGCACCAGCCGCTGTGCAGAGGACTCAGTGGAAGGTGTAGGGCCCCCCCCGTCATTGCACCAGCCGGTGTGCAGAGGACTCAGTGGAAGGTGTAGGGCCCCCCCGTCATTGCACCAGCCGGTGTGCAGAGGACTCAGTGGAAGGTGTAGGGCCCCCCAGTCATTGCACCAGCCGATGTGCAGAGGTCTCAGTGGAAGGTGTAGGGTCCCCCCGTCATTGCACCAGCCGGTGTGCAGAGGACTCAGTGGAAGGTGTAGGGCCCCCCAGTCATTGCACCAGCCGGTGTGCAGAGGACTCAGTGGAAGGTGTAGGGCTCCCCCCCCAGTCATTGCACCAGCCGGTGTGCAGAGAACTCAGTGGAAGGTGTAGGGCTCCCCCCCCCAGTCATTGCACCAGCCGGTGTGCAGAGGACTCAGTGGAAGGTGTAGGGCCCCCCAGTCATTGCACCAGCCGGTGTGCAGAGGACTCAGTGGAAGGTGTAGGGCCCCCCAGTCATTGCATCAGCCGGTGTGCAGAGGACTCAGTGGAAGGTGTAGGGCCCCCCAGTCATTGCACCAGCTGGTGTGCAGAGGACTCAGTGGAAGGTGTAGGGCCTCCCAGTCATTGCACCAGCCGGTGTGCAGAGGACTCAGTGGAAGGTGTAGGGCCCCCCCGTCATTGCACCAGCCGGTGTGCAGAGGACTCAGTGGAAGGTGTAGGGCCCCCCGTCATTGCACCAGCCGGTGTGCAGAAGACTGAGTGGAAGGTGTAGGGCCCCCCAGTCATTGCACCAGCCGGTGTGCAGAGGACTCAGTGGAAGGTGTAGGGCCCCCCAGTCATTGCACCAGCTGATGTGCAGAGGACTCAGTGGAAGGTGTAGGGCCCCCCAGTCATTGCACCAGCCGGTGTGCAGAGGACTCAGTGGAAGGTGTAGGGCCCCCCAGTCATTGCACCAGCCGGTGTGCAGAGGACTCAGTGGAAGGTGTAGGGCCCCCCAGTCATTGCACCAGCTGGTGTGCAGAGGACTCAGTGGAAGGTGTAGGGCCTCCCAGTCATTGCACCAGCCGGTGTGCAGAGGACTCAGTGGAAGGTGTAGGGCCCCCCCGTCATTGCACCAGCCGGTGTGCAGAGGACTCAGTGGAAGGTGTAGGGCCCCCCCGTCATTGCACCAGCCGGTGTGCAGAGGACTCAGTGGAAGGTGTAGGGCCCCCCCGTCATTGCACCAGCCGGTGTGCAGAGGACTCAGTGGAAGGTGCAGGGCCCCCCCGTCATTGCACCAGCCGGTGTGCAGAGGACTCAGTGGAAGGTGTAGGGCCCCCCAGTGATTGCACCAGCCGGTGTGCAGAGGACTCAGTGGAAGGTGCAGGGCCCCCCCGTCAATGCACCAGCCGGTGTGTAGAGGACTCAGTGGAAGGTGTAGGGCCCCCCCGTCATTGCACCAGCCGGTGTGCAGAGGACTCAGTGGAAGGTGTAGGGCCCCCCGGTCATTGCACCAGCCGGTGTGCAGAGGACTCAGTGGAAGGTGTAGGGCCCCCCAGTCATTGCACCAGCCGGTGGGCAGAGGACTCACTGGAAGGTGTAGGGCCCCCCAGTCATTGCACCAGCCGGTGTGCAGAGGATTCAGTGGAAGGTGTAGGGCTCCCCCCCCCCAGTCATTGCACCAGCCGGTGTGCAGAGGACTCAGTGGAAGGTGTAGGGCTCCCCCCCCCCCAGTCATTGCACCAGCCGGTGTGCAGAGGACTCAGTGGAAGGTGTAGGGCCCCCCTGTCATTGCACCAGCCGGTGTGCAGAGGACTCAGTGGAAGGTGTAGGGCCCCCCAGTCATTGCACCAGCCGGTGTGCAGAGGACTCAGTGGAAGGTGTAGGGCCCCCCCATCATTGCACCAGCCGGTGTGCAGAGGACTCAGTGGAAGCGGTGTAGGGCCCCCCCCATCATTGCACCAGCCGGTGTGCAGAGGACTAAGTGGAAGCGGTGTAGGGCCCCCCCCGTCATTGCACCAGCCGGTGTGCAGAGGACTCAGTGGAAGGTGTAGGGCCCCCCCATCATTGCACCAGCCGATGTGCAGAGGACTCAGTGGAAGGTGTAGGGCCCCCGTCATTGCACCAGCCGGTGTGCAGAAGACTGAGTGGAAGGTGTAGGGCCCCCCAGTCATTGCACCAGCCGGTGTGCAGAGGACTCAGTGGAAGGTGTAGGGCCCCCCAGTCATTGCACCAGCCGGTGTGCAGAGGACTCAGTGGAAGGTGTAGGGCCCCCCAGTCATTGCATCAGCCGGTGTGCAGAGGACTCAGTGGAAGGTGTAGGGCCCCCCAGTCATTGCACCAGCTGGTGTGCAGAGGACTCAGTGGAAGGTGTAGGGCCTCCCAGTCATTGCACCAGCCGGTGTGCAGAGGACTCAGTGGAAGGTGTAGGGCCCCCCCGTCATTGCACCAGCCGGTGTGCAGAGGACTCAGTGGAAGGTGTAGGGCCCCCCCGTCATTGCACCAGCCGGTGTGCAGAGGACTCAGTGGAAGGTGTAGGGCCCCCCCGTCATTGCACCAACTGGTGTGCAGAGGACTCAGTGGACGGTGTAGGGCCCCCCCGTCATTGCACCAGCCGGTGTGCAGAGGACTCAGTGGAAGGTGCAGGGCCCCCCCGTCATTGCACCAGCCGGTGTGCAGAGGACTCAGTGGAAGGTGTAGGGCCCCCCAGTGATTGCACCAGCCGGTGTGCAGAGGACTCAGTGGAAGGTGCAGGGCCCCCCCCGTCAATGCACCAGCCAGTGTGCAGAGGACTCAGTGGAAGGTGTAGGGCCCCCCGTCATTGCACCAGCCGGTGTGCAGAGGACTCAGTGGAAGGTGTAGGGTCCCCCCGTCATTGCACCAGCCGGTGTGCGGAGGACTCAGTGGAAGGTGTAGGGCCCCCCAGTCATTGCACCAACCGGTGTGCGGAGGACTCAGTGGAAGGTGTAGGGCCCCCCCCCCGTCATTGCACCAGCCGGTGTGCGGAGGACTCAGTGGAAGGTGTAGGGCCCCCCCGTCATTGCACCAGCCGGTGTGCAGAGGACTCAGTGGAAGGTGTAGGGTCCCCCCGTCATTGCACCAGGCGGTGTGCGGAGGACTCAGTGGAAGGTGTAGGGCCCCCCAGTCATTGCACCAACTGGTGTGCGGAGGACTCAGTGGAAGATGTAGGGCCCCCCCCCCCCCGTCATTGCACCAGCCGGTGTGCGGAGGACTCAGTGGAAGGTGTAGGGCCCCCCCGTCATTGCACCAGCCGGTGTGCAGAGGACTCAGTGGAAGGTGTAGGGCCCCCCCTGTCATTGCACCAGCCGGTGTGCAGAGGACGCAGTGGAAGGTGTAGGCCCCCCAGTCATTGCACCAGCCAGTGTGCAGAGGACTCAGTGGAAGGTGTAGGGCCCCCCCCAGTCATTGCACCAGCCGGTGTGCAGAGGACTCAGTGGAAGGTGTAGGGCCCCCCAGTTATTGCACCAGCCGGTGTGCAGAGGACTCAGTGGAAGGTGTAGGGCCCCCCCCGTCATTGCACCAGCCGGTGTGCAGAGGACTCAGTGGAAGGTGTAGGGCCCCCCGGTCATTGCACCAGCCGGTGTGCAGAGGACTCAGTGGAAGGTGTAGGGCCCCCCCCCGTCATTGCACCAGCCGGTGTGCAGAGGACTCAGTGGAAGGTGTAGGGCCCCCCAGTCATTGCACCAGCCGGTGTGCAGCGGACTCAGTGGAAGGTGTAGGGCCCCCCAGTCATTGCACCAGCCGGTGTGCAGAGGACTCACTGGAAGGTGTAGGGCCCCCAGTCATTGCACCAGCCGGTGTGCAGAGGACTCAGTGGAAGGTGTAGGGCTCCCCCCCCCAGTCATTGCACCAGCCGGTGTGCAGAGGACTCAGTGGAAGGTGTAGGGCCCCCCAGTCATTGCACCAGCCGGTGTGCAGAGGACTCAGTGGAAGGTGTAGGGCCCCCCAGTCATTGCACCAGCCGGTGTGCAGAGGACTCAGTGGAAGGTGTAGGGCCCCCCAGTCATTGCACCAGCCGGTGTGCAGAGGACTCAGTGGAAGGTGTAGGGCCCCCCAGTCATTGCACCAGCCGGTGTGCAGAGGACTCAGTGGAAGGTGTAGGAGGTTGCTGGGGGTTGTTGCACGTTGCTCTCTGCCTGTGTGAGTCTGACACAGCGACACCGCACACACTTCAGCATTTATAGAGAGTTTTCAAGGTCCTTCGAGGACTGACTGGTCTCGGCTACACACAGCGCTCTAATACATTCTGTCAGGGACCTTGCTGAAGGCCGACCCCGGGGCCACGCGCACACAGGAGAAGAAACAAGTCCATATGGAGGACATTGTAGGAGACGTCTGACAACACACAGCGTCCAATCCCGACCAGTGGAGGAACCGAGCGCTCTCCAATCCAAACAGCCTACATACAGAATATAAAACACACGAGGTGCTAGTGGGGTGATAACACTGACATTTCTGAATGAACCCTCTGCACACTGCTACCCTAATGCCGCGCCGTACACACGATCCCAATTTCCGTCGGAAAAACCTTGGATGGTTTTTCCGACGGAATTCCGCTCAAGCTTGGCTTGCATACACAAGGTCACACAAAAGTTCTCTGAACTTTCCACCGTCAAGAACGCGGTGACGTTACAACACACTACGACGAGCCGAGAAAATTAAGTTCAAGGCTTCCAAGCATGCGTCAAATTGTTTCCGAGCATACGTAGGAATTTTGCGCGTCGGAATTGCCACAGACGATCGGAATAGAGAACCTGCTCTCAATCTTTTGTTGGCGGAAATTCCGACAGCAAAAGTCCGATGGAGCTTACACATGGTCGGAATTTACGACGAAAAGCTCACATCGAATATTTGTCGGAAATTACATATTACATATTTCAAGCAAACTTTTGCATATAAACATAGACTGGCTCACATATTTTGCAATACATGTTAAAGCTGGCCAACTCCATCAAAGTGATCCCTCTCTGGTCAACTCCATCAAAGTGATCCCTCTCTGGTCAACTCCATCAAAGTGATCCCTCTCTGGTCAACTCCATCAAAGTGATCCCTCTCTGGTCAACTCCATCAAAGTGATCCCTCTCTGGTCAACTCCATCAAAGTGATCCCTCTCTGGTCAACTCCATCAAAGTGATCCCTCTCTGGTCAACTCCATCAAAGTGATCCCTCTCTGGTCAACACCATCAAAGTGATCCCTCTCTGGTCAACACCATCAAAGTGATCCTCTCTGGTCAACTGCGTCAAAGTGATCCCTCTCTGACCAACTGCATCAAAGTGATCCCTCTCTGGTCAACTCCATCAAAGTGATCCCTCTCTGGTCAACTCCATCAAAGTGATCCCTCTCTGGTCAACTCCATCAAAGTGATCCCTCTGTGGTCAACTCCATCAAAGTGATCCCTCTCTGGTCAACTCCATCAAAGTGATCCCTCTCTGGTCAACTCCATCAAAGTGATCCCTCCCTGGTCAACTCCATCAAAGTGATCCCTCTCTGGTTAACTCCATCAAAGTGATCCCTCTCTGGTCAACTCCATCAAAGTGATCCTCTCTGGTCAACTCCATTAAAGTGATCCCTCTCTGGTCAACTCCATCAAAGTGATCCCTCTCTGGTCAACTCCATCAAAGTGATCCCTCTCTGGTCAACTCCATCAAAGTGATCCCTCTCTGGTCAACTCCATCAAAGTGATCCTCTCTGGTAAACTCCATCAAAGTGATCTCTCTCTGGTCAACTCCATCAAAGTGATCCCTCTCTGGTCAACTCCATCAAAGTGATCCCTCTCTGGTCAACTCCATCAAAGTGATCCCTCTCTGGTCAACTCCATCAAAGTGATCCCTCTCTGGTCAACTCCATCAAAGTGATCCCTCTCTGGTCAACTCCATCAAAGTGATCCTCTCTGGTCAACTCCATCAAAGTGATCCCTCTCTGGTCAACTCCATCAAAGTGATCCCTCTCTGGTCAACACCATCAAAGTGATCCCTCTCTGGTCAACACCATCAAAGTGATCCTCTCTGGTCAACTGCGTCAAAGTGATCCCTCTCTGACCAACTGCATCAAAGTGATCCCTCTCTGGTCAACTCCATCAAAGTGATCCCTCTCTGGTCAACTCCATCAAAGTGATCCCTCTCTGGTCAACTCCATCAAAGTGATCCCTCTCTGGTCAACTCCATCAAAGTGATCCCTCTCTGGTCAACTCCATCAAAGTGATCCCTCTCTGGTCAACTCCATCAAAGTGATCCCTCTCTGGTCAACTCCATCAAAGTGATCCCTCCCTGGTCAACTCCATCAAAGTGATCCCTCTCTGGTTAACTCCATCAAAGTGATCCCTCTCTGGTCAACTCCATCAAAGTGATCCTCTCTGGTCAACTCCATTAAAGTGATCCCTCTCTGGTCAACTCCATCAAAGTGATCCCTCTCTGGTCAACTCCATCAAAGTGATCCCTCTCTGGTCAACTCCATCAAAGTGATCCCTCTCTGGTCAACTCCATCAAAGTGATCCTCTCTGGTAAACTCCATCAAAGTGATCTCTCTCTGGTCAACTCCATCAAAGTGATCCCTCTCTGGTCAACTCCATCAAAGTGATCCCTCTCTGGTCAACTCCATCAAAGTGATCCCTCTCTGGTCAACTCCATCAAAGTGATCCCTCTCTGGTCAACTCCATCAAAGTGATCCCTCTCTGGTCAACTCCATCAAAGTGATCCTCTCTGGTCAACTCCATCAAAGTGATCCCTCTCTGGTTAACTCCATCAAAGTGATCCCTCTCTGGTCAACTCCATCAAAGTGATCCTCTCTGGTCAACTCCATCAAAGTGATCCTCTCTGGTCAACTCCATCAAAGTGATCCTCTCTGGTCAACTCCATCAAAGTGATCCCTCTCTGACCAACTGCATCAAAGTGATCCCTCTCTGGTCAACTCCATTAAAGTGATCCCTCTCTGGTCAACTCCATTAAAGTGATCCCTCTCTGGTCAACTCCATCAAAGTGATCCTCTCTGGTCAACTCCATCAAAGTGATCCTCTCTGGTCAACTCCATCAAAGTGATCCCTCTGACCAACTGCATCAAAGTGATCCCTCTCTGGTCAACTCCATCAAAGTGATCCCTCTCTGGTCAACTGCGTCAAAGTGATCCCTCTCTGGTCAACTGCGTCAAAGTGATCCCTCTCTGGTCAACTGCGTCAAAGTGATCCCTCTCTGGTCAACTGCGTCAAAGTGATCCCTCTCTGGTCAACTGCGTCAAAGTGATCCTCTCTGGTCAACTCCATCAAAGTGATCCCTCTCTGGCGAACAGTTAAAAAAGTGATCCTCTCTAGTCAGCTGCGTCAAAGTGATGCCTTTCTGGTCAACTGAGTCAAAATGATCATCTCTGACCAACTGCATGAAAGAAGACACAGTTGGAAAAAAGAAATGGAAGAGACGTGTCTGCACTCAAAACCAAATAGCTTTCATACATATATATATATATATATAAAGTATTCACCCCCCTTGGCTTTTTACCTATTTTGTTACATTACAGACTTTAGTTGAATGTTTTTTTTTAATCTGAATTATATGTGATGGATCAGAACACAACAGTCTAAGTTGGTGAAGTAAAATTAGAAAAATAAATACATAAAACTATTTTTCAGAAATAAAAAAATGTTAATTGCCATGTGCGTATGTATTCACCCCCTTTGTTATGAAGCCCATAAAAAGCTCCGGTGCCACCAATTCCCTTCAGAAGTCACCTAATTAGTGAAATGACGTCCACCTGTGTGCAATCTAAGTGTCACATGACCTGTCATTACATAGACACACCCCTTTGAAAGGCCCCAGAGGCTGCAACACCTAAACAAGGGGCACCACTAACCAAACACTGTCATGAAGACCAAGGAACTCTCCAGACAAGGAAGGGACAATGTTGTAGAGAAGTACAAGTCAGGGTTGGGTTATAAAAAAACATCCAAATCTTTGATGATCCCTAGGAGCCCCATCAAATCTATCATCACTAAATGGAAAGAACATGGAACAGCAAACCTGCCAAGAGACGGCCGCACACCAAAACTCACGGCCCGGGCAAGGAGGGCATTAATCAGAGAGGCAGCACAGAGACCTAAGGTAACCCTGGAGGAGCTGCAGAGTTCCACAGCAGAGACTGGAGTATCTGTACATAGGACGACAATAAGCCGTACGCTCCATAGAGTTGGGCTTTATAACAGAGTGGCCAGAAGAAAGACATAACTTTCAGCAAAAAAACAAAATGGCGCATTATGAGTTTGCGAAAAGGCATGTGGGAGATTCCCAACATGTATGGAGGAAGGTGCTCTGGTCTGATGAGACTAAAACTGAACGTTTTGGCCATCAAAGAAAACGCTATGTCTGGCGCAAACCCAACACATCACACCACCCAAAGAACACCATCCCCACCGTGAAACATGGTGGTGGCAGCATCATGCTGTGGGGATGTTTTTCAGCAGTCGGGACGGGGAAACTGGTCAGAGTTGAGGGAAAGATGGATGGTGATAAATACAGGGATATTCTTCCTGTAGCACCCTGTGTGTGATTTGAGGCTAGGACGGAGGTTCCCCTTCCAGCAGGACAATCACCCCAAACACACTGATAAAGCAACACTTGAGTGGTTTAAGGGGAAACATGTAAATGTGGTTGGAATGGTCTAGTCAAAGCCCAGACCTCAATCCAATAGAAAATCTGTGGTCAGACTTAAAGATTGCTGTTCACAAACGCAAACCATCCAACTTGAAGGAGCCAGAGACGTTTTTCAAGGAGGAGGAATGGGCAGAAATCCCAGTGGTAAGATGTGGGAAGATCATAGAGACTCATCCAAAGCGACTCGGAGCTGTGAAAGGGGGCTCTACAAAGTATTGACTTTAGGGGGGTGAATAGTTATTCACAGTGACTTTTTCTGCTATTTTGTCCTATTTGTTGTTTGCTTCACAATAAAAAAAAAAAAACATCTTCTAAGTTGTGGGCGTGTTCTGTAAATGAAATGAGGCAAATCCTCAAACAATCCGTGTTATTTCCAGGTTGTGAGGCAACAAAACTCGGAAAATGCCAAGGGGGGTGAATACTTTTGCAAGGCACTGTATATTATTTAGTCTGTAGGAAAGTTATGGAGTCCACAAACTATTTTACACTGTTAAATTGGCGTCACTTGTGCCCCAATGTTGGTGTCAGTGGGAGGAATTGTGCCCCATTATTGGCGTTATTTTGTATTAAATTATAAAAATTTGTCCTTTTGTATTAAATTATAAATATTTGCTATTTTGTATTAAATTATAAATATTTGCTATTTTGTATTAAATTATAAATATTTTCTATTTTGTATTATATTCTACATATTTGCTATTTTATATTTAATTCTACAGATTTGTTATTTTGTATTATATGCTACATATTTGCCATTTTGTATTAAATTATAAATATTTGCCATTTTGTATTAAATTATAAATATTTGTTATTTTGTATTATTATTTTTTTCATATTGGAGATATATGTATTATTATTATACAGTATTTGCTATATTATATTATACAGTATTTTCTATATTATTATTATACAGTATTTATTGCTGCCATGAACTGATGCTTTATTTGTATCACAAATGTTTGCTCTCCGGAGACTGAAGAAGGCAGACAATGCGAAGAGGCACATCACACTCATCACTCTCCTTCTATTGGTTGTCAGGATAAATCCTCCTCTCTATGAAGGAAAGGTTTGTTATGGCGCACGCACATACCGCCACCCGGCAGGGACTTATTATTTCATTTTTTAGCGGTATTTTTATCCGGCGTTGGCGGAGAGATTAACCATTTCTGGTAGAGAGCGGCCGGTTTCATGGAAAGCACCGGAGGACGGAGAGGGGTTTGCCCCGGCCATCCGTGATCTGAATGCTAAGAGGACAGAGATGACGTCAAGCTGAATCCACGGTGGCTACAACACAGAACGCCCCCCCCCCCATCCCATCCCCCGTCCGATCGCTCACGACGCAGCTTTTAAAATCAGGGAATTACTTGCCAGGGAAAATCCTGCAGCTAAACATATAATTACTTTCAACAGGATCAATGCAAAACCGCTAATCAGTTTACCAACTGAATTAATTTTTATTTTCTTCTATTTATTTAACTGCATTTTCTTCTTGACTCACCCAAAAAAAAGATTTTTACTTTTTTTTTTTTTTTTAACAAAAAATTTCCCTCCAGGAAAGGGGGAGGGGGGGAAGGGTTCTCCATTAACCACTTCAGCCCCGGACCATTTGGCTGGCCAATGACCGGGCCACTTTTTGCGATTCGGGACTGCGTCGCTTTAACTGACAATTGCGCGGTCGTGGCGACGTGGCTCCCAAACAAAATTGGCGTCCTTTTTTTTTTCCCCCACAAATAGAGCTTTCTTTTGGTGGTATTTGATGCGGTTTTTATTTTTTGCGCTATAAAAAAAAAATAGAGCGACAATTTTGAAAAAAAATGCAATATTTTTTACTTTTTGCTATAATAAATATCCCCAAAAAATATATAAAAGAATTTTTTTTGCCCTCAGTTTAGGTCGATTCGTATTCTTCTACATATGTTTGGTAAAAAAAAAGAAAAAAAAAATCGCAATAAGCGTTTATTGATTGGTTTGCGCAAAAGTTATAGTGTCTACAAAATAGGGGGTAGTTTTAAGGCATTTTTATTAATACATTTTTTTTTTTACTAGTAATGGCGGCGATCTGCGACTTCTTATCGCGACTTTTTAACGCGACTGCGGCATTAAGGCGGACACATTGGACACTTTTGACACCACGCTATAAAAACGCACCAATTACTGTAAAAATGACACTGGCAGTGAAGGGGTTAACCTGTAGGGGGAGCTGTAGGGGTTAAGTGTGACCTAATAAGTGATTCTAACTGTTAGGGGGCGTGGCTTGCCCTGACACGTCACTGATCGCTGCTCCCGATGACAGGGAACAGACGATCAGTGACATGTCACTAGGCAGAACGGGGAGATGTTGTGTTTACACTGACATCTCACCGTTCTTCAACTCTGTGACCCGAGCGTGGGACACCGGTGGACATAGAGTCCGCGGGTCCGGCGGGCACGGTCGCGAGTGCGCCGCCGGTGCCGCGCGAGCGCGACCACACGGCCGGCAAATTAAAGGGAGACGTATATAAACACCCATTTGCCTGTCCGTGCCATTCTGTCGACCTATAAGTTCGTGTGGCGCTCGGGAAGCGGTTAAGCTGAACTGTCCTAATTCTTTATCATTACAGTAATCGGCAACGCTCGGAAATAGAGAGGATATGAGATTTCAGAGAAGACATTGCATGGAAGGTCTTCAGCTTTAGATCTCCAACCCTTCTACAGCTTGGGCTACAAGACCATCGCCAAGAAGATTGGTGAGAGGAGACAACAGTTAGGGGGATTATTATTCGCCAATGGAAGAAACACAAAATAACTGTCACCCTCCTCAGTCTGGGGGCTCCATACAAGATCTCCCCTCGGGGAGGTTCAATGATCAGGAGAACGGTGAGAAATCCGCCCAGAACTACACGGGAGAATCTTGTCACTGATCTCAGCCGGGACCATCGTCACCAAGAAAACAATCGGAAACACACTACACCGTGATTGGCTGAAATCCTGCAGCCCCCGCAAGGTCCCCCCTGCTCAGGAAATCACATGTACAGACCGTCTGATGTCTGATAATCAACATCTGAATGATTCAGAGGAGAACTGGGGGAAAGTGTTGTGTCCGAGGAGACCAAAATCCATCTCTTTGGCATCAACTCAACTCGCCGTGTTTGGAGGAGGAGGAATGCTGCCTATGACCCCAAGAACACACAGAGGTGGTTGACGCCACGCCAGCTTAAGCCAGGAATGGTAGTTTGCGACAATGGCACCAACCTCCTCTCCGCTCTCCGACAGGGACAACTGACCCATGTGCCCTGTGTGGCTCACGTCCTTAACCTGGTGGTGCAGCGGTTCTTGGGCAGGTACCCGGGCTTACAGGATGTCCTGAGGCAGGCCAGGAAAGTCTGTGTGCATTTCCGCAGATCTTATAATGCCAGTGCTCGCCTGGCTGAGCTTCAAAAGGAGTTGAACCTGCCCAAGAACCGCCTTATATGTGACATGCCCACCAGGTGGAACTCAACGTTGGCCATGCTGCAGCGGCTGCACACGCAGCAGAGGGCCATCAATGAGTACCTGTGCGACTACGGCACCAGGACAGGGTCAGGGGAGCTCGGGTTTTTTTCACCATGCCAGTGGGGCATGATCAGGGATGCATGCCCTGTCCTGGCACCATTTGAGGAGGCCACGAGGATGGTGAGCAGTGACAGTGCATGCATCAGTGACACTGTACCTCTTGTCCACCTGTTGGAACATACGCTGCGTGGAATAATGGACAGGGCACTTGAGGCAGAACAGAGGCAGGAAGAGGAGGACTTCCTTGCCTCTCAAGGCCCCCTTTACCCAGACAGCGTTCCTTCTGTCCCACCCATCGCACAGGAAGAAGAGGCGGAGGAGGAGGATTGTGTCAGCATGGAGGTGGAGCCTGGCACTCAGCATTATCAGCAGCAGTCTTTTAGGGATGATTTACAGTCCCAAGAAACCCGTGGACTTGTACGTGGCTGGGAGGAGGTGGCTGCGAATCGTGTCGTCCTTAGTGACCCAGAGGACTCCGGACCGAATGCCTCAGCTAACCTACGCTGCATGGCCTCCCTGATCCTGCAAAGTCTGCGGAAGGATCCTCGTATTCTTCGGATCAAGGAGAGGGACCATTACTGGCTGGCCACTCTCCTTGATCCACGGTACAAGGGTAAGGTTGCGGACCTTATCTTACCGTCGCAGAGGGAGCAGAGGATGAGACAACTCCGGGAGGCCTTGCAGAAAGGTCTGTGCAACGCGTTCCCAGAGACTGGGAGGTTACAAACTCCTGGTCCTGGACAACGAGTTGCTGAGGCTTCGGGCAGTCAAAGAAGGAGCGGTGGGGAAGGTGGCCGTCTGACCGATGCATTCAGACAATTCTTTAGTCCGCAGCCCCAAAGTATGATCGGTTCCAGCAACCATCGCCAGCGTCTGATATACATGGTGCAGGAATACCTAGGGGCAAGGTCAGACTTGGACACCTTCCCCACCGAAAATCCTCTGGCTTACTGGGTCTTGAGGATGGATCACTGGCCAGAGCTTGCACAGTATGCAATTGAGCTACTGGCCTGTCCTGCATCCAGCGTTCTTTCAGAACGCACATTCAGTGCTGCTGGAGGATTTGTCACGGATCACAGGGTGCGCCTGTCCACCGACTCAGTTGATCGACTGACCTTCATAAAGATGAACCAGTCTTGGATCACCACCAGCTACCACACACCTGAAGCTGATATAACAGACTCATTTATTTTCAAATGTCACATCCCTTCAAGACTGATGCTGATGCTGAGAGACTGTCCTGTTATGTTGACTGACTATCCTCCTCCTCCTCCTCAATGATCCGATTGACGATGACAGCTTGGAAGAACATTTTTGTTTCTGGGTGCCGCCACCAGTGGCTAAGGCCCAATTTTTCAGCCCCTGTTTAACAGGGGCGTGTTATTACAATTTTTTATGCAATACTTTGCAACAGGCCTCATTGCTGTGCTCCAAGTACAGTATCTGTGAGGGGTTGCAGTGTTGTGCCACCAGTGGCTAAGGCCCAATTTTTCAGCCCCTGTTTAACAGGGGCATGTAATTACAATTCTTGATCTAATAATTCACAGCAGGACCCATTCCTGCGCCCACCAAGACTAGCTGTGAGGCCTTACAGTGTTGTGTCAACACCACCACCACCACCACCACCAAAGGCCCAATTTTTCAGCCCCTGTTTAACAGGGGCATGCAATTACAATTCTTGATCTAATAATTCACAGCAGGGCCCATTCATGCGCCCACCAAGAGTAACTGTCAGGGCTTACAGTGTTGTGGCAACACCAACATGTAAGGGGCAAATTTCAGCTGAGTATATACGGCAGGCCCCTACTTTCAAACATCCAACTTACAAACGACTCCTCCTTGCAAACGGAAGAAGACAACAGGAAGTGAGAGGAAATCTACCACTAGGAAGGAAAATTCTCTCCTGTAAGAATAAATATGGGAGAAAGGTGTCTCCTCTGTACTGATGCTTTATCAGCAATCCTTGTTTCAAGAAAAACACCACATTTCAAAAACAGTTGTCATTGGGACGGAAAGTGAGGTGAAATGTTCTGAACAGGGGCACAGACAGCAAAACAAATGTTACAGGGGTGATAACCCTTCCCTATGTTTTCCAAAAAGTTTAAAAATAGATTTTTGGGCTGGAGCTACACTTCAACAATGTACCTGTTCAAAATTACAAACAGATTCTACATAAGAACAAACCTACAGTCCCTGTCTTGTATGCACCGCCTGTATACGGCTGTTCAGAGTATATAGGGCCTTTTTTATTTTATGTGCGGGGTTCCCCTTAATATCCATACAAGACCCAAAGGGGCTGGTAATGGGCTGGGGTAGGGGGGGGGGGGTCATGGGGTAGCCATGCCATTTTTCTTAAAGATTTTCATCCATATTACCGGGACCAGACATTACATTAAAGCCGCAAGCAGTTTTAAATGGCTTTTTTTTCCTTTAGAAGTGTCATTTTGTGCAGGGACAGTTCTAAACACGGGAAACACGTGGCACTTCACAGGCATACTTTAGACACCCCCCAGGTACGATATTTAAAGGAATATTTGACTTTTTTTTTTTCACTTTATGCATCATTAAAATGACTGCTCCCGAAAAACGACCGTTTTTAAAACTTCTTTTTGCATTGATACATGTCCCCTGGTGCAGAACCCGGGTTCCCAAACCCTTTTTAGGACAATAACATGGATAATAGTTGTTATAATTAGCACTTTAGAATTCGAACGTTCGCATCCATTGTATTTAATAGGGTTCTATTGTTCGTACGAACTTTCGGTCCGTTCGCGGGTTCTGGTGCGAACCGAACCCGGGGGTGTTCGGCTCATCACTATCCACCAATGAGAACACAGTGGTTGGATGAGAAGGCGGGGGAATGTCCACCGATGAGCACACAGTGGTTGGAGGTAATAATCAAATAAATCCTGAATAATAATAATAATAATAATAATAATAATAATAGAAAGCCTGAATAATAATAATAATAATAATAATAATAATAAATAAATCCTGAATAATAATAATAATAATAATAACAACCCTGAATAATAATAATGTAAATCCTGAATAATATAAATTCTGAATAATAATAAAAATAAATAATGTAAATCCTTAATAATATTAATAATCCTAAATAATAAAAGATAAAAAAAACGAAATTTAGATCGTCAATACCTGCAATACAAAATTAAATCCCCCCTCCCCCTCCCCCATCCCGTTACAAGCATAGGGAACACCGCTCCTTACTCCTGCATAGTATTTGTTTCATACCAAATAAAATATAAAAAACGAAAGCCGCGCACAGATCAATGTGAACTCTTCCAATGCAAAGAGGAAAATTATGTTTTTTTCCAAGAAATTTTTAAAGAGCTCCTCTCTGTCCACTCGAGTTGTCGGGGGGGGGGGGGGAG
This sequence comes from Rana muscosa, assembly GCA_029206835.1. Taxonomy (NCBI): domain Eukaryota; kingdom Metazoa; phylum Chordata; class Amphibia; order Anura; family Ranidae; genus Rana; species Rana muscosa. Next base: position 398,341,482 of record CM055125.1, on the reverse strand, counting down.
GGGAAGCGCCGCTTAATGAATTACTGAAAGCGCATAATTCTAGAGTGCTGCCCCATTTTGTGCCGGCTGTGATCGGATTCCGGCGCTCGGCACCCACACACACGCGCTGGTCTGTAATTTCATTACCTTTTTTTTTATATTTAATTTCATTGTCTGCGCTGCTTGATTTTGAGCAATTAATTAGCTTCATTCAGAAAAACTCATCAACTCTTCACCAACAGAAGAGGAGGCTTCAGATTCAGAGACGGCGGCGAAACAGAACACGAGCGCGGCATTTCTGGAAGAAGCATCGGTGAAATGGGCAGACCGGTGGAATGAATCGTGGCAACATTTGGTTAATGCCCAAAAAGTTTACAGCAATTTCATTCGCTGCAGCGTGTTGCGATACGTTGTGTGCCCACTAATCTGTGTCTTTTCTCTTGGCCAATCAGATGCAGCCTTGTTATTGAACGTGATCCCCATAAAAACATGTTGCATGATGGGCTCCGCCCACACAGCTGCATCATTCACTCACAGATTCCTGTGAATGAATAAACTACAAGTACCATCTGCCACTGTGGCCAAGGCCCGGGACAAGGGGTGGGCAGGAGGGTCGGGTGCCCTGGGCGCAATGGTTTGTTGCAGGGATGGGGGCGCCCTGACTCTAAGGGACGTAGGGAGGAGGAGGGGGGGTGCAGTTTGGCATCTTTACCCTGGGCGCTGGATGACCTTGTGCCGGTACTGACTGTGGCAGACAGATATGTAGCCTTGATGGGGTCGATTTACTAAAACTGGAGAGTGCCAAATCTGGCGCAGCTCTACATTAATGGAGGGGAAGATCAGGGTTCCTTGATCTACAATGGATCTAACTTTAGGGGGACAGTTTGATGTGGTCCTGGATGTGGGGGGGGGGAGCCCTTTTTTACTACCATAAAAGTTATTGGGAGACTGTAGAGCCACCTGGATCACTTTTACTGTCACATATCCAAACTAATGGCTGCCGCTAGACACAGCCTAAGGATGTGAAGTGGTTAACAAAGAAAAATGGGCGATGTGACCCTTTCATTCATTTGTGATTGAATTTACGCCTCCGTGTCATCTTTGTCAATCGGCGTGGATCCTGAAGAAGCAGAATGAGCGAAACGCGTTGATCCAACACACCTTTTATTAGAACTGGTGAGATGACCAATGTTGATATGGATTAATGTGTGATGTATTGTATAGATTTTATTAAGAGTTTTTAATTTTCGTATTTTGTGTATATGATATTTTTTGGCCCCTATTTCAGCGCAACTGAAGTCCCATTTTCTGCTATTCCTTTCCCCTATGGGAGTGTGTAAGGAATACAATTTCATCTTTTGATTACTAATTCATTAGGCGCACATTTTCATTTCATCCACATAACACCTAAATATAGACCCCCAATGTTTCCCCTGCCCTCTACTGCAGCCAATCCAACACAGATTGTGCTTGATTAGCTTCTTTCCCACTTACTGTAGTAGAGGAGTGACAGTTCTGAAACTAGAGGTGAGAGATCTCTCAGTAAGCAGGTGACAGGCCCTCCTTATGGAGACCTCAGAGGTTCGTTAGACCCCCCAATGTTTCCCCTGCCCTCTACTGCAGCCAATCCAACACAGATTGTGCTTGATTAGCTTCTTTCCCACTTACTGTAGTAGAGGAGTGACAGTTCTGAAACTAGAGGTGAGAGATCTCTCAGTAAGCAGGTGACAGGCCCTCCTTATGGAGACCTCAGAGGTTCGTTAGACCCCCAATGTTTCCCCTGCCCTCCACTGCAGCCAATCCAACACAGATTGCGCTTGATTAGCTTCTTCCCCACTTACTGTAGTCGGGGATTGAACGTTCTGAAACTAGAAGTGAGATAATTCTCGCTAGGCAGGTGACAGGTCCACCTTATGAAGACCTCAGAGGTCCGTTAGACGGCGAAAGGTTTCCCCTGCCCTCCACTGCAGCCAATCCAACACAGATTGTGCTTGATTAGCTTCATCCCCACTTACTGTAGTAGAGGAGTGACAGTTCTGAAACTAGAGGTGAGAGAATTCTCAGTAGGCAAGTTATGGAGACCTCAGAGGTCCGTTAGACCCCCCAATGTGTCCCCTGCCCTCCACTGCAGTCAATCCAACACAGATTGTGCTTGATTAGCTTCTTCCCCACTTACTGTAGTCGGGAAGTGACAGTTCTGAAACTAGAGGTGAGAGAATTCTCGGTAGGCAGGTGACAGGTCCACCTTATGAAGACCTCAGAGGTCCGTTAGACCCCCCAATGTTTCCCCTGCCCTCCACTGCAGTCAATCCAACACAGATTGTGCTTGATTAGCTTCATCCCCACTTACTGTAGTCGGGAAGTGACAGTTCTGAAACTAGAGGTGAGAGAATTCTCAGTAGGCAGGTTATGGAGACCTCAGAGGTCCGTTAGACCCCCCAATGTTTCCCCTGCCCTCCACTGCAGTCAATCCAACACAGATTGTGCTTGATTAGCTTCTTCCCCGGCTGCTGTAGTCGGGGAGTGACGGCTTCGAAACTGGAGGTGAGAGAATCCCCAATGCTTCCTGGTTTCATTAGTGGAGGAGAAGATCTGGGGTTCCTTGATCTACACTGGATCTAACTTTTGGGGGGCAGTTTATGGTGGTCCTGGACGGGGGGGAGGAGCCCTTCTCACTACTGTAAAAGTGATTGGAAGACTCTACAGCCACCTCATCACTTTTACTGACACCAACCTAATGGATGTGACCTAAAGCAGAACTTCCCTCTCTCAATCAACATTGACTATTTGAACCACTTGGAGAACTTTTCTGGCAATTTTTGTATAAATGTAAAAATCTGGGGGGTTTTTTGCTACAAAATTACTTAGAACCCCCAAACATTGTATATATATATTTTACAGCAGAGGCCCCAGAGAATAAATTGGCGGGTTTTGCAATTTTTTATATCACACTGTATTTGCGCAGAGGTTTTACAACCGCAAATTTTGGGGAAAAAAATGTAAAAAAAAAAAATTAATGCAAAACCCCCCCCCCCCACAAATTTGCAACCTATTTTAATTATTTTTTTTATATAAATGATGATGTTATGCCGAGTAACTAGATACCAAACGTGTCACGCTTTAAAATTGCGCATGCCCACGCAACAGCGCCAACTTACGTAAATTTTTACTATCCATAGGCGACGCTTTAAAACCCTTTACAGGTGACCACTTTAGAAGTACAGGGGAGGTCTGGCGATAGAATTACTGCCTGTGATCTGACGTTCGCGGTGATACCTCACATGTGTGGGACGATCGCTGTTTGCGTGCGTGCGGGACCGACCCACGCATTCGACTTTGCGCGCTGGTGAGATGACTTAAATTTTTTTTTTTATTATTAATCATTTTTTTATTTTTTATTTCCCCTCCCGCTGCTTGTAAAAGCAATCTAGGTTCAGCCTAGATCTGCACGATTCTGGAAAAAAATTAGAATCACGATTTTTTTTTTGCTTAGAATAAAGATCACGATTCTCGGCATAACATCATCTTTTACATTATACAAAAAAAATTGGGCTAACTTTACCGTTTCGTTTTTTTTTTAATTACTTGAAGTGTATTTTTTCCCCAAAAATTGCATTTGAAAGGCCACTGCGCAAATACCGTGTGACATAAAATATTGCAACAACCGCCATTTTATTCCCTAGGGTCTCTGCTAAAAAAAATATGTATATATGTGTATATCTATCTATATATATATATATATATATATATATATATATATATATATATATATATATATATAATATGTTTGGGGGTCCTAAGTCATTTTCTAGCAAAAAATACTGATTTTAACTTGTAAGCAACAAGTGTCCGAAAAAGGCCTGGTCTTTAAGTGGTTAAACAGACCTCATTTACAGACCGAAGTTCATCCCTTTGAGCTAAAAGAACTAAATGTTACAACGTTTCCTTTTATCTCAGCACTGGGCAATGTTGATGAACATTTGCGGGATGGTTGTACAGCTTTTTTGCAATACGAGCTACTTTTTTTTTCTTTTAATCCTGACTCGGTTTGTGAGCGTTGTCTCGCAAGACAAGCAGGATTCAAGCCGCTGGGGTGTGCAGCACCGCGTTTGTCCAGAGGTGCGGGGGCGCCGGAGAGGCTCGGAGACACTAGAAAACACTCCGTTCCCGAGTGTCTCCGGCACCCCCCCACCTCTGGCCACATGCGGTATTGTATACACTGGTGCCCCCCGCACCTCTGGCCACATGTGGTATTGCATACACTGGTGCCCCCCGCACCTCTGGCCACATGCGGTATTGCATACACTGGTGCCCCCCGCACCTCTGGCCACATACAGTACTGCACACACCAGCAGTCACTGTGGAACGAATTATCTGAGTTTCCATTGATTCCTATAGGGAAACACGCTTCGATATACGAGTGCTTTGGATTACAAGCATTCTTCTAAGAACAGATTATGATACTACTTAGAGCTGCACAATTATTCGGTTAAAAATCGTGATCTCGATTCAACCCCCCCTGACGATCTCCAATGCAGAGATTGACGATTCTTTCATATAACAAGTGGAGAGACTTTATCTGCTTTCTCAGCTGTCAAAAAAATAAATATCCGGGCAGTCTGCCAAGTTTAGATCAAAGGGATAAACTTCTGTGTGTAAAGATAAAAATCTGGGAAGTCTGGGCAGTTTTTAACAACATGAAACATTGTAACCAACACTTCCTTCTTAGATCAAACTTCTGTGTGTAAATGCAGAAAGTTTAACCACTTTGACCGCATTCACACCTGAGCGTAGCGCTTCGAGCGTTTTTACCGTCGTTTTGTCGCGCGAATTTGCGCCCGTCGAAATGCTTGTTGTCGCGCTAGACGCTTGAATCGGGCGTTTCCATTACATTCTATGACTCCTAAAACGCCCAAATCTGCCCGATTCGCGTGACAAAAAAGGGTCCGGAACTTGTTCGGCTTCAGGCGTTTTTGAGTGGAGATGTGAACCATCTCCATAGAGAATAATGGATTTTTTCCCCCTCTAGCGTTTTGTAGCTTCAGGCTTAGGGCTACAAAACGCTCAGGTGTAAATGCAGCCTAAAAGTCCAAATCTATTTCTGACACTTGTTTTAAGTTAAAATTAGGGGAAAAAATCTATTTGAATCGAGTAGCGAGGTCAAATCGATTCAGATTTTGACAAAATGGTTTTTTTCGATTTTTTCTTTTCCCAGGACCGGCGCTGACACCGCGCCGGTCCTGAGGAGCTGCGGGCAGTAGTTTTTTAGGAGAGGCCGGACGCCGCGGACTAGGTCGAAGCCGCGGCCTCGCCTAAAAACTCCTGCCCGCAGCTCCTCAGGACCGGCGCGGTGTCCATCAAAAAAATAAACTCGATTTAAAATCGTAAATCAAGTTTTTTTGTAAAAAATAAATAAAAAATTTGCAGATTTTTTTCGGGGGGAAAATCGCCCAGCTCTAGTTAAAATCAATACTTTTTGCTAGAAAATTACTTGGAACCCCCAAACATTATATATAAAATTTAGCAGAGACCCTAGGGAATAAAATGGCAATTGCTGCAATAGTTTATGTCACACTGTATTTGCCCAGCGGTCTTTCAAATGCAATTTTTTGGAAAACATACACTTCAATAAATAAAATAAAAAAACGAAACAGTAAAGTTAGACAAATTTTTATGGTTTTAATGTGAAAGATGTTACGCCGCGGGAATCGTGAGAGAATCGTGATCTATGATCTAAGCAAAAAAATTGTGATTCTCATTTTAGCCAGAATCCTGCAGCTCTAATACTACTGTACCACTATTTTATTCTCTAGGGTGTCTGCTTTCACAAAATATATATTTGGAGGGTTTTATGTAATCTTCAGGCCTAAAAAAATTTTTTTTAAACGTGTGCAAAAAAAATAAAAAATTAAAAATATGCAAAAACGGCTCTGACTGAGAAAGGGTTAAAGGATAAGTTCACCTTCGGGAACATGATCTTCTACCTGTAAGATTTGTTAGTTAAGAAAAAATAATAATTGGCTCCTAACTTTTTTGGCTCTTAGATTCAAAGCCAACTTTGTCCAGCCCCGCCCATTCTTGGATATTTTACAGGTAACAATAATTTACAACCAGCTCAGAACCTTCTTCACGGTCGGTAAACTGCGAACCACCCGCCGATACCAGCGTCAGCCATTAGAGATGGAAGCGTCATAGCAGGAAACCCTTCTACCCGTCATATCGTTCCTTGGCGCCATAAACCAAAGCATTATGGAGCTTCCAGATTCACCACACAGGGTAACCTGCGTCAAGACGCGAGTCGGCGATGAGTCATCCCGTCCAATCCATTTCCAGTGATGTAGAGAAAGACAGCGATGCCATTATCCCGAGTAACCCTTCATGTGCCAGATTCCTCCTGTCAGGTTTATATAATGCCACACTAAATCTGTCTAAATATCGGGGGGGGGGGATATTCTTAAAAATTAGCCGCGGCAAAACGTGCGCTCCCTCAAGGAGCGACTGCCGAGGTTATCGCCGTTAAACACTCTGCAGGGAAATTAAATCGCCCCGCCGTATGGCCGCAATAACATCCAGTTAATCGTCTGCTCTGTCCTATTACGAGGCCACGTGAAAGGCGATCACTTCGCTGACAGTCGATGTGTCTCTGGGGGGCGCAAAGGTAACGCATTTCAGGCATGATTGCCCAGAGGTCCAAATTATAAGAGGGCTGGAGGGAGGATGAGCAGAGGAAGTGCTGGAGTCAGCAAGAAGTAGGAGAATCGCACACGGCACAACCATCAGGACTAGATAGGAGGCTTCAACCGGAACTGAGAGATTCTCTACTGGGACAACACCATCCGGCAGTTTCCAGTTCTAGGTTTAGCCTTATTTCTGCACTGTACTCCAAAAATAACCAATAAAAAATGAAATAAACTGGTATACAGTAATTGTTTCCCTGCCTGGAGTCTATGCAAGCTTACACTCAACGTCTGAGACCACCTGACCATCACACCCATATGAGCTTGTTGGCCATCTTATTCTAAAGCCATGGCCTTCTATATGGATTCCACCCCCTCACCCCTTTCTGGAACTGTCATTACAAGTCTGTTGACACTTGACCTGTACAGTTATATAAGCTTGTTAGCCATTTTTTTCTTCTAAAAACCATGGCCTTCAATACGGAGTTGACCCCCTCACCCTTTGTGGTAGAGTCTTTACAAGTCTGTAGACAGCCGACCATCACACCTATATGAGCTTTTGGGGAGGGGGGCTCATTAATGACGATGGGGAGGGGAAAGCTCATTGATGGAGTTGGGGAGGCTCATTGATGGAGGTGGGGGGGGGAGGCTCATTGATGGAGGTGGGGAGGGAAGGCTCATTGATGGAGGTGCGGAAGGAAGGCTCATTGATGGAGGTGGGGAAGGAAGGCTCATTGATGGAGGTGGGGAGGGGAAGGCTCATTGATGGAGGTGGGGAGGGGAAGGCTCATTGATGGAGGTGGGGAGGGAAGGCTCATTGATGGAGGTGGGGAAGGAAGGCTCATTGATGGAGGTGGGGAGGGGAAGGCTCATTGATGGAGGTGGGGAGGGGAAGGCTCATTGATGGAGGTGGGGAGGGGAAGGCTCATTGATGGAGGTGGGGAGGGGAAGGCTCATTGATGGAGGTGGGGAGGGAAGGCTCATTGATGGAGGTGGGGAGGGAAGGCTCATTGATGGAGGTGGGGAGGGAAGGCTCATTGATGGAGGTGGGGAGGGAAGGCTCATTGATGGAGGTGGGGAGGGAAGGCTCATTTGATGGAGGTGGGAAGGCTCATTGATAGAGGCGGGGAGGTCTCATTGATGGAGGTGGGGAGGGAAGGTATCATTGATGGAGATGGGGAGGGAAGGCTCATTAAAGGAGGCGGGGAGGGAAGGCTCATTGATGGAGGCGGGGAGGGAAGGCTCATTGATGGAGGCGGGGAGGGGAAGGCTCATTGATGGAGGCGGGGAGGGGAAGGCTCATTGATGGAGGCGGGGAGGGGAAGGCTCATTGATGGAGGCGGGGAGGGGAAGGCTCATTGATGAAGATGGGGAGGGAAGGCTCATTATTGGAGGTGGGGAGGGAAGGCTGGTCCGTGTTGTCCAATCCAACAGAAGAGCTACTGGAGCTCAAATTGGTGAAAAATGTAATGCTGGTTCCGATAGAAAGGTGTCAGAACACACAGAGCATCGCAGTTTGTTGTGTATGGGGCTGCGTAGCTGCAGACCGGTCAGGGTGCCCATGCTGACCCGTGTGCACAGCCAAAAGCACCTACAATGAGCACGTGAGCATCAGAACTGGACCATGAAGCAATGGAAGAAGAAGGTGGCCTGGTCAGAGGAATTCAAGAATGGTTTATGGGACACAACGAGTTTAAAGTGTTGACTTTGCCTCTAATTCTCCAGATCTCAATACAATCGAGCATCTGTGGGATGTGCTGGAAAAACAAGTCCGATCCATGGAGGCCCCACCTCACAACCTACAGGGCTTAAAAAGGATCTGCTACCGACGGCTTGGTGTCAGATACCCCACCATACCTTTAGAGGACTAGTGGAGTCCAAGCCTTGATGGGTCAGGACTGCTTTGTGACCAAAAGGGGGACCCACCCAATATTAGGTGGGTGGTCAAAAAGTTATGGCTGATTGGTGTATATTCATATGTGATACAAAATGTCTTTAATTCATTCTTTATACCACATATGAATATAAAGCATATTGAATACGTTAGATAAATAGTTGTTTGTCCATTTTTGGGTCTCTGTTGAGCTCCATCCGGGGACAATAATAAGATCGCATATCGATCATCAATTACAGAAGATACTTTTTTTCCCCTCCTCTGTTCTAGTTCATCTATAATATAACAAAACCAGACCCCTCATTACCGAGGACAGACCACCGAGGGGGGAAATGTTCTTCTTTTCTTTCGGAATAAAGTCCCCGGATGCTTTGCTGGGAACATTTTCTTTAATACGAGACGTAGAAGATTCTACTACGGATATCACATTATAGATTGGTCAAGTAAAATATTAAAGCTTAGCGTATGGAGGTTTTTTTTTTTAAAGATAAACATCCGTCTAATTTTAGTATATAGAGGACTTCATGTCAAAAATATTTCATGTTATTCTTCAAAAAGATCTCATGCCTGTGAGGCTCAGGTCTCAGCTCCTGCTCAGTATGAAGTGGACCTGTCATGGGATTTATTTGTTGCATGTTTGGTGCTGAGTAATGTGTCAGAGCAACTCTTCCAGGTATTTATTACTTCTCGGTGAGATTACAGGACTGGCAATGCCTTTATATGCGTTCCTCTCCAGAAGGACAGAGCCAAACATTGTTCAGGCATCATCCAGGGTCGTCATCTACTTCCTGGACAAAGATGATGGCCCAAGAAAGACTCATTCATGTAAATCCCGGCTGCTCTATATTGTGACATGTCAGGAATTGTATTTCATGCAAACAAAAAATCCGGTTTAGGCGGCATCCACCCCTGGCACGCGCCTGCACATGTCTCGTTCTGAAATTGGGGGACGCTGAGGGTCTTGTATTCCAAAAAATAAAATGTAGGTCTAAACTAATTTATTTTATTTTTACGTTTTAATAGCGAATTTACATCTCAATCCAATTCATAACCTTATCCCTAAATCTCAATCCAATTACTAAACTCAAACCTTAAAATACACCCAACCCCTAATCTCAACCCAGTCCATAAACCCAACCCCTAATCTCAACCCAGTCCATAAACCCAACCCCTAATCTCAACCCAGTCCATAAACCCAACCCCCAATCTCAACCCAGTCCATAAACCCAACCCCTAATCTCAACCCAGTCCATAAACCCAACCCCCAATCTCAACCCAGTCCATAAACCCAACCCCTAATCTCAACCCAGTCCATAAACCCAACCCCTAATCTCAACCCAGCCCATAAACCTAACCCCTAATGTCAACCCAGTCCATAAACCCAACCCCTAATCTCAACCCAGTCCATAAACCCAATCTCAACCCAGTCCATAAACCCAACCCCTAATCTCAACCCAGTCCATAAACCCAATCTCAACCCAGTCCATAAACCCAACCCCTAATCTCAACCCAGCCCATAAACCCAATCTCAACCCAGTCCATAAACCCAACTCCTAATCTCAACCCAGTCCATAAACCCAACCCCTAATCTCAACCCAGTCCATAAACCCAACCCCTAATCTCAACCCAATCCATAAACCCAACCCCTAATGTCAACCCAGTCCATAAACCCAACCCCTAATCTCAACCCAGTCCATAAACCCAACCCCCAATCTCAACCCAGTCCATAAACCCAACCCCTAATCTCAACCCAGTCCATAAACCCAACCCCTAATCTCAACCCAGCCCATAAACCTAACCCCTAATGTCAACCCAGTCCATAAACCCAACCCCTAATCTCAACCCAGTCCATAAACCCAACCCAATCCATAAACCCAACCCTAACCTTGACCCAGTCCGAAAACCCAACCCCTAATCCCATCCCAATCCATAAACCCAACCCTCATCTCACCCCAACCCCTAATCTCAACCCAGCCCATAAACCTAACCCCTAATGTCAACCCAGTCCATAAACCCAACCCCTAATCTCAACCCAGTCCATAAACCCAACCCAATCCATAAACCCAACCCTAACCTTGACCCAGTCCGAAAACCCAACCCCTAATCCCATCCCAATCCATAAACCCAACCCTTAATCTCATCCCAATCCACAAACCCAACCCTCATCTCACCCCAACCCCTAATCTAGTCCCAATCCCTAATCTCAACCCAGTCCAAAAACCCAACCTTCATCTCATCCCAACCCCTAATCTCGTCCCAATCCAGAAACCCAACCCCTAATCTCATCCCAATCCATAAACCCAACCCTTAAAGTGAACCTAACCTTTAAACCCAGTGGTTGTAAACCTCTGAAATGAAAAAATATAATCAAGGAATGTCCTTCAATAGTGTGTACTTGTCTCTATCCAAAGCACTGAGTGTCATTTCTGTCTCTTCCCACTGCTATCTGCATGAGTCACTCCTGACAGTCTATGCCGACACCAGACAATCTTCAGAGATGGCTCCACCCCCCTCCCTCCAGCACACAGCAGATGATTAACAACCTCAGCTGTGCATGTTTCACTATGAGACTGTGTAGAGGGGGGTGTGTCCTTTCCCCAGACTCCGGACTCAGAATACACCTGGCAGCCTGCCTTCTGAAGCTCAAAAACATACTCTGTACATTATTCACTTTGAATGGATGTAGAGGAAAGAAGGCTGCAGATAAACAGGTACAATGTATATAGGAAGATTTATTTTCCAACTCTTTGTACCACCTGAAGTCAGACACTTTACTGGGTATATGGAATGGTTATAACAATTTTAACCTAAGCCCTAAACCCAACTCTTAATTACAACTCCACCATAAACCCAACCCTTACAAAATCAACCTAACCCCTAAAACCCAACCCTAAAACTCTACCTGACCCCTAAACCCAACCCTTAAACTCAATCTAACCCCTAAAACTAACCCTTAAACTCATCCTAATCCGTAAACTCAACCCTTAAACTCAACCTAACCCCTAAACTTAACCTAATCCCTAAACTCAACCTAACACATAAAACCTAACCCTTAAACTCAACCTAACCCCTAAACCTAACCCTTAAAGCGGAGTTTTGTTTTTTTCAGTCCATTAAATGTGGTTACAGATGACTATTTAGTACTCACTCGTCCTGCGCTTTATTACATCCCCCGTCCGTTTTCGTAAAAAAGAAACGTTTATAAAAAATGTTGCTGTGATTTTCCATTTTGCTTGTGGGCATCGTGAAGCCCAACAAGCACAGACTTCCGGGTAGCGGTGAATGCGCGTCTCCCGGCATTCACCGCTCTATCTCACGTGAGCAGTGTTGACGGTGAGCAGCGCCGTCAACACTTCCTGGTTGCCATCACAACGGGCGCGGGCTTCGGAAGTTCCCGCCCCGTTGTGATGGCAAACAAAAATATACACAGGTCAGTACGGGGAGGGAGAGCAGATGATCTCGCGAGATTTCGCAGCAGCGATCCGCACTGACTCCTGGGAATGCTGACACTTAGCTCCCAGGAGCCGGGGAAAAGGAATGTACACGCCCACTCCCGCGGGAGTAGCAGACAGGAAGTTCCATAAATAAAGACAAATTAGAAGGTAAATACAACACTTTAAAAATATTTTTTTGTCATTTGCGCATCTATGCAATGCACAGAAGGGGATAGCATTAAGTCAGTAATTTGGGTGAACCTCCGCTTTAAACTCATCCTAATCCCTAAACTCAACCCTTAAACTAAACCTAACCCTTAAACCTAACCCCTAAACCCAACCCTTAAACTCAATCTAACCCCTAAACCCAACCCTTAAAAACTCATCCTAATCCCTAAACCCAACCCTTAAACTCATCCTAATCCCTAAACCCAACCCTTAAACTCATCCTAATCCCTAAATCCAACCCTTAAACTCATCCTAATCCCTAAACCCAACCCTTAAACTCAATCTAACCCCTAAACCCAACCCTTAAACTCATCCTAATCCCTAAACCCAACCCTTAAACTCATCCTAATCCCTAAACCCAACCCTTAAACTCATCCTAATCCCTAAACTCAACCCTTAAACTCATCCTAATCCCTAAACTCAACCCTTAAAAACTCTACCTGACCCCTGAACCCAACCTAACCCCTAAACCCAACCCTTAAACTCAATCTAACCCCTAAACCCAACCCTTAAACTCATCCTAATCTGTAAACTCAACCCTTAAACTCAACCTAGCCCTTAAACCTTACCCTTAAACTCATCCTAACCCTTAAAGCAGAGTTTTTTTTTTCTTTCAGTCCATTAAATGTGGTTACAGATGACTATTTAGTACTCACTCGTCCTGCGCTTTATTACATCCCCCGTCCGTTTTCGTAAAAAAGAAACGTTTATAAAAAAAGGTTGCTGTGCTTTTCCATTTTGCTTGTGGGCATCGTGAAGCCCAACAAGCACAGACTTCCGGGTAGCGGTGAATGCGCGCCTCCCGGCATTCACCGCTCTATCTCACGTGAGCAGGAAGTTCCATAAATAAAGACAAATTAGAAGGTAAATACAACACTTTAAAAATAATTTTTTGTCATTTGCGCATCTATGCAATGCACAGAAGGGGATAGCATTAAGTCAGTAATTTGGGTGAACCTCCGCTTTAAACTCATCCTAATCCCTAAACTCAACCCTTAAACAAACCTAACCCCTAAACCCAACCCTTAAACTCATCCTAACCCCTAAACCCAACCCTTAAACTCATCCTAATCCCTAAACCCAACCCTTAAACTCAACCTAACCCTTAAACCTTACCCCTAAACTCAACCTAACCCCTAAAACTAACCCTTAAACTCATCCTTATCCCTTCCTGCCCAGGCGAAATTTCAGCTTTCAGCACTGTCACGCTTTGAATGACAATTGCGCGGTCGTGCGACGTGGCTCCCAAACAAAATTGACGTCCTTTTTTTCGCACAAATAGAGCTTTCTTTTGGTGGTATTTGATCTGCTCGGCGGTTTTTATTTTTTGCGCTATAAACAAAAATAGAGCCACAATTTTGAAAAAAAAGCAATATTTTTTGATTTTTGCTATAATAAATATCCCATTTTTTTTTTATATATATTTTTTTCCTCAGTTTAGGCCGATACGTATTCTTTTACATATTTTTGGTAAAAAAAAAATCGCAATCAGCGTTTATTGATTGGTTTGCGCAAAAGTTATAGCGTTTACAAAATAGGGGGATAGTTTTATGGCATTTTTATATATATTTTTTTTTTATTAGTAATGGCGGCGATCAGCGATTTTTTTTTGTGACTGCGACATTATGGCGGACACATCGGACACTTTTGACACTAATTTGGGACCATTCACATTTATACAGCGATCCCTGCTATAAAAATGCACTGATTACTGTATAAATGTGACTGGCAGGGAAGGGGTTAACACTAGGGGGCGAGGAAGGGGTTAAATGTGTTCCCTGGGAGTGATTGTTACTGTGGGGGGAGGGGACTGACTGGGGGAGGTGACCGATCTGTGTCCCTATGTACAAGGGACACAGCATCGGTCTCCTCTCCCTGACAGGACATGGATCTCTGTGTTTACACACACAGATCCATGTCCTTGTCTCTGTAACCGCCGATCGGGGGTGCCTGGCGGACATCGCGGCCGCCAGACACGCGCATCGGCATTGCAGTGAAGCGCCGGGCACGTGCGTGCGCCGCCGGCGGCGCTCGCGCGCCCCCCAGTGGCCAAATAGCGGAGGCCGTATAATAACGGCCTCCCGGCATTTGACAACCACCTTGCGGCCGTATATTCTCGTACGGCGGGCGCGAGGTGGTTAAACAAACCTAACCCCTAAACCCAACCCTTAAAAACCCAACCTAACCCCTAAACCCAACCCTTAAACTCATCCTAATCCCTAAACTCAACCCTTAAACTCAATCTAACCCCTAAACCCAACCCTTAAACTCATCCTAACCCCTAAACCCAACCCTTAAACTCAACCTAACCCTTAAACCTTACCCCTAAACTCAACCTAACCCCTAAAACTAACCCTTTAACTCATCCTAATCCCTAAACCCAACCCTAAAACTAAATTTACTCCTAAATCCAAACTTTATCTGAATTTGTTCCTGAAAGCCAATCCTTTAAATTGAACCCAACCACTAAATTCAACCCTTAACCCCAACTCTTTACATCAGCCTAATCCCTGAAAAGAACCCTTACATTCCACCTAGCCCTTAAAGTAGAATTCCGGGCTAAAACCATTTAATCCTAAAACTTCTCCTGTCCCCCTTCTAACTTCTTTACCAACTACCCTGTACACCAAACTCTTAACCCTACCCCTAAATCCAACCCTTACAGTCAACCTAATCCCTCGTGATCACATGAAAGCAGAGACTGTCCCCAGAAATCGGGGACGTCTGGTCACCCTAGCCTTCTCATCTATAGACTTCTGGTTAGCAGTGCTAAGTGGGAGGGGGATGGGGTGCAGGGTACAGAGGGGAATGGATAAAAGGGTCCAAAGGATCCTTTCACTGGTTTACATTCATACAAAATATCTTCATTTCCTCAAAGCTGATATGATAAAAGGGCCCTAGCTCATTAAACTGGCCGCCCTACATGCAACGCGCAGGTACTCGCTGGAAATGCGTTGATATAAACATGCGGTTGGTCACACCCGTAGGTGGGAATGGAGCCATAGAGGCCTTTGAGGCACAAGAAGGCGTGTCTGTGGAAGTTGTGCCCAAAATTGGCAGGAAGAGGTCCAAAAGGGACCACAAGAGGCTGATCCGGTCCCATTCAGCTACCTACACCGCTTGTGTTAAACCCCTTGCTGCCTCCCCCTTTAAGGAGGATCTAAATGCTGGGAGGCAAAGGCAGAGGTGGGCTTTCCAATCTTGTAAACCGCTGCGATTGGCTGTCACAGCGGTCACATGATTTAGAAGCTCCCGATCACAAGTTGCTGTGCTGAGAGCGTGCAGTGGGAGCGCCCTCAGCACAGAAAGGTGTTCTCCGGGAACGCGTATATGTGACTTGCTCTGCGTTAAAGCCCACCCGCCATGCCACCGCATATACACTATATAACCAAAAGTATTGGGACGCCTGCCTTTACACACATGAACTTTAACGGCATCCCAGTCTTAGTCCGGAGGGTTCAATATTGAGTTGGCCCCGCCCTTTGCAGATGTAACAGCTTCAACTCAATATTGAACCCTCTGGACTAAGACTGGGATGCCATTAAAGTTCATGTGCGTGTAAAGGCAGGCGTCCCAATACTTTTGGTGATATGTACGCCCAGCGGAAACAAGTTGAAATATACATCTAATGACTTACTGATAAAAAATAAAAAAGTGTTACATTAATTTGTGTTTAATTTTAAACAAGTAACCAATGAAATCAGAGGACCTGATCTGCACACTTGACTGCAAAAGTCAGAGGATCGGCACGACAGCCAGGCGCCTAGCATTTTCAGAAGGACAGCATTAGCAGCCTCCATGTTTGCAGGTTACTTTCACTATTTTGCAACAAACAATCTTATCAAACTGTCCCAGAAATGAACCAGCTGAGACGTCCAGCGGAATCTACAGGAAGAAAACTGGAAAGGGATTGCGGAGGAAGAAGATCGTTCTGTGATTGGAATGAAACACCAAATACATAATAATTACATCCGGGGATCCCGAGAACTCTGGAAATATCAGGAACGTCAGAGAAAAGCGAATGGAAAAGCAGTCCATGGAGGACGCCGCAGATCAACCCAAACATACAAATCAGCAGTCAGAGAGAAATGATAATTGTCATTGTTATTATCCACATCAATCGCTTTACTGTCTGCGAGTTTATGTCAATGGAGATCAACTGACTTCATACCGGGGGCATCAGGTGCCACCCCCGACATCACCGCACATGATATTCAATGAGAGACCGCAGACATACTGTAGTACAGGAGACGGTCAGAGACTGCAGACATGGTACAGGAGACGGTCAGAGACTGCAGACATAGTAAATGAGATAGTCAGAGACTGCAGACATGGTACAGGAGATGGTCAGAGACTGCAGACATAGTACAGGAGATAGTCAGAGACTGCAGACATGGTACAGGAGACGGTCAGAGACTGCAGACATAGTACATGAGATAGTCAGAGACTGCAGACATAGTACAGGAGATGGTCAGAGACTGCAGACATAGTACAGGAGATGGTCAGAGACTGCAGACATAGTACAGGAGATAGTCAGAGACTGCAGACATGGTACAGGAGACGGTCAGAGACTGCAGACATAGTACATGAGATAGTCAGAGACTGCAGACATAGTACAGGAGATGGTCAGAGACTGCAGACATGGTACAGGAGACGGTCAGAGACTGCAGACATAGTACATGAGATAGTCAGAGACTGCAGACATGGTACAGGAGATGGTCAGAGACTGCAGACATAGTACAGGAGATAGTCAGAGACTGCAGACATGGTACAGGAGACGGTCAGAGACTGCAGACATAGTACATGAGATAGTCAGAGACTGCAGACATAGTACAGGAGATGGTCAGAGACTGCAGACATAGTACAGGAGATGGTCAGAGACTGCAGACATAGTACAGGAGATGGTCAGAGACTGCAGACATAGTACAGGAGATGATCAGAGACTGCAGACATAGTACAGGAGATGATCAGAGACTGCAGACATAGTACAGGAGATGATCAGAGACTGCAGACATAGTACAGGAGATGATCAGAGACTGCAGACATGATACAGGAGATGATCAGAGACTGCAGACATGATACAGGAGATGGTCAGAGACTGCAGACATAGTACAGGAGACGGTCAGTGACTGCAGACATGGTACAGGAGACGGTCAGAGACTGCAGACATAGTACATGAGATAGTCAGAGACTGCAGACATGGTACAGGAGACGGTCAGAGACTGCAGACATAGTACATGAGATAGTCAGAGACTGCAGACATAGTACAGGAGATGGTCAGAGACTGCAGACATAGTACAGGAGATGATCAGAGACTGCAGACATAGTACAGGAGATGATCAGAGACTGCAGACATGATACAGGAGATGGTCAGAGACTGCAGACATAATACAGGAAATGATCAGAGACTGCAGACATAATACAGGAGATGGTCAGAGACTCCAGACATAGTACAAGAGATGATCAGAGACTGCAGACATACTACAGGAGATGGTCAGAGACTGCAGACATAGTACAGGAGATGATCAGAGACTGCAGACATACTACAGGAGATGGTCAGAGACTGCAGACATAATACAGGAGATGGTCAGAGACTGAAGACATAGTACAGGAGATGATCAGAGACTGCAGACATGATACAGGAGATGATCAGAGACTGCAGACATACTATATTAAGGATTCCTAGAGCCCCTTTAATAACTTCTTGTGCCATATTTGAAATATTTTTCTCCGCAAGATCGGATATAACAGATCAGAGGAAGAAGAGGAACGGCCAGCACAGTAAAAAGGAAGACAGTGTGAAGGAAATAAACAAAACCATTCAATTGAAGCCAGTCCAAAGAATATTATTCCTTCACTGATTTGTGTAAGCCCCAAAATCCCCTCTGAGGGCCACAAATTAATGCCAAGGGGCCCCGCGTCTTACTAAATAATACAAGTTGTGGCTAGGGATGAGCTTTAGGTTCGAGCGAACAGCGAACAATTTGGGGTGTTCGCGGCAAACTCAAAAAGCCGCGGAAACACCCTTTAAAAGTCTATGGGAGAAATCAAAAGTGTTAATTATAAAGGCTTATATGCAAGTTATTGTCCTAAAAAGGGTTTGGGGACCCGGGTCCTGCCCCAGGGGACATGTATCAATGCAAAAAGAAGTTTTTAACAGACGTTTTTTCGGGAGCAGTGATTTTAATAATGCTTAAAGTGAAACAATAAAAGTGAAATATTCCTTTCAATATCGTACCTGGGGGGTGTGTATAGTATGCCTGTAAAGTAGCGCATGTTTCCCGTGTTTAGAACTGTCCCTGCACAAAATTACATTTCTAAAAGGAAAAAAAGTCATTTAAAAACTGATCGCGGCTGTAATGAATTGTCGGGTCCGGGCAATACAGATAAAAAACATTGAAAAAAAAACCAGCACGGGTCCCCCCCCCAGTCCATTACCAGGAACCCCGAACCAAAATGTAAAAAAAAAAAAAAAAGCGTGGGGGTCCACCCCAAATTCCATATCAAGCCCTTCAGGTCTGGTATGGATATTAATGGGAACCCAGAAGCCATTTAAAAAAAAAAAATGGCGTGGGGTCCCCCCAAAAATCCATACCAGACCCTTATCCAAGCACGCAACCTGGCAGGCCGCAGGAAAAGAGGGGGGGACGAGAGAGCGCCCCCCCTCCTGAACCGTACCAGGCCACATGCCCTCAACATGGGGAGGATGTCCCCATGTTGATGGGGACATGGGTCTCATCCCCACAACCCTTGCCCGGTGGTTGTGGGGGTCTGCGGGCGGGGGGCTTATCGGAATCTGGAAGCCCCCTTTAACAAAGGGGACCCCCAGATTCTGGCTCCCCCTATGTGAATTGTTAACGGGGTACATTGTACCCCTACCATTTCACAAAAGAAAGTGTCAAAAATGTTAAAAACCACACAAACACCGTTGTGAAAAGTTCTTTATTAAAAAAAAAACATTCCAGCGATGTAATGCAGTCTGTCCAGCGATGCGCCATGAATCTCCAGCGATGCGGCGAGTCTCCAGCGAGGAACGACGCACATCTTCCCTGCACCGGAGCTCCCCGGCTAATGACGCGCAAGCAGTGTTGACAGTTCTTTTATAACCGAGGTCGGGGCCACCCGTGACGAGTAACCCCGCCCCCTCTAACACGTCACGGGGGTTTCCCGTGACACGTTAGAGGGGGTGCTCCCTCTTACGCGTCACGGGAAACACCCCATGACGCGTTAGAGGGGGCGGGGTTACCTGTCACGTCACGGGTGGCCCTGACCTCGGTTATAAAAGAACTTTCAAACACTGCTTGCGCGTCATTAGCCGGGGAGCTCCGGTGCAGGGAAGATGTGCGTCGTTCCTCGCTGGAGACTCGCCGCATCACTGGAGATTCATGGCGCATCGGACTCTTTTCATCGGTAAAACCGATCGTGTGTACAGGGCTTAAGAGTCAAATAACAGTCCAAAAAATGCGGTCTCTGACAAAAAATGGCGGCGTCACCTGGTGGCACCACGCCCCCCTTGTGACGTCACTGATCCAGCATGCACTTGTCCGTGACGTCACAAGGGGGCAGGACCACCAGGTGACATCGCTGAGGGGGCCCCACCCTTACCTATATAAGAACTGTCAAATGGCGGAGCCTGCAGTAGGCCGTCAGCCTTCATGGATTTATTCGGGTGCTGCCGCCATTGACGATGGATTACATCGGGGGACACTGTTTTTTTATTTTTTAATAGAGGAATTGTCAAAAACTGTTTGTTTTTATTACTTTTTGACACTTTTTATGTGAATGGGTACCTCATACTTATTCACATAGTACCTCTACCCATTCACATGGGGGAGGGGGAGCGGGATCTAGGGACCATCCCACTAGATAGCGTTGTGGGGATGAGGCCCTTGTCCCCATTAACATGCTGACAAGGTGCTTTGGGGTGGGGTGGCAGAGCCCCCCTCTGCCCCCAAAGCACCCCCCACGTTGAGGGCATGTGGCCTGGTATGGTTCAGGAAGCGGGGGCTCACCCCCCCCCCCATTTCCTGACCTGCTGGGCTTCATGTGTCTGGTAAGTGTCTGTAATGGATTTTGGGGGGGACCTCACGCCATTTAAAAAAAAAAAATTGGGGTTCTCCTTAAAATCCATACCAGACCCGAAGGGCCTGGTATGGACTGGGAGGGGGGGGGGGGACCCACACGCTGTTTTTTTTTCATCATTTCTAATTGGCCCCTTTTTTTTTTACATTCAGCTGTCAGCAGGGAACCCGCTGACAGCTGATGAGTCATCTGTTGTTAGGGACGCGGAGGCCACTTCTTAGCAACCAGCTATTTGTCAAAAAAAACTAATTCTGTCAGCAAAACCCTGGTGGCAAATATCAAGTTTTTTTTTACTCTCTGGTCCGTTTGTGAATTGAACTTAAGAGCTTTTTAAATGATATTTACCAGCACATTTTTCATTTTGCGGTAAATACCTCATTATCGTTTTTTTTTTTTTTTTGTGAATTGGACTTTTTTTTTACTGCATGCAATAATTTATGCAAATGAGTCACGTGACTATGTTAACGCATGCGGTAAACGTTCGTGAATTGGTACCCCATAATAACTAGTCCATGGAGTCCGGCGTTGTCTTGCTTGTAGGGAAAATTCTCCCTACACTGCTCCACCATCTTGAATTCATTTCCAGTCCACGCGCAGACACGCCGCAGGCATTTAAAAAAAAAAAAAAGGTGACGGTCCACTTTAAGAACAAAAATGTAATATATTGCTTATCAATCCATAGACTGCATTCGTTTTCTTTTTTTGCTATATTTTCACCTGGATAACGCTCATCCTGTCCAAGGGCGACAACGCTCCCTCGCTGCACCCATCCACGGAGGAGCAGCATTGCCACCCAGGGAAAGAAAAGATGCTGAGAATACAGAACCCCTCCCCCTCTCCTCATCTCCATAAAAAGGGGGGGGAGGAGTAGTTCTGTAGTATTTTCAAACAGATATTTCAAAACACATTCACGTGAAAAATTGACCAAACAGTAAGAGACGTTCATTGTTAGGGCTTGTACACAATTCACCGATATGGGACAGTCACTGCTCTGCCAACTCTTGGCTCCTCCCGCCTGCCGAATGCCCCCAGAGCAAGCAGGCACCCAATCAGGCTCGTTCCTGAGCTGCGGCTCTGTGTGTCCATTCACACACACACACAGAGCCGTGGCTCAGCCCCACCCCCTCTCTCCTGATTGGCTCCCGCTGCTGTCTCAGCTAGTAAGGAGGCAGAGTCCCTGGAGAGCTGAAGCTCTCGTGCACATCGCTGGATCGAGATGGGGCTCAGGTACATAATAGAGGGGGGGGGGGGGTGCTGCACAGAGAAGGTTTTTTACTTTCATGCATAGAATGAACAGCCTTTAGAACCACTTTAAATCAGAGCCCTCCATTCTTTAGTATCCCTATTAGAGTCCTTCCTTACATCAGGATCACCACTTTATATCAGGGTCCCCATCAGAGTCCTTTCTTACATCTTGGACCCCCCTTACATTAGGGTCCCCATCAGAGCCCACCTTACATTAGGGTCCCCAGAGTCCCCCATACATCAGGGACCCCATTACAGTCCTTTACGTCTGGGTCCCCTCCTTACATTAGGGTCCCCATCATAGCCCCCCTTATGTCAGAGTCTGCCTTAGGAGTCCCCTCTTAGATCAGGGTCCCAATCAGAGTCCCCCCTTACATCAGAGCTGCTATCAGAGAGCCCCCTTATACCAGGGTCTCCATCAGAGTTCCCCATACATCAGGGTCCCCATTAGAGTCCTTCCTTACATCTGGGCCCCCCTTACATTAGGGTCCCCATGAGAGCCCCCCTTACGTCAGAGTCTGCCTTACGAGTCCCCCCTTACATCATGGTCCCCATCAAAGTCCCCTCTTACATCAGAACCAGAGACCATAAGCAGCCCCCACTGACCTCAAACCTCATTCAGTGCACTGTGAGGATATGCCACTGACCCTGGCCTGTGGGCTGTATAGAATCTTGTAGCGGGCCGGATGTGGGGCAGTGTTAATTTTGGCAGAAAATTTCGATTTAGTTTTAGCCTAAGGCCTCGTACACACGGCCGAGATTCTCGTTGAAAAAAACATGTCGTTTTTTTCGACGAGATTCTTGGACAAGAAACTTGTCCCGGCCGAGTGTACACACGCTCGTTTCAAAGAACCCGCGGTTCTTTGAAAGGAGTGTACGCGGTGACGTCATCGACTACGTCGAGCATGCGCTCGTCACATTCGATACCGTCGCCGCCATCTTGGTATACCCTACGTATGCCTAGGAAGCTACCGCGCATGCGTCGAATTCATTTCGAACATGCGCGGGCTTCCGGGCGGACAGGTAAGTGTACACACACTCACTTTTCTCGTCGAGAAACACGCCGAGGAGAATCTCGACGAGAAAATAGAGAGCAGGTTCTCTATTTTCTCGTCGAGGTTTCTTGTCGGTTTTCTCGACGAGAAACCCGATAGCAGCGTACACACGACCGATTTACTCGGCAAGACCTCTCTGCCAGCAAGTTTCTTGCTGGTTCTTGCCGAGAAAATCGGTCGTGTGTATGAGGCCTAAGTCTTGGGATTAAAATGGCATTTTCGTTTTAGTCCCATTTTAGTCTTCTGTAATTGTTTTAGTTTTAGTCGTATTTAGTCGACTAAATCTCCAGTACATTTTAGTCAACTAAAACTAATTTTAGTCGTCTAAAATCTAAGGAGTGTAATTAAATTGTAATGCATTAGTTAACATTTCTCTACAATTTCCAAACTCATTATATACTGCTGGAATGAAAATCTAATATCTTATTGAGGTATGAACATGCACTATAGACCAGTGTTCATTTTGAAGTCAAATTTCAATTTAGTTTTAGTCTTAGTCTTATGCCGCGTACACACAATCATTATTCACGGCGGTTAAAAGCGGTCGTGTGTACGCGGCATTAGGACTAAAATGGCATTTTAGTTTTAGTCCCATTTTAGTCTTTTGACTAAAATGCCATTTTAGTTTTAGTCGTATTTTAGTCATCTCAATTGTTTTAGTTTTAGTCGTATTTTAGTAGACTAAAACAGTATTAATTTAGTCGACTAAAATGTTTTAGTCATTTTAGTCAACTAAATTAACACTGATGTGGAGACCCCTGGATTAGGACCAGACCACAGAAGCCATTGCTGACTCTGGGGCTTGTCTATAAAGACTGGGGGAAATAACTGCTTTTCCTGTTGAAACTTTACTCCTAATTCAAACACTACGGTTTGTTCCAATAATGAGGTCAGATGGACCCCAAACCGAGTACAGATTTAGGGGATAATACTAAACACAGCACAGCAGCACCCTTATTTTTCCAAAGTTCACAAGTCAGTAACAAAATCATCAAACTAAAAAGTCAGCTCTAGACACAAAGAAGTCCGGTATAAATTCCATTACGACTAACAGGACACAGGCCCGGGTAAACCCATTAGCAGGATATCTCTTAAGCAAGTCTGCCAATAGCTGTCATAAAATTGCATTGTCATAAAACCTCTAGCAGAGGTCTCGTCTGGCTATCTTCTGGTTGCAATTGGCCACTTTAAAGTCAGTACCAGTTTGTGTCTAGCTCTACTTGACCCAAAACTGCCCTTCTCATACAACCAGGCTATCAAAATCAATTCACATTCCATAAATCCTGATATGATACAAGTACATTCGTAACAACAGTCCATTGAAATGTATAAGAAAGTAAAAAAAATAAAAAATATTGGTGCCGTGACTTGGATGAGAACCGAGGTTGCTGCGGTAACATTTTGATACCAGACATGCCTACGCCTTAATGTACAGTAGGTGACTTGGGCATCTCCCAAGAAGAATGGGTATAAGCTCAATTTCATGTCTGATATTGCTAAAAATACTTTATTCTTTTCGATTATACATTACTTGTCAAATCATAAAACTGGGTCTTCTGGAAGTATTGATAAAGTTTGAAAACTAGCATCAGGGAAGGGTCCGTTGAAATATTATAACAGTTTCAGCACTCCTACCTTTCACCCCTCTGCTCTCCACACTGAGCAAGGTTTGGCTCAGTGACTCCCTCTAGTGGGTCCACAAAAGCTGCTGCAGCTGACAGCTCGCACTTTTCCACTGAAATCATAGCGGATTACTAAGAGTCAATCATCAGAGCAGATGACCTTCATAAATCAGACTAAACAGCAGATTTGGCTCTGCTGGAACCAAAGACCAGTAGAATTTTGTTAAGTACTTTTTCACTTTTGATCCCATTTATTTTGCTGCTTGCTTTTTGTCTATTTTTTTTTTTTAACATCTTATTCTGTAAATATTTTTCTGCCCCATTTATTACTTTGAAATAATATTTAAAAACTATTAAGTTGATTCTCTAAATACTCTAAATAAGAAATCTAAAAACCGGCGTCTCTTTGAAGAGCACTACCATATTTTAAACTCTGGTACCTTCCTGTCTGTGTGGCAGCGAGTGTCACAGACCTTGCCTAAAAGTCAGAATTTTTACATCAGATATGGACCGGCACACCTTTCCAGTAAAGCTCGTGGTGGCGGCTATTGTTTGTGTGTCTAAGGGGTTAAATGCAGAGTTAACCAACCCCAGCGGCGATCACTCTCAGTCTGCTGGCGATTAGATTGCTGCCACACGAGCTGGACAACCTCTGTGTAGGGTGAGGAAGGAATGCCATGGTCACACAGCTTTCTCCACAGAATGAATTATGGCTAAACCAGTGGTGTGGCCCCCAACATCACCAAAGGGCCACACTGTGTGTATCAAAGGGTTGCATGTGGCCTTCGGGCTGCACTGTAAGTATCAGAGGACTGCACGTGGCCCTTGGGCCTAACTGTAAGTATAAGACGACTACACTTGGCCCTCAAGCTGCGATGTAAGTATGAGAGGACTGCAAGAGGCCCTCAGGCCGCAATGTAAGTATCAAAAGACTGTGCGTGGCCCTCGGGCCGCACTGCAAGTATCAGAGGACTGCACGTGTCCCTCGGGCCGCACTGTAAGTATCAGAGGACTGTACATGACACTCGGGCCGCAATGAAAGTATTAGAGGTCTGCACGTGTCCCTCGGGCCGCACTGTAAGTATCAGAGGACTGTACATGACACTCGGGCCGCAATGAAAGTATTAGAGGTCTGCACGTGTCCCTCGGGCCGCACTGTAAGTATCAGAGGACTGTACATGACATTCGGGCCGCAATGAAAGTATTAAAGGACTGCACGTGTCCCTCGGGCCGCACTGTAAGTATCAGAGGACTGTACATGGCACTCGGGCCGCAATGTAAGTATCAGAGGACTGTGCGTGGCCCTTGGGCCGCACTATAAGTATTAGAGGACTGCAGGTGGCCCTCGGGCCACACAGTAAGTATCAGAGGACTATACATGGTCCTCGGGCCGCAATTTAAGTATCAGAGGACCGTGCGTGGCCCTCGGGCCGCACTGTAAGTATCAGTGGACTGCACGTGGCCCTCGGGCCGCAATGTAAGTATTAGAGGACTGCACGTGGCCCTCGGGCCGCACAGTAAGTATCAGAGGACTGTACATGGCCCTCGGGCCGCACTGTAAGTATCAGAGGACTGCGTGTGGCCCTCGGGCCGCTGGATGGACATGAGGGGTCTAAACTGTTCCAGGAGGAAAAATTTATATCCAGACATTCCAGTTCAGGGGGACCTTTAAATGTAAAGCTGTCAGTGGTAGGAGTGGGGGCTCCGATCTGTAGTTCAGAGAGTGCACCCTATAGGCTGAATACTAGACTGCAGGACAGAATCTAAGAAGATTACAAAAACATATCTGTGCCCATAGAAGAGTGAGGGAGCCAACATGATTAGTGGTGGCAGAGTAACAGCAGAATTCAGGCTCCTATAGAGATCATATGATGCCCTGACACACTGACATGACTTCCTTGTTACAAGACAAGCAGACAATCCAATTGGAGGAATCGGAAGGTTACATTGTTTCTGTATGTTTGTTGACAATCATCACGTCCTCGTTATGCTGTTATTGTACAACAGAAAGAGTTACAACAATCAAATCTTCATTTCCCAAAAACTGTCAGAGCGGTGCGTGTGTGACAAGCGACATCTTCATACCGCCTATTGTCACACACAAGGTGCAACACATGGAGGGTAACGTATAACACGAGGCCAGATTATTATCTCACACAATACACAGGCAGAGACGCTCCACCGAGGCAAAACCAACAACCAATCCTCCAATATCCCATCTATAATACAATCTACACAATATCGATATACAATCTACAATACAATCTACACAATACCGATATACAATCTACAATACAATCTACACAATACCGATATACAATCTACAGTACAATCTACACAATACCGATATACAATCTACAATACAATCTACACAATACCGATATACAATCTACAATACAATCTACACAATACCGATATACAATCTACAGTACAATCTACACAATACCGATATACAATCTACAATACAATCTACAATACCGATATACAATCTACACAATACCGATATCCCATCTACACAATATCGATATCCCATCTACAATACAATCTACAGTACAATCTACACAATATCGATATACAATCTACAGTACAATCTACACAATACCGATATACAAGCTACAATACAATCTACACAATACCGATATACAATCTACAGTACAATCTACACAATACCGATATACAATCTACAGTACAATCTACACAATACCGATATACAATCTACAGTACAATCTACACAATACCGATATACAAGCTACAATACAATCTACACAATACCGATATACAATCTACAATACAATCTACACAATACCGATATACAATCTACAATACAATCTACAATACCGATATACAATCTACACAATGCCGATATCCCATCTACAATACAATCTACAGTACAATCTACACAATATCGATATACAATCTACAGTACAATCTACACAATACCGATATACAAGCTACAATACAATCTACACAATACCGATATACAAGCTACAGTACAATCTACACAATACCGATATACAAGCTACAATACAATCTACACAATACTGATATCCCATCTACAATACAATCTACACAATACCGATATACAATCTACAGTACAATCTACACAATATCGATATACAATCTACAATGCAATCTTTTTACCGATTTCCCATCTACAATGCAATCTACACAATTCTGATATATCATCTACACAACACTGATCTGCAGATATACAATACTGATATACCTTTCATTTAGGAAATGCACAAAATATATACATGGATATACCCGGGGTATACAGGGGTAGTATACAGAAGGTATCAGGAATAGTGTAAAGATATACACGGGGTATATAGGGGTAGTATATAGATATATACAGGATATACAGGGGTAGTATACAGATGGTAGCAGGAATAGTATATAGATATATACAGGATATACAGGGGTAGTATATAGATATACACAGGGTATACAGGGGTAGTATATAGATATATACAGGATATACAGGGGTAGTATATAGATATACACAGGGTATACAGGGGTAGTATATAGATATACACAGGATATACAGGGGTAGTATATAGATATACACAGGGTATACAGGGGTAGTATATAGATATACACAGGATATACAGGGGTAGTATATAGATATACACAGGATATACAGGGGTAGTATATAGATATACACAGGATATACAGGGGTAGTATATAGATATATACAGGATATACAGGGGTAGTATATAGATATACACAGGGTATACAGGGGTAGTATATAGATATATACAGGATATACAGGGGTAGTATATAGATATACACGGGGTATACAGGGGTAGTATATAGATATATACAGGATATACAGGGGTAGTATATAGATATACACAGGGTATACAGGGGTAGTATATAGATATACACAGGATATACAGGGGTAGTATATAGATATACACAGGATATACAGGGGTAGTATATAGATATACACAGGATATACAGGGGTAGTATATAGATATACACAGGGTATACAGGGGTAGTATATAGATATACACAGGGTATACAGGGGTAGTATATAGATATATACAGGATATACAGGGGTAGTACACAGATATACACAGGGTATACAGGGGTAGTACACAGATATATACAGTCGGTGGAGGGATGTGAGATACGGAGATACGGAGAGGAATCTGCACACATATATAGTACCCCAATGTACAGGTATGAACCCCTGGATCTGCCCCCCATGTCACAGCCATAGACCGAGGCGCAGCATGCACAGGGGATGAGAAGAGGGAGCTCTCCTTCTATTGTCGGGTACAGCGGAGAGGCAGAAATCCCATAGATTCTGTATGGGTTCTGTAGATTCTGTGGGTTCTGTGGGTTCTGTGGGTTCTATGGGTTCTGTGGGTTCTGTAGATTCTGTAGGTTCTGTGGGTTCTATGGGTTCTGTGGGTTCTATGGGTTCTGTGGGTTCTGTGGGTTCTGTAGATTCTGTGGGTTCTGTAGGTTCTGTGGGTTCTGTAGGTTCTCTGGCTTCTGTGGGTTCTATGGGTTCTGTGGGTTCTGTAGGTTCTGTAGGTTCTCTTGGTTATGTAGGTTCTGTGGGTTTTATGGGTTCTGTAGGTTCTGTAGGTTCTCTGGGTTCTGTAGGTTTTGTGGGTTCTGTGGGTTCTGTAGGTTCTGGGGTTCCTTACCTTTCATCCAGTCCACCACCTGCTTGGGACTCCACTTGCTGATGGGTTCCATGACCAGAGCCATGATGATGGAAGGTGGAGGAGGAGGAGGAGGATGGGGATGGGGTGCTCACAGCATGCCCGGCTCTGAGGATGAGGATGATGTTGGAGAAGCTCCTCCGTCCCTCCAGGATTCGCCCGCACTGATTCACTAATGTAGAAAATTACATTGGCCCCTCCCCCACTGCCTGCAACACGCCGGAGCCCAGAGAGAGGGGAATGGTGCAATACAGGAGAGAGAGGAGAGGAGAGGAGAGGTGTCGGCTCCTCATCTCATCACACCACCGATATCCTGTGCAACGGCAGCGCTCCCTGCGGGGGGATCCCGACAATTCACACACAGGAGAGGAGGGACTGCGAGAGATAGAGGGGGCCCCCCACCCAGAGGGAGAGATACAGCACCCCCCATCAGAGGTTCTGGACCCCCACCTAGGGATAGAGATACAGAACCCCCCACATCAGAGGTTCTGGACCCCCACCTAGGGATAGAGATACAGCACCCCCCCATCAGAGGTTCTGGATCCCCACCTAGAGATAGAGATACAGCACCCCCCCATCAGAGGTTCTGGATCCCCACCTAGAGATAGAGATACAGCACCCCCCCATCAGAGGTCCTGGACCCCCACCTAGGGATAGATACAGCACCCCCCCATCAGAGGTCCTGGACCCCCACCTAGGGATAGAGATACAGCACCCCCCATCAGAGGTTCTGGATCCCCACCTAGAGATAGAGATACAGCACCCCCCCCATCAGAGGTCCTGGACCCCCACCTAGGGATAGATACAGCACCCCCCCATCAGAGGTCCTGGACCCCCACCTAGGGATAGAGATACAGCACCCCCCCCCCCCATCAGAGGTCCTGGACCCCCACCTAGGGATAGATACAGCACCCCCCCATCAGAGGTCCTGGACCCCCACCTAGGGATAGATACAGCACCCCCCATCAGAGGTCCTGGACCCCCACCTAGGGATAGATACAGCACCCCCCATCAGAGATCCTGGACCCCCACCTAGGGATAGATACAGCACCCCCCCCCCCCCCATCAGAGGTCCTGGACCCCCACCTAGGGATAGATACAGCACCCACCCATCAGAGGTCCTGGACCCCCACCTAGGGATAGATACAGCACCCCCCCATCAGAGGTCCTGGACCCCCACCTAGGGATAGATACAGCACCCCCCATCAGAGGTCCTGGATCCCCACCTAGGGATAGATACAGCACCCCCCATCAGAGGTCCTGGACCCCCACCTAGGGATAGATACAGCACCCCCCCCCCCCCCATCAGAGGTCCTGGACCCCCACCTAGGGATAGAGATACAGCACCCCCCCCATCAGAGGTCCTGGACCCCCACCTAGGGATAGAGATACAGCACCCCCCCCCATTAGAGGTCCTGGACCCCACCTAGGGATAGATACAGCACCCCCCATCAGAGGTCCTGGACCCCCACCTAGGGATAGATACAGCACCCCCCATCAGAGGTCCTGGACCCCCACCTAGGGATAGATACAGCACCCCCCGCCCATCAGAGGTCCTGGACCCCCACCTAGGGATAGATACAGCACCCCCCCATCAGAGGTCCTGGACCCCCACCTAGGGATAGATACAGCACCCCCCATCAGAGGTCCTGGACCCCCACCTAGGGATAGAGATACAGCACCCCCCATCAGAGGTCCTGGACCCACACCTAGGGATGGATACAGCACCCCCCCCATCAGAGGTCCTGGACCCCCACCTAGGGATAGATACAGCACCCTCCCATCAGAGGTCCTGGACCCCCACCTAGGGATAGATACAGCACCCCCCATCAGAGGTCCTGGACCCCCACCTAGGGATAGATACAGCACCCCCCCATCAGAGGTCCTGGACCCCCACCTAGGGATAGATACAGCACCCCCCATCAGAGGTCCTGGACCCCCACCTAGGGATAAATACAGCACCCCCCCATCAGAGGTCCTGGACCCCCACCTAGGGATAGATACAGCACCCCCCCCATCAGAGGTCCTGGACCCCCACCTAGGGATAGATACAGCACCCCCCATCAGAGGTCCTGGACCCCCACCTAGGGATAGATACAGCACCCCCCCATCAGAGGTCCTGGACCCCCACCTAGGGATAGAGATACAGCACCCCTACATCAGAGGTCCTGGACCCCCACCTAGGGATAGAGATACAGCACCCCCCCCCCATTAGAGGTCCTGGACCCCACCTAGGGATAGATACAGCACCCCCCATCAGAGGTCCTGGACCCCCACCTAGGGATAGATACAGCAACCCCCCATCAGAGGTCCTGGACCCCCACCTAGGCATAGAAACCCCCCCCATCAGAGGTCGTGGTCCCCCACCTAGGTATAGATACAGCATCCCCCCATCAGAGGTCCTGGACCCCCACCTAGGGATAGAGATACAGCACCCCCCATCAGAGGTCCTGGACCCCCACCTAGGGATAGATACAGCACCCCCCATCAGAGGTCCTGGACCCCCACCTAGGGATAGATACAGCACCCCCCATCAGAGGTCCTGGACCCCCACCTAGGGATAGATACAGCACCCCCCATCAGAGGTCCTGGACCCCCACCTAGGGATAGATATAGCAACCCCCCATCAGAGGTCCTGGACCCCCACCTAGGGATAGATACAGAACCCCCCCCCCATCAGAGGTCCTGGACCCCCAACTAGGGATAGATACAGCACCCCCCATCAGAGGTCCTGGAACCCAACCTATGGATAGAGATACAGCAACCCCCCTATCAGAGGTCCTGGACCCCCACCTAGGGATAAAGATACAGCACCCCCATCAGAGGTCCTGGACCCCAACCTAGGGATAGAGATACAGCACTCCCCCATCAGAGGTCCTGGACCCCAACCTAGGAAGAGAGATACAACACCCCCATCAGAGGTCCTGGACCCCCACCTAGGGATAGAGATACAGCATCCCCAAATCAGAGGTCCTGGACCCCAACCTAGGGAGAGAGATACAGCAACCCCCAATCAGAGGTCCTGGACCTCCACCTAGGGATAGATACAGCACCCCCTCATCAGAAGTCCTGGACCCCCCACCTAGGGATAGATACAGCACCCCCCCCCATCAGAGGTCCTGGACCCCCACCTAGGGATAGAGATACAGCACCCCCCCCATCAGAGGTCCTGGACCCCTACCTAGGGATAGATACAGCACCCCCCCATCAGAGGTCCTGGACCCCCACCTAGGGATAGAGATACAGCAACCCCCCCATCAGAGGTCCTGGACCCCCACCTAGGGATAGATACAGCACCCCCCATCAAAGGTCCTGGACCCCCACCTAGGGATAGATACAGCAACACCCCATCAGAGGTCCTGGACCCCCACCTAGGGATAGAGATACAGCACCCCCCATCAGAGGTCCTGGACCCCCACCTAGGGATAGAGATACAGCACCGCCCCCATCAGAGGTCCTGGACCCCCACCTAGGGATAGATACAGCACCCCCCCATTAGAGGTCCTGGACCCCCACCTAGGGATAGATACAGCACCCCCCATCAGAGGTCCTAGACCCCCACCTAGGGATAGATACAGCACCCCCCATCAGAGGTCCTGGACCCCCACCTAGAGATAGATACAGCACCCCCCATCAGAGGTCCTGGACCCCCACCTAGGGATAGATACAGCACCCCCCTCCATCAGAGGTCCTGGACCCCCACCTAGGGATAGATACAGCCCCCCCGATCAGAGGTCCTGGACCCCCACCTAGTGATAGAGATACAGCACCCCCATCAGAGGTCCTGGACCCCCACCTAGGGATAGAGATACAGCACCCCCCCATCAGAGGTCCTGGACCCCCACCTAGGGGTAGATACAGCACCCCCCCATCAGAGGTCCTGGACCCCCACCTAGGGATAGATACAGCACCCCCCATCAGAGGTCCTGGACCCCCACCTAGGGATAGATACAGCCCCCCATCAGAGGTCCTGGACCCCCACCTAGGGATAGAGATACAGCACCCCCCATCAGAGGTCCTGGACCCCCACCTAGGGATAGAGATACAGCACCCCCCATCAGAGGTCCTGGACCCCCACCTAGGGATAGAGATACAGCACCACCCCCATCAGAGGTCCTGGACCCCCACCTAGGGATAGATACAGCACCCCCCATTAGAGATCCTGGACCCCCACCTAGGGATAGATACAGCACCACCCATCAGAGTTCCTAGACCCCCACCTAGGGATAGATACAGCACCCCCCCATCAGAGGTCCTGGACCCCCACCTAGGGATAGATACAGCACCCCCCATCAGAGGTCCTGGACCCCCACCTAGGGATAGATACAGCACCCCCATCAGAGGTCCTGGACCCCCACCTAGGGATAGATACAGCACCCCCCATCAGAGGTCCTGGACCCCCACCTAGGGATAGATACAGCACCCCCCCCATCAGAGGTCCTGGACCCCCACCTAGGGAGAGATAACGCACCCCTCCCCATCAGAGGTCCTGGACCCCCACCTAGGGATAGAGATACAGCACCCCCCATCAGAGGTCCTGGACCCCCACCTAGGGATAGATACAGCACCCCCCCATCAGAGGTCCTGGACCCCCACCTATGGATAGAGATACAGCAACCCCCCATCAGAGGTCCTGGACCCCCACCTAGGGATAAAGATACAGCACCCCCATCAGAGGTCCTGGACCCCAACCTAGGGATAGAGATACAGCACCCCCCATCAGAGGTCCTGGACCCCCACCTAGGAAGAGAGATACAGAACCCCCATCAGAGGTCCTGAACCCCAACCTAGGAAGAGAGATACAGCACCCCCACATCAGAGGTCCTGGACCCCAACCTAGGGATAGAGATACAGCACCCCCCATCAGAGGTCCTGGACCCCAACCTAGGAAGAGAGATACAGCACCCCCAATCAGAGGTCCTGGACCCCCACCTAGGGATAGAGATACAGCACCCCCCTCCATCAGAGGTCCTGGACACCAACCTAGGGATAGAGATACAGCAACCCCCATCAGAGGTCCTGGACCCCCACCTAGGGATAAAGATACAGCACCCCCATCAGAGGTCCTGGACCCCCACCTAGGGATAGAGATACAGCATCCCCACATCAGAGGTCCTGGACCCCAACCTAGGGATAGAGATACAGCACCCCCCATCAGAGGTCCTGGACCCCAACCTAGGAAGAGAGATACAGCACCCCCAATCAGAGGTCCTGGACCCCCACCTAGGGATAGAGATACAGCACCCCCCCTCCATCAGAGGTCCTGGACCCCAACCTAGGGATAGAGATACAGCAACCCCCATCAGAGGTCCTGGACCCCCACCTAGGGATAGATACAACACCCCCCATCAGAGGTCCTGGACCCCCAACTAGGGGTATATACAGCACCCCCCATCAGAGGTCCTGGACCCCCACCTAGGGATAGAGATACAGCACCCCCCATCAGAGGTCCTGGACCCCCACCTAGGTACAGATACAGCACCCCCCATCAGAGGTCCTGGACTCCCACCTAGCGATAGATACAGCAACCCCCATCAGAGGTCCTGGACCCCCACCTAGAGATAGATACAGCACCCCCTTTAGAGGTCCTGGACCCCCACCTAGGGATAGATACAGCACCCCCCATCAGAGGTCATGGACCCCCACCTAGGGATAGATACAGCACCCCCTATCAGAGGTCCTGGACCCCCACCTAGGGATAGATACAGCACCCCCCATCAGAAGTCCTGGACCCCAACCTATGGATAGAGATACAGCAACCCCCCATCAGAGGTCCTGGACCCCCACCTAGGGATAGAGATACAGCACCCCCCCATCAGAGGTCCTGGACCCCCACCTAGGGGTAGATACAGCACCTCCCCCCCCCATCAGAGGTCCTGGACCCCCACCTAGGGATAGAGATACAGCAACCCCCATCAGAGGTCCTGGACCCCCACCTAGGGATAGATACAACACCCCCCCATCAGAGGTCCTGGACCCCCACCTAGGGATAGAGATACAGCACCCCCCATCAGAGGTCCTGGACCCCCACCTAGGGATAGAGATACAGCACCGCCCCCATCAGAGGTCCTGGACCCCCACCTAGGGATAGATACAGCACCCCCCCATTAGAGGTCCTGGACCCCCACCTAGGGATAGATACAGCACCCCCCATCAGAGGTCCTGGACCCCCACCTAGGGATAGAGATACAGCACCCCCCATCAGAGGTCCTGGACCCCCACCTAGGGATAGAGATACAGCACCGCCCCCATCAGAGGTCCTGGACCCCCACCTAGGGATAGATACAGCACCCCCCCATTAGAGGTCCTGGACCCCCACCTAGGGATAGATACAGCACCCCCCATCAGAGGTCCTAGACCCCCACCTAGGGATAGATACAGCACCCCCCATCAGAGGTCCTGGACCCCCACCTAGAGATAGATACAGCACCCCCCATCAGAGGTCCTGGACCCCCACCTAGGGATAGATACAGCACCCCCCTCCATCAGAGGTCCTGGACCCCCACCTAGGGATAGATACAGCCCCCCCGATCAGAGGTCCTGGACCCCCACCTAGTGATAGAGATACAGCACCCCCATCAGAGGTCCTGGACCCCCACCTAGGGATAGAGATACAGCACCCCCCCCCCCCATCAGAGGTCCTGGACCCCCACCTAGGGGTAGATACAGCACCCCCCCATCAGAGGTCCTGGACCCCCACCTAGGGATAGATACAGCACCCCCCATCAGAGGTCCTGGACCCCCACCTAGGGATAGATACAGCCCCCCCATCAGAGGTCCTGGACCCCCACCTAGGGATAGAGATACAGCACCCCCCATCAGAGGTCCTGGACCCCCACCTAGGGATAGAGATACAGCACCCCCCATCAGAGGTCCTGGACCCCCACCTAGGGATAGAGATACAGCACCACCCCCATCAGAGGTCCTGGACCCTCACCTAGGGATAGATACAGCACCCCCCCATTAGAGATCCTGGACCCCCACCTAGGGATAGATACAGCACCACCCATCAGAGTTCCTAGACCCCCACCTAGGGATAGATACAGCACCCCCCCCATCAGAGGTCCTGGACCCCCACCTAGGGATAGATACAGCACCCCCCATCAGAGGTCCTGGACCCCCACCTAGGGATAGATACAGCACCCCCATCAGAGGTCCTGGACCCCCACCTAGGGATAGATACAGCACCCCCCATCAGAGGTCCTGGACCCCCACCTAGGGATAGATACAGCACCCCCCCCATCAGAGGTCCTGGACCCCCACCTAGGGAGAGATAACGCACCCCTCCCCATCAGAGGTCCTGGACCCCCACCTAGGGATAGAGATACAGCACCCCCCATCAGAGGTCCTGGACCCCCACCTAGGGATAGATACAGCACCCCCCCATCAGAGGTCCTGGACCCCCACCTAGGGATAGATACAGCACCCCCCCATCAGAGGTCCTGGACCCCCACCTAGGGATAGATACAGCACCCCCCATCAGAGGTCCTGGACCCCAACCTATGGATAGAGATACAGCAACCCCCCATCAGAGGTCCTGGACCCCCACCTAGGGATAAAGATACAGCACCCCCATCAGAGGTCCTGGACCCCAACCTAGGGATAGAGATACAGCACCCCCCATCAGAGGTCCTGGACCCCCACCTAGGAAGAGAGATACAGAACCCCCATCAGAGGTCCTGAACCCCAACCTAGGAAGAGAGATACAGCACCCCCACATCAGAGGTCCTGGACCCCAACCTAGGGATAGAGATACAGCACCCCCCATCAGAGGTCCTGGACCCCAACCTAGGAAGAGAGATACAGCACCCCCAATCAGAGGTCCTGGACCCCCACCTAGGGATAGAGATACAGCACCCCCCTCCATCAGAGGTCCTGGACACCAACCTAGGGATAGAGATACAGCAACCCCCATCAGAGGTCCTGGACCCCCACCTAGGGATAAAGATACAGCACCCCCATCAGAGGTCCTGGACCCCCACCTAGGGATAGAGATACAGCATCCCCACATCAGAGGTCCTGGACCCCAACCTAGGGATAGAGATACAGCACCCCCCATCAGAGGTCCTGGACCCCAACCTAGGAAGAGAGATACAGCACCCCCAATCAGAGGTCCTGGACCCCCACCTAGGGATAGAGATACAGCACCCCCCCTCCATCAGAGGTCCTGGACCCCAACCTAGGGATAGAGATACAGCAACCCCCATCAGAGGTCCTGGACCCCCACCTAGGGATAGATACAACACCCCCCATCAGAGGTCCTGGACCCCCACCTAGGGGTATATACAGCACCCCCCATCAGAGGTCCTGGACCCCCACCTAGGGATAGAGATACAGCACCCCCCATCAGAGGTCCTGGACCCCCACCTAGGTACAGATACAGCACCCCCCATCAGAGGTCCTGGACTCCCACCTAGCGATAGATACAGCAACCCCCATCAGAGGTCCTGGACCCCCACCTAGAGATAGATACAGCACCCCCTTTAGAGGTCCTGGACCCCCACCTAGGGATAGATACAGCACCCCCCATCAGAGGTCATGGACCCCCACCTAGGGATAGATACAGCACCCCCTATCAGAGGTCCTGGACCCCCACCTAGGGATAGATACAGCACCCCCCATCAGAAGTCCTGGACCCCAACCTATGGATAGAGATACAGCAACCCCCCATCAGAGGTCCTGGACCCCCACCTAGGGATAGAGATACAGCACCCCCCCATCAGAGGTCCTGGACCCCCACCTAGGGGTAGATACAGCACCTCCCCCCCCCATCAGAGGTCCTGGACCCCCACCTAGGGATAGAGATACAGCAACCCCCATCAGAGGTCCTGGACCCCCACCTAGGGATAGATACAACACCCCCCCATCAGAGGTCCTGGACCCCCACCTAGGGATAGAGATACAGCACCCCCCATCAGAGGTCCTGGACCCCCACCTAGGGATAGAGATACAGCACCGCCCCCATCAGAGGTCCTGGACCCCCACCTAGGGATAGATACAGCACCCCCCCATTAGAGGTCCTGGACCCCCACCTAGGGATAGATACAGCACCCCCCATCAGAGGTCCTAGACCCCCACCTAGGGATAGATACAGCAACCCCCATCAGAGGTCCTGGACCCCCACCTAGAGATAGATACAGCACCCCCCATCAGAGGTCCTGGACCCCACCTAGGGATAGATAGAGCACCCCCCTCCATCAGAGGTCCTGGACCCCCACCTAGGGATAGATACAGCCCCCCGATCAGAGGTCCTGGACCCCCACCTAGTGATAGAGATACAGCACCCCATCAGAGGTCCTGGACCCCCACCTAGGGATAGAGATACAGCACCCCCCATCAGAGGTCCTGGACCCCCACCTAGGGGTAGATACAGCACCCCCCATCAGAGGTCCTGGACCCCCACCTAGGGATAGATACAGCACCCCCCATCAGAGGTCCTGGACCCCCACCTAGGGATAGATACAGCCCCCCCATCAGAGGTCCTGGACCCCCACCTAGGGATCGAGATACAGCACCCCCCATCAGAGGTCCTGGACCCCCACCTAGGGATAGAGATACAGCACCCCCCATCAGAGGTCCTGGACCCCCACCTAGGGATAGAGATACAGCACCACCCCCATCAGAGGTCCTGGACCCCCACCTAGGGATAGATACAGCAGCCCCCCATTAGAGGTCCTGGACCCCCACCTAGGGATAGATACAGCACCCCCCATCAGAGGTCCTAGACCCCCACCTAGGGATAGATACAGCACCCCCCCCCCATCAGAGGTCCTGGACCCCCACCTAGGGATAGATACAGCACCCCCCATCAGAGGTCCTGGACCCCCACCTAGGGATAGATACAGCACCCCCCATCAGAGGTCCTGGACCCCCACCTAGGGATAGATACAGCACCCCCCCCATCAGAGGTCCTGGACCCCCACCTAGGGATAGATACAGCACCCCCCCATCAGAGGTCCTGGACCCCCACCTAGGGAGAGATAACGCACCCCTCCCCATCAGAGGTCCTGGACCCCCACCTAGGGATAGAGATACAGCACCCCCCATCAGAGGTCCTGGACCCCCACCTAGGGATAGATACAGCACCCCCCCATCAGAGGTCCTGGACCCCCACCTAGGGATAGATACAGCACCCCCCCCCCCATCAGAGGTCCTGGACCCCCACCTAGGGATAGATACAGCACCCCCCATCAGAGGTCCTGGACCCCAACCTATGGATAGAGATACAGCAACCCCCCATCAGAGGTCCTGGACCCCCACCTAGGGATAAAGATACAGCACCCCCATCAGAGGTCCTGGACCCCAACCTAGGGATAGAGATACAGCAACCCCCATCAGAGGTCCTGGACCCCCACCTAGGAAGAGAGATACAGCACCCCCATCAGAGGTCCTGAACCCCAACCTAGGAAGAGAGATACAGCACCCCCACATCAGAGGTCCTGGACCCCAACCTAGGGATAGAGATACAGCACCCCCCATCAGAGGTCCTGGACCCCAACCTAGGAAGAGAGATACAGCACCCCCAATCAGAGGTCCTGGACCCCCACCTAGGGATAGAGATACAGCACCACCCCCATCAGAGGTCCTGGACCCCCACCTAGGGATAGATACAGCACCCCCCCATTAGAGATCCTGGACCCCCACCTAGGGATAGATACAGCACCACCCATCAGAGTTCCTAGACCCCCACCTAGGGATAGATACAGCACCCCCCCCCATCAGAGGTCCTGGACCCCCACCTAGGGATAGATACAGCACCCCCCATCAGAGGTCCTGGACCCCCACCTAGGGATAGATACAGCACCCCCATCAGAGGTCCTGGACCCCCACCTAGGGATAGATACAGCACCCCCCATCAGAGGTCCTGGACCCCCACCTAGGGATAGATACAGCACCCCCCCCATCAGAGGTCCTGGACCCCCACCTAGGGAGAGATAACGCACCCCTCCCCATCAGAGGTCCTGGACCCCCACCTAGGGATAGAGATACAGCACCCCCCATCAGAGGTCCTGGACCCCCACCTAGGGATAGATACAGCACCCCCCCATCAGAGGTCCTGGACCCCCACCTAGGGATAGATACAGCACCCCCCCATCAGAGGTCCTGGACCCCCACCTAGGGATAGATACAGCACCCCCCATCAGAGGTCCTGGACCCCAACCTATGGATAGAGATACAGCAACCCCCCATCAGAGGTCCTGGACCCCCACCTAGGGATAAAGATACAGCACCCCCATCAGAGGTCCTGGACCCCAACCTAGGGATAGAGATACAGCACCCCCCATCAGAGGTCCTGGACCCCCACCTAGGAAGAGAGATACAGAACCCCCATCAGAGGTCCTGAACCCCAACCTAGGAAGAGAGATACAGCACCCCCACATCAGAGGTCCTGGACCCCAACCTAGGGATAGAGATACAGCACCCCCCATCAGAGGTCCTGGACCCCAACCTAGGAAGAGAGATACAGCACCCCCAATCAGAGGTCCTGGACCCCCACCTAGGGATAGAGATACAGCACCCCCCTCCATCAGAGGTCCTGGACACCAACCTAGGGATAGAGATACAGCAACCCCCATCAGAGGTCCTGGACCCCCACCTAGGGATAAAGATACAGCACCCCCATCAGAGGTCCTGGACCCCCACCTAGGGATAGAGATACAGCATCCCTCCATCAGAGGTCCTGGACCCCAACCTATGGATAGAGATACAGCAACCCCCCATCAGAGGTCCTGGACCCCCACCTAGGGATAAAGATACAGCACCCCCATCAGAGGTCCTGGACCCCAACCTAGGGATAGAGATACAGCAACCCCCATCAGAGGTCCTGGACCCCCACCTAGGAAGAGAGATACAGCACCCCCATCAGAGGTCCTGAACCCCAACCTAGGAAGAGAGATACAGCACCCCCACATCAGAGGTCCTGGACCCCAACCTAGGGATAGAGATACAGCACCCCCCATCAGAGGTCCTGGACCCCAACCTAGGAAGAGAGATACAGCACCCCCAATCAGAGGTCCTGGACCCCCACCTAGGGATAGAGATACAGCACCCCCCCTCCATCAGAGGTCCTGGACCCCAACCTAGGGATAGAGATACAGCAACCCCCATCAGAGGTCCTGGACCCCCACCTAGGGATAGATACAACACCCCCCATCAGAGGTCCTGGACCCCCACCTAGGGGTATATACAGCACCCCCCATCAGAGGTCCTGGACCCCCACCTAGGGATAGAGATACAGCAACCCCATCAGAGGTCCTGGACCCCCACCTAGGTACAGATACAGCACCCCCCATCAGAGGTCCTGGACTCCCACCTAGCGATAGATACAGCAACCCCCATCAGAGGTCCTGGACCCCCACCTAGAGATAGATACAGCACCCCCTTTAGAGGTCCTGGACCCCCACCTAGGGATAGATACAGCACCCCCCATCAGAGGTCATGGACCCCCACCTAGGGATAGATACAGCACCCCCTATCAGAGGTCCTGGACCCCCACCTAGGGATAGATACAGCACCCCCCATCAGAAGTCCTGGACCCCAACCTATGGATAGAGATACAGCAACCCCCCATCAGAGGTCCTGGACCCCCACCTAGGGATAGAGATACAGCACCCCCATCAGAGGTCCTGGACCCCCACCTAGGGGTAGATACAGCACCTCCCCCCCCCATCAGAGGTCCTGGACCCCCACCTAGGGATAGAGATACAGCAACCCCCATCAGAGGTCCTGGACCCCCACCTAGGGATAGATACAACACCCCCCCATCAGAGGTCCTGGACCCCCACCTAGGGATAGAGATACAGCACCCCCCATCAGAGGTCCTGGACCCCCACCTAGGGATAGAGATACAGCACCGCCCCCATCAGAGGTCCTGGACCCCCACCTAGGGATAGATACAGCACCCCCCCATTAGAGGTCCTGGACCCCCACCTAGGGATAGATACAGCACCCCCCATCAGAGGTCCTGGACCCCCACCTAGGGATAGAGATACAGCACCCCCCATCAGAGGTCCTGGACCCCCACCTAGGGATAGAGATACAGCACCGCCCCCATCAGAGGTCCTGGACCCCCACCTAGGGATAGATACAGCACCCCCCCATTAGAGGTCCTGGACCCCCACCTAGGGATAGATACAGCACCCCCCATCAGAGGTCCTAGACCCCCACCTAGGGATAGATACAGCACCCCCCATCAGAGGTCCTGGACCCCCACCTAGAGATAGATACAGCACCCCCCATCAGAGGTCCTGGACCCCCACCTAGGGATAGATACAGCACCCCCCTCCATCAGAGGTCCTGGACCCCCACCTAGGGATAGATACAGCCCCCCCGATCAGAGGTCCTGGACCCCCACCTAGTGATAGAGATACAGCACCCCCATCAGAGGTCCTGGACCCCCACCTAGGGATAGAGATACAGCACCCCCCCATCAGAGGTCCTGGACCCCCACCTAGGGGTAGATACAGCACCCCCCCATCAGAGGTCCTGGACCCCCACCTAGGGATAGATACAGCACCCCCCATCAGAGGTCCTGGACCCCCACCTAGGGATAGATACAGCCCCCCCATCAGAGGTCCTGGACCCCCACCTAGGGATAGAGATACAGCACCCCCCATCAGAGGTCCTGGACCCCCACCTAGGGATAGAGATACAGCACCCCCCATCAGAGGTCCTGGACCCCCACCTAGGGATAGAGATACAGCACCACCCCCATCAGAGGTCCTGGACCCCCACCTAGGGATAGATACAGCACCCCCCCATTAGAGATCCTGGACCCCCACCTAGGGATAGATACAGCACCACCCATCAGAGTTCCTAGACCCCCACCTAGGGATAGATACAGCACCCCCCCATCAGAGGTCCTGGACCCCCACCTAGGGATAGATACAGCACCCCCCATCAGAGGTCCTGGACCCCCACCTAGGGATAGATACAGCACCCCCATCAGAGGTCCTGGACCCCCACCTAGGGATAGATACAGCACCCCCCATCAGAGGTCCTGGACCCCCACCTAGGGATAGATACAGCACCCCCCCCATCAGAGGTCCTGGACCCCCACCTAGGGAGAGATAACGCACCCCTCCCCATCAGAGGTCCTGGACCCCCACCTAGGGATAGAGATACAGCACCCCCCATCAGAGGTCCTGGACCCCCACCTAGGGATAGATACAGCACCCCCCCATCAGAGGTCCTGGACCCCCACCTAGGGATAGATACAGCACCCCCCCATCAGAGGTCCTGGACCCCCACCTAGGGATAGATACAGCACCCCCCATCAGAGGTCCTGGACCCCAACCTATGGATAGAGATACAGCAACCCCCCATCAGAGGTCCTGGACCCCCACCTAGGGATAAAGATACAGCACCCCCATCAGAGGTCCTGGACCCCAACCTAGGGATAGAGATACAGCACCCCCCATCAGAGGTCCTGGACCCCCACCTAGGAAGAGAGATACAGAACCCCCATCAGAGGTCCTGAACCCCAACCTAGGAAGAGAGATACAGCACCCCCACATCAGAGGTCCTGGACCCCAACCTAGGGATAGAGATACAGCACCCCCCATCAGAGGTCCTGGACCCCAACCTAGGAAGAGAGATACAGCACCCCCAATCAGAGGTCCTGGACCCCCACCTAGGGATAGAGATACAGCACCCCCCTCCATCAGAGGTCCTGGACACCAACCTAGGGATAGAGATACAGCAACCCCCATCAGAGGTCCTGGACCCCCACCTAGGGATAAAGATACAGCACCCCCATCAGAGGTCCTGGACCCCCACCTAGGGATAGAGATACAGCATCCCCACATCAGAGGTCCTGGACCCCAACCTAGGGATAGAGATACAGCACCCCCCATCAGAGGTCCTGGACCCAACCTAGGAAGAGAGATACAGCACCCCCAATCAGAGGTCCTGGACCCCCACCTAGGGATAGAGATACAGCACCCCCCCCCCTCCATCAGAGGTCCTGGACCCCAACCTAGGGATAGAGATACAGCAACCCCCATCAGAGGTCCTGGACCCCCACCTAGGGATAGATACAACACCCCCCATCAGAGGTCCTGGACCCCCACCTAGGGGTATATACAGCACCCCCCATCAGAGGTCCTGGACCCCCACCTAGGGATAGAGATACAGCACCCCCCATCAGAGGTCCTGGACCCCCACCTAGGTACAGATACAGCACCCCCCATCAGAGGTCCTGGACTCCCACCTAGCGATAGATACAGCAACCCCCATCAGAGGTCCTGGACCCCCACCTAGAGATAGATACAGCACCCCCTTTAGAGGTCCTGGACCCCCACCTAGGGATAGATACAGCACCCCCCATCAGAGGTCATGGACCCCCACCTAGGGATAGATACAGCACCCCCTATCAGAGGTCCTGGACCCCCACCTAGGGATAGATACAGCACCCCCCATCAGAAGTCCTGGACCCCAACCTATGGATAGAGATACAGCAACCCCCCATCAGAGGTCCTGGACCCCCACCTAGGGATAGAGATACAGCACCCCCCCATCAGAGGTCCTGGACCCCCACCTAGGGGTAGATACAGCACCTCCCCCCCCCCATCAGAGGTCCTGGACCCCCACCTAGGGATAGAGATACAGCAACCCCCATCAGAGGTCCTGGACCCCCACCTAGGGATAGATACAACACCCCCCCATCAGAGGTCCTGGACCCCCACCTAGGGATAGAGATACAGCACCCCCCATCAGAGGTCCTGGACCCCCACCTAGGGATAGAGATACAGCACCGCCCCCATCAGAGGTCCTGGACCCCCACCTAGGGATAGATACAGCACCCCCCCATTAGAGGTCCTGGACCCCCACCTAGGGATAGATACAGCACCCCCCATCAGAGGTCCTAGACCCCCACCTAGGGATAGATACAGCAACCCCCATCAGAGGTCCTGGACCCCCACCTAGAGATAGATACAGCACCCCCCATCAGAGGTCCTGGACCCCACCTAGGGATAGATAGAGCACCCCCCTCCATCAGAGGTCCTGGACCCCCACCTAGGGATAGATACAGCCCCCCGATCAGAGGTCCTGGACCCCCACCTAGTGATAGAGATACAGCACC
Organism: Rana muscosa; assembly: GCA_029206835.1. Taxonomy (NCBI): domain Eukaryota; kingdom Metazoa; phylum Chordata; class Amphibia; order Anura; family Ranidae; genus Rana; species Rana muscosa. The sequence goes on along the minus strand of CM055125.1, from coordinate 398,296,500 downwards.
CCATCAGAGGTCCTGGACCCCCACCTAGGGATAGAGATACAGCACCCCCCATCAGAGGTCCTGGACCCCCACCTAGGGGTAGATACAGCACCCCCCATCAGAGGTCCTGGACCCCCACCTAGGGATAGATACAGCACCCCCCATCAGAGGTCCTGGACCCCCACCTAGGGATAGATACAGCCCCCCCATCAGAGGTCCTGGACCCCCACCTAGGGATCGAGATACAGCACCCCCCATCAGAGGTCCTGGACCCCCACCTAGGGATAGAGATACAGCACCCCCCATCAGAGGTCCTGGACCCCCACCTAGGGATAGAGATACAGCACCACCCCCATCAGAGGTCCTGGACCCCCACCTAGGGATAGATACAGCAGCCCCCCATTAGAGGTCCTGGACCCCCACCTAGGGATAGATACAGCACCCCCCATCAGAGGTCCTAGACCCCCACCTAGGGATAGATACAGCACCCCCCCCCCATCAGAGGTCCTGGACCCCCACCTAGGGATAGATACAGCACCCCCCATCAGAGGTCCTGGACCCCCACCTAGGGATAGATACAGCACCCCCCATCAGAGGTCCTGGACCCCCACCTAGGGATAGATACAGCACCCCCCCCATCAGAGGTCCTGGACCCCCACCTAGGGATAGATACAGCACCCCCCCATCAGAGGTCCTGGACCCCCACCTAGGGAGAGATAACGCACCCCTCCCCATCAGAGGTCCTGGACCCCCACCTAGGGATAGAGATACAGCACCCCCCATCAGAGGTCCTGGACCCCCACCTAGGGATAGATACAGCACCCCCCCATCAGAGGTCCTGGACCCCCACCTAGGGATAGATACAGCACCCCCCCCCATCAGAGGTCCTGGACCCCCACCTAGGGATAGATACAGCACCCCCCATCAGAGGTCCTGGACCCCAACCTATGGATAGAGATACAGCAACCCCCCATCAGAGGTCCTGGACCCCCACCTAGGGATAAAGATACAGCACCCCCATCAGAGGTCCTGGACCCCAACCTAGGGATAGAGATACAGCAACCCCCATCAGAGGTCCTGGACCCCCACCTAGGAAGAGAGATACAGCACCCCCATCAGAGGTCCTGAACCCCAACCTAGGAAGAGAGATACAGCACCCCCACATCAGAGGTCCTGGACCCCAACCTAGGGATAGAGATACAGCACCCCCCATCAGAGGTCCTGGACCCCAACCTAGGAAGAGAGATACAGCACCCCCAATCAGAGGTCCTGGACCCCCACCTAGGGATAGAGATACAGCACCCCCCCTCCATCAGAGGTCCTGGACACCAACCTAGGGAAAGAGATACAGCAACCCCCATCAGAGGTCCTGGACCCCCACCTAGGGATAGATACAACACCCCCCCATCAGAGGTCCTGGACCCCCACCTAGGGGTAGATACAGCACCCCCCATCAGAGGTCCTGGACCCCCACCTAGGGATAGAGATACAGCACCCCCCATCAGAGGTCCTGGACCCCCACCTAGGTACAGATACAGCACCCCCATCAGAGGTCCTGGACTCCCACCTAGCGATAGATACAGCAACCCCCATCAGAGGTCCTGGACCCCCACCTAGAGATAGATACAGCACCCCCCTTTAGAGGTCCTGGACCCCCACCTAGGGATAGATACAGCACCCCCCATCAGAGGTCATGGACCCCCACCTAGGGATAGATACAGCACCCCCCATCAGAAGTCCTGGACCCCAACCTATGGATAGAGATACAGCAACCCCCCATCAGAGGTCCTGGACCCCCACCTAGGGATAAAGATACAGCACCCCCATCAGAGGTCCTGGACCCCAACCTAGGGATAGAGATACAGCACTCCCCCATCAGAGGTCCTGGACCCCAACCTAGGAAGAGAGACACAGCACCCCCATCAGAGGTCCTGGACCCCCACCTAGGGATAGAGATACAGCATCCCCACATCAGAGGTCCTGGACCCCAACCTAGGGATAGAGATACAGCACCCCCCATCAGAGGTCCTGGACCCCAACCTAGGAAGAGAGATACAGCACCCCCAATCAGAGGTCCTGGACCCCCACCTAGGGATAGAGATACAGCACCCCCCCTCCATCAGAGGTCCTGGACCCCAACCTAGGGATAGAGATACAGCAACCCCCATCAGAGGTCCTGGACCCCCACCTAGGGATAGATACAACACCCCCCCATCAGAGGTCCTGGACCCCCACCTAGGGGTAGATACAGCACCCCCAAACAGAGGTCCTGGACCCCCACCTAGGGATAGAGATACAGCACCCCCCATCAGAGGTCCTGGACCCCCACCTAGGTACAGATACAGCACCCCCCATCAGAGGTCCTGGACTCCCACCTAGCGATAGATACAGCAACCCCCATCAGAGGTCCTGGACCCCCACCTAGAGATAGATACAGCACCCCCCTTTAGAGGTCCTGGACCCCCACCTAGGGATAGATACAGCACCCCCCATCAGAGGTCATGGACCCCCACCTAGGGATAGATACAGCACCCCCTATCAGAGGTCCTGGACCCCCACCTAGGGATAGATACAGCACCCCCCATCAGAAGTCCTGGACCCCAACCTATGAATAGAGATACAGCAACCCCCCATCAGAGGTCCTGGACCCCCACCTAGGGATAGAGATACAGCTACCCCACAATCAGAGGTCCTGGACCCCAACCTAGGGATAGAGATACAGCAACCCCCCATCAGAGGTCCTGGACCCCCACCTAGGGATAGAGATACAGCACCCCCATCAGAGGTCTTGGACCCCCACCTAGGAAGAGAGATACAGCACCCCCATTAGAGGTCCTGGACCCCAACTTAGGAAGAGAGATACAGCACCCCCACATCAGAGGTCCTGGACCCCCACCTAGGAATAGATACAGCAATCCCCATCAGAGGTCCTGGACCCCCACCTAGGGATGGAAATACAGCACCCCCCATCAGATGTCCTGGACCCCCACCTAGGGATGGAGATACAGCATCCCCATCAGAGGTCCAGGACCCCAACATAGGGATAGAGATACAGCACTCCCCCATCAGAGGTCCTGGACCCCAACCTAGGAAGAGAGATACAGCACCCCCATCAGAGGTCCTGGACCCCCACCTAGGGATAGAGATACAGCATCCCCACATCAGAGGTCCTGGACCCCAACCTAGGGAGAGAGATACAGCAACCCCCCATCAGACGTCCTGGACTCGAACCTAGGGATAGAGATACAGCACCCCCATCAGAGGTCCTGGACCCCAACCTAGGAAGAGAGATACAGCACCCCCAATCAAAGGTCCTGGACCCCCACCTAGGGATAGAGATACAGCACCCCCCATCAGAGGTCCTGGACCCCAACCTAGGGATAGAGATACAGCAACCCCCATCAGAGGTCCTGGACCCCCACCTAGGGATAGAGATACAGCACCCCCCATCAGAGGTCCTGGACCCCCACCTAGGGATAGATACAGCACCCCCATCAGAGGTCATGGACCCCCACCTAGGGATAGAGATACAGCACCCCCCATCAGAGTTCCTTGACCCCCACCTAGGTATAGATACAGCACCCCCCATCAGAGGTCCTGGACCCCCACCTAAAGATAGAGATACAGCACCCCCCATCAGAGGTCCTGGACCCCCACCTAGGGATAGAGATACAGCACCCCCCATAAGAGATCCTGGACCCCACCTAGGGATAGAGATACAGCACCCCCCATCAGAGGTCCTGGACCCCTACCTAGGGATAGAGATACAGCACCCCCCATCAGAGGTCCTGGACACCCAACTAGGGGTAGAGATATAGCACCCCCTATCAGAGGTCCTGGACCCCCACCTAGGGATAGAGATACAGCACCCCCCCATCAGAGGTCCTGGAACCCCACCTAGGGATAGAGATACAGCAACCCCCATCAGAGGTCCTGGACCCCACCTAGGGATAGAGATACAGCACCCCCATCAGAGGTCCTGGACTCCCACCTAGGGATAGAGATACAGTACCCCCCCATCAGAGGTCCTGGACCCCCACCTAGGGATAGAGATACAGCACCCCCATCAGAGGTCCTGGCCCCCACCTAGGGAGAGACACAGCACCCCCCCCCATCTGAGGTTCTGGACCCCCACCTAGGGATAGAGATACAGCAACCCCCCATCAGAGGTCCTGGACCCCCACCTAGGGATAGAAATACAGCACACACCCCCCCGATCAGAGGTCCTGGACCCCCACCTAGGGATAGATACAGCACCCCCCCCCCATCAGAGGTCCTGGACCCCAACCTAGGGATAGAGATACAGCACCCCCATCAGATGTCCTGCACAACAACCTAGGGATAGAGATACAGCACTCCCCCATCAGAGGTCCTGGACCCCAACCTAGGAAGAGAGATACAGCACCCCCATCAGAGGTCCTGGACCCCCACCTAGGGATAGAGATACAGCATCCCCACATCAGAGGTCCTGGACCCCAACCTAGGGAGAGAGATACAGCAACCCCCCATCAGACGTCCTGGACTCGAACCTAGGGATAGAGATACAGCACCCCCATCAGAGGTCCTGGACCCCCACCTAGGAATAGATACAGCAATCCCCATCAGAGGTCCTGGACCCCCACCTAGGGATGGAAATACAGCACCCCCCATCAGATGTCCTGGACCCCCACCTAGGGATGGAGATACAGCATCCCCATCAGAGGTAGAGGACCCCAACATAGGGATAGAGATACAGCACTCCCCCATCAGAGGTCCTGGACCCCAACCTAGGAAGAGAGATACAGCACCCCCATCAGAGGTCCTGGACCCCCACCTAGGGATAGAGATACAGCATCCCCACATCAGAGGTCCTGGACCCCAACCTAGGGAGAGAGATACAGCAACCCCCCATCAGACGTCCTGGACTCGAACCTAGGGATAGAGATACAGCACCCCCATCAGAGGTCCTGGACCCCAACCTAGGAAGAGAGATACAGCACCCCAATCAAAGGTCCTGGACCCCCACCTAGGGATAGAGATACAGCACCCCCCCCATCAGAGGTCCTGGACCCCAACCTAGGGATAGAGATACAGCAACCCCCATCAGAGGTCCTGGACCCCCACCTAGGGATAGAGATACAGCACCCCCCATCAGAGGTCCTGGACCCCCACCTAGGGATAGATACAGCACCCCCATCAGAGGTCATGGACCCCCACCTAGGGATAGAGATACAGCACCCCCCATCAGAGTTCCTTGACCCCCACCTAGGTATAGATACAGCACCCCCCCCATCAGAGGTCCTGGACCCCCACCTAAAGATAGAGATACAGCACCCCCCATCAGAGATCCTGGACCCCCACCTAGGGATAGAGATACAGCACCCCCCATAAGAGATCCTGGACCCCACTTAGGGATAGAGATACAGCACCCCCCATCAGAGGTCCTGGACCCCTACCTAGGGATAGAGATACAGCACCCCCCATCAGAGGTCCTGGACACCCAACTAGGGGTAGAGATATAGCACCCCCTATCAGAGGTCCTGGACCCCCACCTAGGGATAGAGATACAGCACCCCCCCCCCCATCAGAGGTCCTGGAACCCCACCTAGGGATAGAGATACAGCAACCCCCATCAGAGGTCCTGGACCCCACCTAGGGATAGAGATACAGCACCCCCATCAGAGGTCCTGGACTCCCACCTAGGGATAGAGATACAGTACCCCCCCATCAAAGGTCCTGGACCCCCACCTAGGGATAGAGATACAGCACCCCCATCAGAGGTCCTGGCCCCCACCTAGGGAGAGACACAGCACCCCCCCCCATCTGAGGTTCTGGACCCCCACCTAGGGATAGAGATACAGCAACCCCCCATCAGAGGTCCTGGACCCCCACCTAGGGATAGAAATACAGCACACACACCCCCGATCAGAGGTCCTGGACCCCCACCTAGGGATAGATACAGCACCCCCCCCCCCATCAGAGGTCCTGGACCCCAACCTAGGGATAGAGATACAGCACCCCCATCAGATGTCCTGCACAACAACCTAGGGATAGAGATACAGCATCCACCCTTCAGAGGTCCTGGACCCCAACCTAGGGATACATATACAGCACCCCCATCAGAGGTCCTGGACCCCCACCTAGGGATAGAGATACAGCACCCCCCATCAGAGGTCCTGGACTCCCACCTAGGGATAGAGATACAGCACCCCCCATCAGAGGTCCTGGACCCCTACCTAGGGATAGAGATACAGCACCCCCCATCAGAGGTCCTGGACCCCCAACTAGGGGTAGAGATACAGCACCCCCCATCAGAGGTCCTGGACCCCCACTTAGGGATAGAGATACAGCACCCCCCATCAGAGGTCCTGGACCCCCACCTAGGGATAGAGATACAGCAACCCCCATCAGAGGTCCTGGACCCCCACCTAGGGATAGAGATACAGCAACCCCCATCAGAGGTCCTGGACCCCCACCTAGGGATAGAGATACAGCAACCCCCATCAGAGGTCCTGGACCCCCACCTAGGGATAGAGATACAGCAACCCCCATCAGAGGTCCTGGACCCCCACCTAGGGATGGAGATACAGCACCCCCCCATCAGATGTCCTGGACCCCCACCTAGGGATGGAGATACAGCATCCCCCATCAGAGGTCCTGGACCCCAACCTAGGGATAGAGATACAGCACTCTCCATCAGAGGTCCTGGGCCCCAAACTACGGATAGAGATACAGCACCCCCCATTAGAGGTCCTGGACCCCCACCTAGGGATGGAGATACATCACCCCCATCCCCATTAGAGGTCCTGGACCCCCACCTAGGGATAGATACAGCACCCCCCCATCAGAGGTCCTGGACCCCCACCTAGGGATAGATACAGCACCCCCCATCAGAGGTCCTGGACCCCAACCTAGGAATAGAGATACAGCACCCCCATCAGAGGTCCTGCACCACAACCTAGGGATAGAGATACAGCATCCACCCTTCAGAGGTCCTGCACCCTAACCTAGGGATAGATATACAGCACCCCCCATCAGAGGTCCTGGACCCCCACCTAGGGATAGAGATACAGCACCCCCCATCAGAGGTCCTGGACTCCCACCTAGGGATAGAGATACAGCACCCCCCATCAGAGGTCCTGGACCCCCACCTAGGGATAGAGATACAGCACCCCCATAAGAGATCCTGGACCCCCACCTAGAGATAGAGATACAGCACCCCCCCATCAGAGGTCCTGGACCCCTACCTAGGGATAGAGATACAGCACCCCCCATCAGAGGTCCTGGACCCCCACCTAGGGGTAGAGATATAGCACCCCCCATCAGAGGTCCTGGACCCCCACCTAGGGATAGAAATACAGCACCCCCCCATCAGAGGTCCTGGACCCCCACCTAGGGATAGAGATACAGCAACCCCCATCAGTGGTCCTTGACCCCCACCTAGGGATAGAGATACAGCACCCCCTGATCAGAGGTCCTGGACCCCTACCTAGGAATAGATACAGCAACCCCCCATCAGAGGTCCTGGACCCCCACCTAGGGATGGAGATACAGCACCCCCCCCATCAGAGGTCCTGGACCCCAACCTAGGGATAGAGATACAGCACCCTCCATCAGAGGTCCTGGACCCCAAACTACGGATAGAGATACAGCACCCCCCATTAGAGGTCCTGGACCCCCACCTAGGGATGGAGATACAGCACCCCCTATCAGAGGTCCTGGACCCCAACCTAGGGATGGAGATACAGCAACTCCCTATCAGAGGTCCTGGACCCCAATTTGGGGATAGAGATACAGAACCCCCCATCAGAGGTCCTGGACCCCCACCTAGGGATAGAGATAAAGCACCCCCCATCAGAGGTCCTGCACCCCAACCCAGAGATAGAGATACAGCACCCCCCATAAGAGATTCTGGACCCCAACCTAGGGATAGAGATACAGCACCCCCCATCAGAGGTCCTGGACTCCCACCTAGGGGTAGAGATACAGCACCCCCCATCAGAGGTCCTGGACCCCCACCTAGGGATAGAGATACAGCACCCCCCATAAGAGATCCTGGACCCCCACCTAGAGATAGAGATACAGCAACCCCCCATCAGAGGTCCTGGACCCCTACCTAGGGATAGAGATACAGCACCCCGATCAGAGGTCCTGGACCCCCACCTAGGGGTAGAGATATAGCACCCCCCATCAGAGGTCCTGGACCCCCACCTAGGGATAGAGATACAGCACCCCCCATAAGAGATCCTGGACCCCACCTAGGGATAGAGATACAGCACCCCCCATCAGAGGTCCTGGACCCCTACCTAGGGATAGAGATACAGCACCCCCCATCAGAGGTCCTGGACCCCCAACTAGGGGTAGAGATACAGCACCCCCCATCAGAGGTCCTGGACCCCCACTTAGGGATAGAGATACAGCACCCCCCATCAGAGGTCCTGGACCCCCACCTAGGTATAGAGATACAGCAACCCCCATCAGAGGTTCTGGACCCCCACCTAGGGATAGAGATACAGCATCCCCCATCAGAGGTCCTGGACTCCCACCTAGGGATAGAGATACAGCACCCCCATCAGAGGTCCTGGACCCCCACCTAGGGATAGAGATACAGCACCCCCCATAAGAGATCCTGGACCCCCACCTAGGGATAGAGATACAGCACCCCCCATAAGAGGTCCTGGACCCCTACCAAGGGATAGAGATACAGCACCCCCCATCAGAGGTCCTGGACCCCCACCTAGGGGTAGAGATATAGCACCCCCCATCAGAGATCCTGGACCCCCACCTAGGGATAGAGATACAGCACCCCCCATCAGAGGTCCTGGACCCCCACCTAGGGATAGAGATACAGCAACCCCCATCAGAGGTCCTTGACCTTCACCTAGGGATAGAGATACAGCACCCCCTCATCAGAGGTCCTGGACCCCCACCTAGGAATAGATACAGCAACCCCCCATCAGAGGTCCTGGACCCCCACCTAGGGATGGAGATACAGCACCCCCCCATCAGATGTCCTGGACCCCCACCTAGGGATGGAGATACAGCATCCCCCATCAGAGGTCCTGGACCCCAACCTAGGGATAGAGATACAGCACTCTCCATCAGAGGTCCTGGGCCCCAAACTACGGATAGAGATACAGCACCCCCCATTAGAGGTCCTGGACCCCCACCTAGGGATGGAGATACATCACCCCCATCCCCCTTAGAGGTCCTGGACCCCCACCTAGGGATAGATACAGCACCCCCATCAGAGGTCCTGGACCCCCACCTAGGGATAGATACAGCACCCCCCCCATCAGAGGTCCTGGACCCCAACCTAGGAATAGAGATACAGCACCCCCAGCAAAGATCCTGCACCACAACCTAGGGATAGAGATACAGCATCCACCCTTCAGAGGTCCTGCACCCTAACCTAGGGATAGATATACAGCACCCCCCATCAGAGGTCCTGGACCCCCACCTAGGGATAGAGATACAGCACCCCCCATCAGAGGTCCTGGACTCCCACCTAGGGATAGAGATACAGCACCCCCCATCAGAGGTCCTGGACCCCCACCTAGGGATAGAGATACAGCACCCCCATAAGAGATCCTGGACCCCCACCTAGAGATAGAGATACAGCACCCCCCCATCAGAGGTCCTGGACCCCTACCTAGGGATAGAGATACAGCACCCCCCATCAGAGGTCCTGGACCCCCACCTAGGGGTAGAGATATAGCACCCCCATCAGAGGTCCTGGACCCCCACCTAGGGATAGAAATACAGCACCCCCCCATCAGAGGTCCTGGACCCCCACCTAGGGATAGAGATAAAGCAACCCCCATCAGTGGTCCTTGACCCCCACCTAGGGATAGAGATACAGCACCCCCTGATCAGAGGTCCTGGACCCCTACCTAGGAATAGATACAGCAACCCCCCATCAGAGGTCCTGGACCCCCACCTAGGGATGGAGATACAGCACCCCCCCATCAGAGGTCCTGGACCCCAACCTAGGGATAGAGATACAGCACCCTCCATCAGAGGTCCTGGACCCCAAACTACGGATAGAGATACAGCACCCCCCATTAGAGGTCCTGGACCCCCACCTAGGGATGGAGATACAGCACCCCCCATCAGAGGTCCTGGACCCCAACCTAGGGATGGAGATACAGCAACTCCCTATCAGAGGTCCTGGACCCCAATTTGGGGATAGAGATACAGCACCCCCCATCAGAGGTCCTGGACCCCCACCTAGGGATAGAGATAAAGCACCCCCCATCAGAGGTCCTGCACCCCAACCTAGAGATAGAGATACAGCACCCCCCATAAGAGGTTCTGGACACCAACCTAGGGATAGAGATACAGCACCCCCCATCAGAGGTCCTGGACTCCCACCTAGAGGTAGAGATACAGCACCCCCCATCAGAGGTCCTGGACCCCCACCTAGGGATAGAGATACAGCACCCCCCATAAGAGATCCTGGACCCCCACCTAGAGATAGAGATACAGCACCCCCCCATCAGAGGTCCTGGACCCCTACCTATGGATAGAGATACAGCACCCCCATCAGAGGTCCTGGACCCCCACCTAGGGGTAGAGATATAGCACCCCCCATCAGAGGTCCTGGACCCCCACCTAGGGATAGAGATACAGCACCCCCCCATCAGAGGTCCTGGACCCCCACCTAGGGATAGAGATACAGCAACCCCATCAGAGGTCCTTGACCCCCACCTAGGGATAGAGATACAGCACCCCCTGATCAGAGGTCCTGGACCCCTACCTAGGAATAGATACAGCAACCCCCCATCAGAGGTCCTGGACCCCAACCTAGGGATAGAGATACAGCACCCTCCATCAGAGGTCCTGGACCCCAAACTACGGATAGAGATACAGCACCCCCCATTAGAGGTCCTGGACCCCCACCTAGGGATGGAGATACAGCACCCCCCATCAGAGGTCCTGGACCCCAACCTAGGGATGGAGATACAGCAACTCCCTATCAGAGGTCCTGGACCCCAATGTAGGGATAGAGATACAGCACCCCCCATCAGAGGTCCTGGACCCCCACCTAGGGATAGAGATAAAGCACCCCCCATCAGAGGTCCTGCACCCCCACCTAGGGATAGAGATACAGCACCCCCATCAGAGGTCCTGGACCCCCACCTAGGGATAGATACAGCACCCCCCATCAGAGGTCCTGGACCCCCACCTAGGGATAGAGATACAGCACCCCCCCATCAGAGGTCCTTGACCCCCATCTAGGTATAGATACAGCACCCCCCATCAGAGGTCCTGGACCCCCACCTAGGGATAGAGATACAGCACCCCCCATCAGAGGTCCTGGACCCCCACCTAGGGATAGAGATACAGCACCCCCCATAAGAGATCCTGGACCCCACCTAGGGTTAGAGATACAGCACCCCCCATCAGAGGTCCTGGACCCCTACCTAGGGATAGAGATACAGCTCCCCCATCAGAGGTCCTGGACCCCCAACTAGGGGTAGAGATATAGCACCCCCCATCAGAGGTCCTGGACCCCCACCTAGGGATAGAGATACAGCACCCCCCCATCAGAGGTCCTGGACCCCCACCTAGGGATAGAGATACAGCAACCCCCATCAGAGGTCCTGGACCCCCACCTAGGGATAGAGATACAGCACCCCCCATCAGAGGTCCTGGACTCCCACCTAGGGATAGAGATACAGCACCCCCCATCAGAGGTCCTGGACCCCCACCTAGGGATAGAGATACAGCACCCCCCATAAGAGATCCTGGACCCCCACCTAGGGATAGAGATACAGCACCCCCATCAGAGGTCCTGGACCCCTACCTAGGGATAGATACAGCAACCCCCCATCAGAGGTCCTGGACCCCCACTTAGGGATAGAGATACAGCGCCCCCCATCAGAGGTCCTGGCCCCCACCTAGGGAGAGACACAGCACCCCCCATCAGAGGTCCTGGACCCCTACCTAGGGATAGAGATACAGCACCCCCCATCAGAGGTCCTGGACCCCCACCTAGGGGTAGAGATATAGCTCCCCCCATCAGAGGTCCTGGACCCCCACCTAGGGATAGAGATACAGCACCCCCCATCAGAGGTCCTGGACCCCCACCTAGGGATAGAGATACAGCAACCCCCATCAGAGGTCCTTGACCTCCACCTAGGGATAGAGATACAGCACCCCCTCATCAGAGGTCCTGGACCCCCACCTAGGAATAGATACAGCAAATTCCCCATCAGAGGTCCTGGGCCCCCACCTAGGAATGGAGATACAGCACCACCCATCAGATGTCCTGGACCCCCACCTAGGGATGGAGATACAGCATCCCCCATCAGAGCTCCTGGACCCCAACCTAGGGATAGAGATACAGCACTCTCCATCAGAGGTCCTGGACCCCAAACTACGGATAGAGATACAGCACCCCCCATTAGAGGTCCTGGACCCCCACCTAGGGATGGAGATACATCACCCCCATCCCCATTAGAGGTCCTGGACCCCCACCTAGGGATAGATACAGCACCCCCCCATCAGAGGTCCTGGACCCCCACCTAGGGATAGATACAGCACCCCCCATCAGAGGTCCTGGACCCCAACCTAGGAATAGAGATACAGCACCCCCATCAGAGGTCCTGCACCACAACCTAGGGATAGAGATACAGCATCAACCCTTCAGAGGTCCTGCACCCTAACTTAGGGATAGATATACAGCACCCCCCATCAGAGGTCCTGGACCCCCACCTAGGGATAGAGATACAGCACCCCCCATCAGAGGTCCTGGACTCCCACCTAGGGATAGAGATACAGCACCCCCCATCAGAGGTCCTGGACCCCCACCTAGGGATAGAGATACAGCACCCCCCATAAGAGATCCTGGACCCCCACATAGAGATACAGCACCCCCCCCATCAGAGGTCCTGGACCCCTACCTAGGGATAGAGATACAGCACCCCCCATCAGAGGTCCTGGACCCCCACCTAGGGGTAGAGATATAGCACCCCCCATCAGAGGTCCTGGACCCCCACCTAGGGATAGAGATACAGCACCCCCCCATCAGAGGTCCTGGACCCCCACCTAGGGGTAGAGATATAGCACCCCCATCAGAGGTCCTGGACCCCCACCTAGGGATAGAGATACAGCACCCCCCCATCAGAGGTCCTGGACCCCCACCTAGGGATAGAGATACAGCAACCCCCATCAGAGGTCCTTGACCCCCACCTAGGGATAGAGATACAGCACCCCCTGATCAGAGGTCCTGGACCCCTACCTAGGAATAGATACAGCAACCCCCCATCAGAGGTCCTGGACCCCCACCTAGGGATGGAGATACAGCACCCCCCATCAGAGGTCCTGGACCCCAACCTAGGGATGGAGATACAGCAACTCCCTATCAGAGGTCCTGGACCCCAATTTAGTGATAGAGATACAGCACCCCCCATCAGAGGTCCTGGACCCCCACCTAGGGATAGAGATAAAGCACCCCCCATCAGAGGTCCTGCACCCCAACCTAGAGATAGAGATACAGCACCCCCCCATCAGAGGTCATGGACCCCAACCTAGGGAGAGATATACAACACCCCCCATCAGAGGTCCTGGACACCCAGCTAGGGATAGAGATACAGCACCCCCCATCAGAGGTCCTGGACCCCCACCTAGGGGTAGAGATATAGCACCCCCCATCAGAGGTCCTGGACCCCCACCTAGGGATAGAGATACAGCACCCCCCATCAGAGGTCCTGGACCCCCACCTAGGGGTAGAGATATAGCACCCCCCATCAGAGGTCCTGGACCCCCACCTAGGGATAGAGATACAGCACCACCCCCATCAGAGGTCCTGGACCCCCACCTAGGGATAGAGATACAGCAACCCCCATCAGAGGTCCTTGACCCCCACCTAGGGATAGAGATACAGCACCCCCTGATCAGAGGTCCTGGACCCCTACCTAGGAATAGATACAGCAACCCCCCATCAGAGGTCCTGGACCCCCACCTAGGGATGGAGATACAGCACCCCCCCCCATCAGAGGTCCTGGACCCCAACCTAGGGATAGAGATACAGCACCCTCCATCAGAGGTCCTGGACCCCAAACTACGGATAGAGATACAGCACCCCCCATTAGAGGTCCTGGACCCCCACCTAGGGATGGAGATACAGCACCCCCATCAGAGGTCCTGGACCCCAACCTAGGGATGGAGATACAGCAACTCCCTATCAGAGGTCCTGGACCCCAATTTAGGGATATAGATACAGCACCCCCCATCAGAGGTCCTGGACCCCCACCTAGGGATAGAGATAAAGCACCCCCCCATCAGAGGTCCTGCACCCCAACCTAGAGATAGAGATACAGCACCCCCCATAAGAGGTTCTAGACCCCAACCTAGGGATAGAGATACAGCACCCCCCATCAGAGGTCCTGGACTCCCACCTAGGGATAGAGATACAGCACCCCCATCAGAGGTCCTGGACCCCCACCTAGGGATAGAGATACAGCACCCCCCATAAGAGATCCTGGACCCCCACCTAGAGATAGAGATACAGCACCCCCCCATCAGAGGTCCTGGACCCCTACCTAGGGATAGAGATACAGCACCCCCCATCAGAGGTCCTGGACCCCCACCTAGGGGTAGAGATATAGCACCCCCCATTAGAGGTCCTGGACCCCCACCTAGGGATAGAGATACAGCACCCCCCATCAGAGGTCCTTGACCCCCACCTAGGGATAGAGATACAGCAACCCCCATCAGAGGTCCTTGACCCCCACCTAGGGATAGAGATACAGCACCCCCTGATCAGAGGTCCTGGACCCCCACCTAGGAATAGATACAGCAACCACCATCAGAGGTCCTGGACCCCCACATAGGGATGGAGATACAGCACCCCCCCATCAGAGGTCCTGGACCCCAACCTAGGGATAGAGATACAGCACCTTCCATCAGAGGTCCTGGACCCCAAACTACGGATAGAGATACAGCACCCCCCATTAGAGGTCCTGGACCCCCACCTAGGGATGGAGATACAGCACCCCCATCAGAGGTCCTGGACCCCAACCTAGGGATGGAGATACAGCAACTCCCTATCAGAGGTCCTGGACCCCAATGTAGGGATAGAGATACAGCACCCCCCATCAGAGGTCCTGGACCCCACCTAGGGATAGAGATAAAGCACCCCCCATCAGAGGTCCTGCACCCCAACCTAGAGATAGAGATACAACACCCCCCCCATAAGAGGTTCTGGACCCCAACCTAGGGATAGAAATACAGCACCCACCCCATCAGAGTTCCTGCACCCCAACCTAGGGATAGAGATACAGCACCCCCATCAGAGGTCATGGACCCCAACCTAGGGAGAGAGATACAACACCCCCCCATCAGAGGTCCTGGACCCCCACCTAGGGATAGAGATACAGCACCCCCCATCAGAGGTCCTGGACCCCAACCTATGGATGGAGATACAGCACCCCCCATCAGAGGTCCTGGACCCCCACCTAGGGATAGAGATACAGCACCCCCATAAGAGATCCTGGACCCCCACCTAGGGATAGAGATACAGCACCCCCCATCAGAGGTCCTGGACCCCAACCTAGGGATAGAGATACAGCACCCCCATCAGAGGTCCTGGACCCCAACCTAGGGAGAGAGATACAGCACCCCCCTTTAGAGGTCCTGGACCCCCACCTAGGGATAGAAATACAGCAACCCCCCATTAGAGGTCCTGGACCCCCACCTAGGGATAGAGATACAGCACCCCCTCATCAGAGGTCCTGGACCCCCACCTAGGAATAGATACAGCAACCCCCATCAAAGGTCCTGGACCCCTACCTAGGGATAGAGATACAGCACCCCCCATCAGAGGTCCTGGACCCCCACCTAGGGGTAGAGATATAGCACCCCCCATCAGAGGTCCTGGACCCCCACCTAGGGATAGAGATACAGCACCCCCCATCAGAGGTCCTGGACCCCCACCTAGGGATAGAGATACAGCAACCCCCATCGGAGGTCCTTGACCCCCACCTAGGGATAGAGATACAGCACCCCCTCATCAGAGGTCCTGGACCCCCACCTAGGAATAGATACAGCAACCCCCCATCAGAGGTCCTGGACCCCCACCTAGGGATGGAAATACAGCACCCCCCCCCATCAGAGGCCCTGGACCCCAACCTAGGGATAGAGATACAGCACCCTCCATCAGAGGTCCTGGACCCCAAACTACGGATAGAGATACAGCACCCCCCATTAGAGGTCCTGGACCCCCACCTAGGGATGGAGATACAGCACCCCCCATCAGAGGTCCTGGACCCCAACCTAGGGATGGAGATACAGCAACTCCCTATCAGAGGTCCTGGACCCCAATGTAGGGATAGAGATACAGCACCCCCCATCAGAGGTCCTGCACCCCAACCTAGAGATAGAGATACAGCACCCTCCCCCATAAGAGGTTCTGGACCCCAACCTAGGGATAGAGATACAGCACCCACCCCATCAGAGTTCCTGCACCCCAACCTAGGGATAGAGATACAGCACCCCCCATCAGAGATCATGGACCCCAACCTAGGGAGAGAGATACAACACCCCCCATCAGAGGTCCTGGACACCCACCTAGGGATAGAGATACAGCACCCTCCATCAGAGGTCCCGGACCCCAACCTAGGGATAGAGATACAGCACCCCCCCATCAGAGGTCCTGGACCCCCACCTAGGGATAGAGATACAGCACCCCCCATCAGAGGTCCTGGACCCCTACCTAGGGATAGAGATACAGCACCCCCCATAAGAGATCCTGGACCCCCACCTAGGGATAGAGATACAGCACCCCCCCATCAGAGGTCCTGGACCCCAACCTAGGGATAGAGATACAGCACCCCCCATCAGAGGTCCTGGACCCCCACCTAGGGATAGAGATACAGCAACCCCCATCGGAGGTCCTTGACCCCCACCTAGGGATAGAGATACAGCACCCCCTCATCAGAGGTCCTGGACCCCCACCTAGGAATAGATACAGCAACCCCCCATCAGAGGTCCTGGACCCCCACCTAGGGATGGAAATACAGCACCCCCCCATCAGAGGTCCTGGACCCCAACCTAGGGATAGAGATACAGCACCCTCCATCAGAGGTCCTGGACCCCAAACTACGGATAGAGATACAGCACCCCCATTAGAGGTCCTGGACCCCCACCTAGGGATGGAGATACAGCACCCCCCATCAGAGGTCCTGGACCCCAACCTAGGGATGGAGATACAGCACCCCCCATCAGAGGTCCTGGACCCCCACCTAGGGATAGAGATACAGCAACCCCCATCGGAGGTCCTTGACCCCCACCTAGGGATAGAGATACAGCACCCCCTCATCAGAGGTCCTGGACCCCCACCTAGGAATAGATACAGCAACCCCCCATCAGAGGTCCTGGACCCCCACCTAGGGATGGAAATACAGCACCCCCCCCATCAGAGGTCCTGGACCCCAACCTAGGGATAGAGATACAGCACCATCCATCAGAGGTCCTGGACCCCAAACTACGGATAGAGATACAGCACCCCCATTAGAGGTCCTGGACCCCCACCTAGGGATGGAGATACAGCACCCCCCATCAGAGGTCCTGGACCCCAACCTAGGGATGGAGATACAGCAACTCCCTATCAGAGGTCCTGGACCCCAATGTAGGGATAGAGATACAGCACCCCCCATCAGAGGTCCTGGACCCCCACCTAGGGATAGAGATAAAGCACCCCCCATCAGAGGTCCTGCACCCCAACCTAGAGATAGAGATACAGCACCCTCCCCCATAAGAGGTTCTGGACCCCAACCTAGGGATAGAGATACAGCACCCACCCCATCAGAGTTCCTGCACCCCAACCTAGGGATAGAGATACAGCACCCCCCATCAGAGATCATGGACCCCAACCTAGGGAGAGAGATACAACACCCCCCATCAGAGGTCCTGGACACCCACCTAGGGATAGAGATACAGCACCCCCATAAGAGATCCTGGACCCCCACCTAGGGATAGAGATACAGCACCCCCCATCAGAGGTCCTGGACCCCAACCTAGGGATAGAGATACAGCACCCGCCCATCAGAGGTCTTGGACCCCAACCTAGGGAGAGAGATACAGCACCCCCTTTAGAGGTCCTGGACCCCCACCTAGGGATAGAAATACAGCAACCCCCATTAGAGGTCCTGGACCCCCACCTAGGGATAGAGATACAGCACCCCCTCATCAGAGGTCCTGGTTCCCCACCTAGGAATAGATACAGAAACCCCCCATCAGAGGTCCTGGACCCCCACCTAAGGATAGAGATACAGCACCCCCCCCATCAGAGGTCCTGGACCCCCACCTAGGGATGGAGATACAGCACCCCCCATCAGAGGTCCTGGACCCCAACCTAGGGATAGAGATACAGCACCCTCCATCAGAGGTCCTGGACCCCAAACTACGGATAGAGATACAGCACCCCCCCATTAGAGGTCCTGGACCCCCACCTTGGGATGGAGATACAGCACCCCCATCAGAGGTCCTAGACCCCAACCTAGGGATTGAGATACAGCAACTCCCTATCAGAGGTCCTGGACCCCAATCTAGGGATAGAGATACAGCACCCCCATCCATCAGAGGTCCTGGACTTCCACCTAGGGATAGAGATAAAGCACCCCATCAGAGGTCCTGCACCCCAACCTAGAGATAGAGATACAGCACCCCCCCCATCAGAGGTCCTGGACCCCAATCTAGGGATAGAGATACAGCACCCCTCATCAGAGGTCCTGGAGTTCCACCTAGGGATAGAGATAAAGCACCCCCATCAGAGGTCCTGCACCCCAACCTAGAGATAGAGATACAGCACCCCCCCATCAGAGGTCATGGACCCCAACCTAGGGAGAGAGATACAACACCCCCCATCAGAGGTCCTGGACCCCCACCTAGGGATAGAGATACAGCACCCCCCATCAGAGGTCCTGGACCCCAACCTAGGGATAGAGATACAGCACCCCCCCATCAGAGGTCCTGGACCCCCACCTAGGGATAGAGATACAGCACCCCCCATCAGAGGTCCTGGACTCCCACCTAGGGATAGAGATACAGCACCCCCCCATCAGAGGTCCTGGACCCCAACCTAGGGATAGAGATACAGCACCCGCCCATCAGAGGTCCTGGACCCCAACTTAGGGAGAGAGATACAGCACCCCCCCTTTAGAGGTCCTGGACCCCCACCTAGGGATAGAAATACAGCAACCCCCCATTAGAGGTCCTGGACCCCCTAGGGATAGAGATACAGCACATCCCCCCATCAGAGGTCCTGGACCCCAACAGGGTATATGGGATATACGAGGTGTGCGGAGTGTGTGGGGTGTACGGGGTATATGGGATATACGGGGTGTGTGGGGTGTACGGAGTATATGGGATATACGGGGTGTACGGAGTGTGTGGGGTGTACGGGATATACAGGGTGTACGGAGTGTGTGGGGTGTACGGGGTATATGGGATATACGGGGTGTACGGAGTGTGTGGGGTGTACGGGATACACGGGGTGTACGGAGTGTGTGGGGTGTACGGGATATACGGGGTGTACGGAGTGTGTGGGGTGCACGGGATATACGGAGTGTGTGGGGTGTACGGGGTATATGGGATGTACGAGGTGTACGGAGTGTGTGGGGTGTACGGGATACACGGAGTGTGTGGGGTGTGCGGGGTATATTGGATATACGGGGTGTACGGAGTGTGCGGGGTATATGGGATATAAGGGGTGTACGGAGTGTGTGGGGAATACGGGGTACATGGGATATACGGGGTGTGTGGGGTGTACGGGATATACGGGGTGTACGGGACATATGGGGTGTACGGGGCATACGGGGTGTACGGGGTGTACGGGGCATATGGGATATACGGGGCATATGGGGTATACAGGGTGTACGGGGTATATAGGGCACATGGGGTGTATGGGGTGTACTGGGGGGGGGGGTGATCACAGCCTGTATTCTCCCATGCACAATATCTGCTGATTAATCAGCTATAAAATGCACAAGCTCAGGATTTTTCCTATTGGACCCTCTGCTGGTGTAGCCAATCATTGCACACTTGTATTCTCTCTTCTATGCAGGACTTGGTGGCTCCACCATCGCTGTATTTGCCACGAGCCGTCTTGTAGGAACATTGCCATCGAATCTGCTCAGCGATCATCCATTGTATTTACATTTATTGAGGATGGAGGATCCTGAGCAGGAGATTCCCACACAATCATCAGCCAATAGCAAGCAGCCGAGGTTACTATTATGATGTTGCATGTATCCAATGACATGGGGTGGTATTATCACCTGATGTAGGCTTGTGTCACCGGCATAGAACTGGGCACCCATGCCAGGTATTCCCCCAGACCTCTCCACTGAAGAGATGCCTCCTGTCACCCCCACCTGTGCTTTGTCTATGGTGCTTGTCCAGACAAGAGAAGAGGATGGTGGTGGTGGTGGTGATGGTTTTGATAGTGATGGTGGTGATGGTGATAATGGTATTGTGGTGATAATGGTATTGTGGTAATAATGGTATTGTGGTGATAATGGTATTGTGGTGATAATGGTATTGTGGTGATAATGGTATTGTGGTGGTGATGATTGCTGTGGTGATGCTGGTGGAGTTGGAGTTGAAGGTGTTGGAGATGATGGTGGTTTTGATAGTGATGATGGTGGTGGTGATAGTGATGATGGTGGTGGTGAGGATGTTGGTTGTGGAGAGTGATACAGACTGAGGATAGAGGGCACTGCCCCATCGGAGATCCTGGACCACCACCATCAGAAACAGGGAGCCCCCTTATTGGTGTGATACAGCAGCCCCCCCTTTATAGATCTTGGCCCCCATCATCAGGAACAGGGAGCCCCGCTTACTGGAGATTTGTCACTCCCCCATCTCAGATCCTGGCCCCCCCACCACCATTAGAAACAGAAAGTCCCTCCCCCTGACTGGAGACATAGCACTCCCCCTTCATACACCATAGACCCCACCATCAAGAACAGGGAGGCCCCCTTTTCTGAATACACAGCACTCCTCCATCAGAGATCCTGGACCCCCACCTTCAGGAATAGGTAGCCCCCTTACTTCACACACATCACTCCCCCACCATAGATCCTGGACCCCCAGCAAAAAGAGTCCCGCTTATTAGCGGCATAGCAGCCCTCCCATCATAGACTCTGGACCCTCATCATAAGAAACAAGAAGCCCCTCTTACTGAAGACACAACATTCCCCCATCATAGATCTTGGACCCTCATTATCAGGAAGCGGGATCCCCCTTATTGGAGACCCAGTACTCCCCCATCATACATCCTGGACCCCCACTATCAGAAATAAGAAGTCCCCGTACTGGAGGTGCAGCATTCCCCAATGATAGGTCCTTGACTCTCACCATCAGAAACAGGGAATCCCTGCTACTAGAGACATAATGTTCCCCATCATAGATCTTGGACCCCCACCATCCGGAGCCCCACCTCCCATTGATGGAGGCACAGCACTCCCCCATTATAGATCCTAGACCACCATTATCAGGAAGAGGGAGTCCCATTTAATGGAGACACAGCATTCCCCCGATCATAAATCCTGGACCATCACCTTATTGGAGACACAGCAGTCCCCATCATAGGTTCTGGACCCCCACCAAATGAGCCCCCCTTACTGGAAACTCAGAATTCCTCTCATCATAGATCCTGGACACCAACCAAATGTGCCCCCCTTACTGGAAACACAGAATTCCTCTCATCATAGATCCTGGACCCCCACCACCAGGAACAAGGAGCCCCCCTTACTGGAAACACAGAATTCCTCTCATCATAGATCCTGGACCCCCACCACCAGGAACAAGGAGCCCCCCTTACTGGAAACACGGAATTCCTCTCATCATAGATCCTGGACCCCCACCACCAGGAATAAGGAGCCCCCCTTACTGGAAACACGGAATTCCTCTCATCATAGATCCTGGACCCCCACCACCAGGAGCAAGGAGCCCCCCTTACTGGAAACACGGAATTCCTCTCATCATAGATCCTGGACCCCCACCACCAGGAACAAGGAGCCCCCCTTACTGGAAACACGGAATTCCTCTCATCATAGATCCTGGACCCCCACCACCAGGAACAAGGAGCCCCCCTTACTGGAAACACAGAATTCCTCTCATCATAGATTCTGGACCCCCACCACCAGGAACAAGGAGCCCCCCTTACTGGAAACACGGAATTCCTCTCATCATAGATCCTGGACCCCCACCACCAGGAACAAGGAGCCCCCCTTACTGGAAACACAGAATTCCTCTCATCATAGATCCTGGACCCCCACCACCAGGAACAAGGAGCCCCCCTTACTGGAAACACAGAATTCCTCTCATCATAGATCCTGGACCCCCACCACCAGGAACAAGGAGCCCCCCTTACTGGAAACACAGAATTCCTCTCATCATAGATCCTGGACCCCCACCACCAGGAACAAGGAGCCCCCCTTACTGGAAACACAGAATTCCTCTCATCATAGATCCTGGACCCCCACCACCAGGAACAAGGAGCCCCCCTTACTGGAAACACAGAATTCCTCTCATCATAGATTCTGGACCCCCACCACCAGGAACAAGGAGCCCCCCTTACTGGAAACACGGAATTCCTCTCATCATAGATCCTGGACCCCCACCACCAGGAACAAGGAGCCCCCCTTACTGGAAACACGGAATTCCTCTCATCATAGATCCTGGACCCCCACCACCAGGAACAAGGAGCCCCCCTTACTGGAAACACAGAATTCCTCTCATCATAGATTCTGGACCCCCACCACCAGGAACAAGGAGCCCCCCTTACTGGAAACACAGAATTCCTCTCATCATAGATCCTGGACCCCCACCACCAGGAACAAGGAGCCCCCCTTACTGGAAACACAGAATTCCTCTCATCATAGATCCTGGACCCCCACCACCAGGAACAAGGAGCCCCCCTTACTGGAAACACAGAATTCCTCTCATCATAGATCCTGGACCCCCACCACCAGGAACAAGGAGCCCCCCTTACTGGAAACACGGAATTCCTCTCATCATAGATCCTGGACCCCCACCACCAGGAACAAGGAGCCCCCCTTACTGGAAACACGGAATTCCTCTCATCATAGATCCTGGACCCCCACCACCAGGAATAAGGAGCCCCCCTTACTGGAAACACGGAATTCCTCTCATCATAGATTCTGGACCCCCACCACCAGGAACAAGGAGCCCCCCTTACTGGAAACACGGAATTCCTCTCATCATAGATCCTGGACCCCCACCACCAGGAACAAGGAGCCCCCCTTACTGGAAACACGGAATTCCTCTCATCATAGATCCTGGACCCCCACCACCAGGAACAAGGAGCCCCCCTTACTGGAAACACAGAATTCCTCTCATCATAGATCCTGGACCCCCACCACCAGGAACAAGGAGCCCCCCTTACTGGAAACACAGAATTCCTCTCATCATAGATCCTGGACCCCCACCACCAGGAACAAGGAGCCCCCCTTACTGGAAACACAGAATTCCTCTCATCATAGATCCTGGACCCCCACCACCAGGAACAAGGAGCCCCCCTTACTGGAAACACGGAATTCCTCTCATCATAGATCCTGGACCCCCACCACCAGGAACAAGGAGCCCCCCTTCATGTAGACACAACATTGTTCTTCTCCCCTACTAGTGATGAGCCGAACACCCCCGGGTTTGGTTCGCACCAGAACCCGCGAACGGACCGAAAGTTCGAACGAACATTAGAACCCTATTAAATACAATGGATGCGAACGTTCGAATTCTAAAGTGCTAATTATAACAACTATTATGCATGTTATTGTCATAAAAAGGGTTTGGGAACCCGGGTTGTGCACCAGGGGACATGTATCAATGCAAAAAGAAGTTTTAAAAACGGTCGTTTTTCGGGAGCAGTCATTTTAATGATGCATAAAGTGAAAAAAAAAGTCAAATATTCCTTTAAATATTGTACCTGGGGGGTGTCTAAAGTATGCCTGTGAAGTGCCACGTGTTTCCCGTGTTTAGAACTGTCCCTGCACAAAATTACATTTCTAAAGGAAAAAAAAGCCATTTAAAACTGCTTGCGGCTTTAATGCAATGTCTGGTCCCGGTAATATGGATGAAAATCTTTAAGAAAAATGGCATAGCTACCCCATGACCCCCCCCCCCCTACCCCAGCCCATTACCAGCCCCTTTGGGTCTTGTATGGATATTAAGGGGAACCCCGCACATAAAATAAAAAAGGCCCTATATACTCTGAACAGCCGTATACAGGCGGTGCATACAAGACAGGGACTGTAGGTTTGTTCTTATGTAGAATGTGTTTGTAATTTTGAACAGGTACATTGTTGAAGTGTAGCTCCAGCCCAAAAATCTATTTTTAAGCTTTTTGGAAAACATAGGTAAGGGTTATCACCCCTGTAACATTTGTTTTGCTGTCTGTGCCCCTGTTCAGAACATTTCACCTCACTTTCCGTCCCAATGACAACTGTTTTTGAAATGTGGTGTTTTTCTTGAAACAAGGATTGCTGATAAAGCATCAGTACAGAGGAGACACCTTTCTCCCATATTTATTCTTACAGGAGAGAATTTTCCTTCCTAGTGGTAGATTTCCTCTCACTTCCTGTTGTCTTCTTGCGTTTGCAAGTAGGAGTCGTTTGTAAGTTGGATGTTTGAAAGTAGGGACCTGCCGTATATACTCTGCAGAAATAGGCCCCTTAGTTGTTGGTGTTGGCACAACACTGTAAGCACTCACAGTTACTCTTGGTTGGTGCTGGAACGCCCTGCTGTCAACTATTATATCAGGAATTTTAATTACATATAATTGTTGAACAGTGGTAGTAAAAATTGGGCCTTTGATGGTGGTGCTGGTGCCACAACACTGTAAGCCCTGACAGTTACTCTTGGTGGGTGCAGCAATGGGCCCTGCTGTGAATTATTAGATCAAGAATTGTAATTACATGCCCCTGTTGAACAGGGGCTGAAAAATTGGGCCTTAGGCACTGGTGGCACAACACTGCAACCCTTCACAGATACTGTACTTGGAGCACAGCAATGAGCCCTGTTGCAAAGTATTGCTTCAAAAATTGTAATGACACGCCCCTGTTAAACAGGGGCTGAAAAATTGGGCCTTAGGCACTGGTGGCACAACACTGCAACTCCTCACAGATACTGTACTTGGAGCACAGCAATGAGCCCTGTTGCAAAGTATTGCTTCAAAAATTGTAATTACACGCCACTGTTAAACAGGGGCTGAAAAATTGGGCGTTAGGCACTGGTGGCGGCACCCATAAACAAAAATGATCTTCCAAGCTATCATCATCAATCGTACCATTGAGGACTCGGAGGAGGAGGATAGCCAGTCAACATAACAGCACAGGCACTCAGCATCAGCATCAGTCTTGAAGGGATGTGACATGTTAAAATCAATTAGTCTGTTATATCAGCATCAGGTGTGTGGTAGCTGGTGGTGATCCAAGACTGGTTCATCTTGATGAAAGTCAGTCGATCAACCGAGTCGGTGGACAGGCGCACCCTGTGATCCGTGACAAATCCTCCAGCAGCACTGAATGTGCGTTCCGAAAGAACGCTGGATGCAGGACAGGCCAGTAGCTCAATTGCATACTGTGCAAGCTCTGGCCAGTGATCCATCCTCAAGACCCAGTAAGCCAGAGGATTTTCGGTGGGGAAGGTGTCCAAGTCTGACCTTGCCCCTAGATATTCCTGCACCATGTTTATCAGACGCTGGCGATGGTTGCTGGAACCGATCATACTTTGGGGCTGCGGACTAAAGAATTGTCTGAACGCATCGGTCAGACGGCCACCTTCCCCACCGCTCCTTCTTTGACTGGCCGAAGCCTCAGCAACTCGTTGTCCAGGACCAGGAGTTTGCAACCTCCCAGTCTCTGGGAACGCGTTGCACAGACCTTTCTGCAAGGCCTCCCGGAGTTGTCTCATCCTCTGCTCCCTCTGCGACGGTAACATAAGGTCCGCAACCTTACCCTTGTACCGTGGATCAAGGAGAGTGGCCAGCCAGTAATGGTCCCTCTCCTTGATCCGAAGAATACGAGGATCCTTCCGCAGACTTTGCAGGATCAGGGAGGCCATGCAGCGTAGGTTTGCTGAGGCATTCGCTCCGGAGTCCTCTGGGTCACTAAGGACGACATGATCCGCAGCCACCTCCTCCCAGCCACGTACAAGTCCACTGGTTTCTTGGGACTGTAAATCATCCCTAAAAGACTGCTGCTGATGATGCTGAGTGCCAGCCTCCACCTCCATGCTGACACAATCCTCCTCCTCCTCCTCCTCCTCCTCCTCCTCCTCCTCCTCTTCCTGTGCGATGGGTGGGACAGAAGGAACACTGTCTGGGTAAAGGGGGCCTTGAGAGGCAAGGAAGTCCTCCTCTTCCTGCCTCTGTTCTGCCTCAAGTGCCCTGTCCATTATTCCACGCAGCGTGTGCTCCAACAGGTGGACAAGAGGTACAGTGTCACTGATGCATGCACTGTCACTGCTCACCATCCTCGTGGCCTCCTCAAATGGTGCCAGGACAGTGCATGCATCCCTGATCATGCCCCACTGGCGTGGAGAAAAAAAACCAAGCTCCCCTGACCCTGTCCTGGTGCCGTAGTCGCACAGGTACTCATTGATGGCCCTCTGCTGCGTGTGCAGCCGCTGCAGCATGGCCAACGTTGAGTTCCACCTGGTGGGCATGTCACATATAAGGCGGTTCTTGGGCAGGTTCAACTCCTTTTGCAGCTCAGCCAGGCGAGCACTGGCATTATAAGATCTGCGGAAATGCACACAGACTTTCCTGGCCTGCCTCAGGACATCCTGTAAGCCCGGGTACCTGCCCAAGAAGCGCTGCACCACCAGGTTAAGGACGTGAGCCACACAGGGCACATGGGTCAGTTGTCCCTGTCGGAGGGCGGAGAGGAGGTTGGTGCCATTGTCGCAAACCACCATTCCTGGCTTAAGCTGGCGTGGCGTCAACCACCTCTCGGCCTGGCCCTGCAGAGCAGACAGGACCTCTGCCCCAGTGTGGCTTCTGTCCCCCAAACACACCAGCGCAAGCACGGCATGGCATCTTTTTGCCTGCGTACTTGCGTAGCCCCGTGAACGGCTACGGAGCACCGCTGGTTCATAGGACAAACCACAGGAAGAGGCCATGGAGGAAGAAGAAGAGGAGGGGGTGGAGGAGAGAGGTGTGTCACAACCAGTAGTAGCATTTTGGAGGCGTGGCGGTGGGACAACCTCCAACACTACTGCACCTTGTCCTGAATCCTTCCCAGCTGCCAAAAGAGTGACCCAATGGGCCGTGAAAGAAAGGTAACGTCCCTGTCCATGCCTGCTGGACCATGAGTCAGCGGTAATATGCACCTTACCGCTGACCGCCCTGTCCAGCGAGGCCAAGACATTGCCTTCCACATGCCGGTAGAGAGCCGGAATAGCCTTCCGTGAGAAAAAGTGGCGTTTGGGAACCTGCCACTGAGGAACCGCACATTGCACAAACTCACGGAAGGGGGCCGAGTCTACCAACTGAAAAGGCAGCAGTTGAAGCGCTAGCAATTTAGCCAAGCTAGCATTCAACCGCTGGGCATGTGGATGGCTGGGAGTGAACTTCTTTCGACGGTCCAGCAGCTGGGGCAGGGAAATTTGCCTGCTAGAATCGGACGTCGGTGTACTGCTAGCAGAGTGGGCGCAAGTACTTGGCTGTGACACACCTAATTCTACACCTTCATTCCTCTCAGTGCATGTTTCAGAGAGGACTGAAGTTATAGTGGGGTTGGAGATCCCAGCTGATGCGGTGCAAGGAGAGGTCCGCTTTGTTCTTTGGTGTGGGTCTTTGAGGTAGGCTTGCCAACGAGCTGCATGGCAGGTCAACATATGTCTGGTCAGGCATGTGGTACCCAAGCGGCTGATGTTTTGGCCACGCGATATACGCTTGAGACATATGTTGCAAACAGCAGCTGTGCGATCTGATGCACTAGCCTCAAAAAAGGCCCACACCAAAGAACTTTTTGAATGACGGGCAGAGGCAGCGCCCTGCACAGGCGGAGCTCTGCGGTGTGATTCCGTCGGTGTACTGCCCTTACGCTGGCCACCAAAGGGCATCCTGCCTCGTTGGAGATGTGCCTCCTCCTCCTCCTCCTCCTCTCTCCTATTAGGCACCCACGTGGAGTCATTGACCTCATCATCCCCTCCCTCCTCATCACTGGAGCCAATCTGGCAGTATGCTGCAGCTGCTGGAACATGACTGCCAGATTGGTGTCCTTCTTGAGCATCCCCTCTGTCTGCTCTCACGCTACTGCCTTCCTCTAGCTGGGTTTCATCATCAGACCCTTCGAAACGCTGGGCATCCTCCTGGAGCATGTACCCAACACTGTGCTGAAACAGTTCGGGGGACTCCTCAGGAGGAGGACATGGTGGGTCTAGGGAAGGAGTGACTGATGATTTGTCTGACATTGATACCAGGGAAGACGACGCTTTGGCAGCTGCTTTTCCAGTACCCTGAGCCTGGGTGAGAGAGGATGAGGAGGAGGAGGAGGGCTTGGTCATCCACTCTACCAAGTCTTCGGCATGATGTGGCTCAACATGTCCAGCTGCCGAAAAGAAGGACAAGCGTGTCCCATGGCCATGTGCTGATGACAATGCACCGCGTCCACGACCAGCACTGTTGCCCCCAGACACAGAGCCTGCTTGCCCTCTTTTATTGCCTCCTGACTGTCTGCCTCTCCTTGTTTGCCTTCCAGACATTCTAATAGATGGCCTGCAGGGAGATGGGAAAAAAGCAATAAGGGCTACCTTCAGGTGTCCTTCTCTGTCCCTTGAAACAAGGACTTTCACAGTGAAAGAAACTGACACTGTCCCTACCTAGAGTTTTCTGTCCCTAGAATAAATGTTTTTTTTAATCACAATATAGCACAAGGACAATTCACTCAATGTCTCTCCAGGTCCCTGGAAACAAGGACTTGCAGAGTGAAAGAAACTGACACTGTCCCTACCTAGAGTTTTCTGTCCCTAGAATAAATGTTTTTTTTAAGCACAATATAGCACAAGGAAAATTAACTCACTGTCCTTACAGGTCCCTGGAAACAAGGACTTGCAGAGTGAAAGAAACTGACACTGTCCCTACCTAGAGTTTTCTGTCCCTAGAATAAATGTTTTTTTTAAGCACAATATAGCACAAGGACAATTAACTCACTGTCCTTACAGGTCCCTGGAAACAAGGACTTGCAGAGTGAAAGAAAAAAAACACTCTCCCTACCTACAGTTTTCTGTCCCTAGAAAAAATGTTTTTTTTAATCACAATATAGCACAAGGAAAATTAACTCACTGTCCTTACAGGTCCCTGGAAACAAGGACTTGCAGAGTGAAAGAAAAAAAACACTCTCCCTACCTACAGTTTTCTGTCCCTAGAAAAAATGTTTTTTTTAATCACAATATAGCACAAGGAAAATGAACTCACTGTCCTTACAGGTCCCTGGAAACAAGGACTTGCAGAGTGAAAGAAACTGACACTGTCCCTACCTAGAGTTTTCTGTCCCTAGAATAAATGTTTTTTTTAAGCACAATATAGCACAAGGACAATTAACTCACTGTCCTTACAGGTCCCTGGAAACAAGGACTTGCAGAGTGAAAGAAACTGACACTGTCCCTACCTAGAGTTTTCTGTCCCTAGAATAAATGTTTTTTTTAAGCACAATATAGCACAAGGAAAATTAACTCACTGTCCTTACAGGTCCCTGGAAACAAGGACTTGCAGAGTGAAAGAAACTGACACTGTCCCTACCTAGAGTTTTCTGTCCCTAGAATAAATGTTTTTTTTAAGCACAATATAGCACAAGGACAATTAACTCACTGTCCTTACAGGTCCCTGGAAACAAGGACTTGCAGAGTGAAAGAAAAAAAACACTCTCCCTACCTACAGTTTTCTGTCCCTAGAAAAAATGTTTTTTTTAATCACAATATAGCACAAGGAAAATTAACTCACTGTCCTTACAGGTCCCTGGAAACAAGGACTTGCAGAGTGAAAGAAACTGACACTGTCCCTACCTAGAGTTTTCTGTCCCTAGAATAAATGTTTTTTTTAAGCACAATATAGCACAAGGACAATTAACTCACTGTCCTTACAGGTCCCTGGAAACAAGGACTTGCAGAGTGAAAGAAAAAAAACACTCTCCCTACCTACAGTTTTCTGTCCCTAGAATAAATGTTTTTTTTAATCACAATATAGCACAAGGACAATTAACTCACTGTCCTTACAGGTCCCTGGAAACAAGGACTTGCAGAGTGAAAGAAACTGACACTGTCCCTACCTAGAGTTTTCTGTCCCTAGAATAAATGTTTTTTTTAAGCACAATATAGCACAAGGACAATTAACTCACTGTCCTTACAGGTCCCTGGAAACAAGGACTTGCAGAGTGAAAGAAAAAAAACACTCTCCCTACCTACAGTTTTCTGTCCCTAGAAAAAATGTTTTTTTTAATCACAATATAGCACAAGGAAAATTAACTCACTGTCCTTACAGGTCCCTGGAAACAAGGACTTGCAGAGTGAAAGAAAAAAAACACTCTCCCTGCCTACAGTTTTCTGTCCCTAGAAAAAATGTTTTTTTTAATCACAATATAGCACAAGGAAAATTAACTCACTGTCCTTACAGGTCCCTGGAAACAAGGACTTGCAGAGTGAAAGAAACTGACACTGTCCCTACCTAGAGTTTTCTGTCCCTAGAATAAATGTTTTTTTTAAGCACAATATAGCACAAGGACAATTAACTCACTGTCCTTACAGGTCCCTGGAAACAAGGACTTGCAGAGTGAAAGAAACTGACACTGTCCCTACCTAGAGTTTTCTGTCCCTAGAATAAATGTTTTTTTTAAGCACAATATAGCACAAGGAAAATTAACTCACTGTCCTTACAGGTCCCTGGAAACAAGGACTTGCAGAGTGAAAGAAACTGACACTGTCCCTACCTAGAGTTTTCTGTCCCTAGAATAAATGTTTTTTTTAAGCACAATATAGCACAAGGACAATTAACTCACTGTCCTTACAGGTCCCTGGAAACAAGGACTTGCAGAGTGAAAGAAACTGACACTGTCCCTACCTAGAGTTTTCTGTCCCTAGAATAAATGTTTTTTTTAAGCACAATATAGCACAAGGACAATTAACTCACTGTCCTTACAGGTCCCTGGAAACAAGGACTTGCAGAGTGAAAGAAAAAAAACACTCTCCCTACCTACAGTTTTCTGTCCCTAGAAAAAATGTTTTTTTTAATCACAATATAGCACAAGGAAAATTAACTCACTGTCCTTACAGGTCCCTGGAAACAAGGACTTGCAGAGTGAAAGAAACTGACACTGTCCCTACCTAGAGTTTTCTGTCCCTAGAATAAATGTTTTTTTTAAGCACAATATAGCACAAGGACAATTAACTCACTGTCCTTACAGGTCCCTGGAAACAAGGACTTGCAGAGTGAAAGAAAAAAAACACTCTCCCTACCTACAGTTTTCTGTCCCTAGAATAAATGTTTTTTTTAATCACAATATAGCACAAGGACAATTAACTCACTGTCCTTACAGGTCCCTGGAAACAAGGACTTGCAGAGTGAAAGAAACTGACACTGTCCCTACCTAGAGTTTTCTGTCCCTAGAATAAATGTTTTTTTTAAGCACAATATAGCACAAGGACAATTAACTCACTGTCCTTACAGGTCCCTGGAAACAAGGACTTGCAGAGTGAAAGAAACTGACACTGTCCCTACCTAGAGTTTTCTGTCCCTAGAATAAATGTTTTTTTTAAGCACAATATAGCACAAGGAAAATTAACTCACTGTCCTTACAGGTCCCTGGAAACAAGGACTTGCAGAGTGAAAGAAACTGACACTGTCCCTACCTAGAGTTTTCTGTCCCTAGAATAAATGTTTTTTTTAAGCACAATATAGCACAAGGACAATTAACTCACTGTCCTTACAGGTCCCTGGAAACAAGGACTTGCAGAGTGAAAGAAAAAAAACACTCTCCCTACCTACAGTTTTCTGTCCCTAGAAAAAATGTTTTTTTTAAGCACAATATAGCACAAGGAAAATTAACTCACTGTCCTTACAGGTCCCTGGAAACAAGGACTTGCAGAGTGAAAGAAAAAAAACACTCTCCCTACCTACAGTTTTCTGTCCCTAGAAAAAATGTTTTTTTTAATCACAATATAGCACAAGGAAAATTAACTCACTGTCCTTACAGGTCCCTGGAAACAAGGACTTGCAGAGTGAAAGAAACTGACACTGTCCCTACCTAGAGTTTTCTGTCCCTAGAATAAATGTTTTTTTTAATCACAATATAGCACAAGGAAAATTAACTCACTGTCCTTACAGGTCCCTGGAAACAAGGACTTGCAGAGTGAAAGAAACTGACACTGTCCCTACCTAGAGTTTTCTGTCCCTAGAATAAATGTTTTTTTTAAGCACAATATAGCACAAGGACAATTAACTCACTGTCCTTACAGGTCCCTGGAAACAAGGACTTGCAGAGTGAAAGAAAAAAAACACTCTCCCTACCTACAGTTTTCTGTCCCTAGAATAAATGTTTTTTTTAATCACAATATAGCACAAGGACAATTAACTCACTGTCCTTACAGGTCCCTGGAAACAAGGACTTGCAGAGTGAAAGAAACTGACACTGTCCCTACCTAGAGTTTTCTGTCCCTAGAATAAATGTTTTTTTTAAGCACAATATAGCACAAGGACAATTAACTCACTGTCCTTACAGGTCCCTGGAAACAAGGACTTGCAGAGTGAAAGAAACTGACACTGTCCCTACCTAGAGTTTTCTGTCCCTAGAATAAATGTTTTTTTTAAGCACACTATAGCAGAAGCACAAAACACACTGACACTCTCCCTACCTATCCTTCTCTTTCCCTAAACTAAAGGAATCCAGGTTAAGCAAGAAAGAAATAACAGTCACTGTCCCTGCCTATGCTACTCTATCCCTGCTCCGGAACACACTACACTAGGCCGCCGTGCTGGCGGCCTTTTATAGTGTGGGGCGTGTACTAAACACCCTCAGCAATAATTGGCCACAGGCATCCTGCCTGTGGCCAATCATTGCTCTCCTCGCTGCCGGCGCTGTGATTGGCCAAGCATGCGGGGTCACAGTGCATGCTTGGCCAATCACAGCGCCTGGATGACACTGCGATGGCGTAGTGCATTGTGGGCCGTTCGCGTCACTCGAATTTGGCGCGAACGGCCCAAATCGTTCGATCTTCGTCGAACGATCGAACAGCCAATGTTCGAGTCGAACGTATGTTCGACTCGAACACGAAGCTCATCCCTATCCCCTACACATCAATATGCTGCCATTGGCAGGATGATAAGCAGTCCCTGACACGTCTGATGATGTCATAGAGTAAGGTGAGTTCCTGCAGAACGCCGGGCCAATCAATGTCATGATTTTTTAGACAGCATAGTTCACGTGTAATGGAATGAGAGCCGGTTCACACAGGGGGGCGTCCGGGGATCTGACTTCAAGTCGCCCCAAGTCGCGCTGTTTTTAAAACTAATGGAAGTGAATGGAGTCGTCTTCATGCACACGACTGCAGTCGCTCCGACTTCAGAAAAGCTTCCTCTACGACTTCAATCCGACTTCTAGGCGACTTGTACCCATTGATTTCAATGGAAGTCGCCTCCAAGTCGGATCCCCGTTCATAGAGAGGCAACTTTACAGGAAGTCGCCCCTCTGTGAACCGGCTCTAAGGCGAACCCCTCCCTCCCTCCCACGGAGCTGGTATTTGGTATGAATCATGAGGGGGAATTCCACGCCAAATTTTAACAAAAAAAACGGCATGGGTTCCCCTCCAAGAGCATACCAGGCCTTTAGGTCTGGTATGGATTTTAAGGGAAACCCCCTACGCCGAAAAAAAACGGCGTGGGGGTCCCCCCAAAATCCATACCAGACCCTTATCCGAGCACGCAGCCCGGCCGGTCTGGAAAGGGGGTGGGGACGAGCGAGCGCCCCCCTCCTCCTGAACCGTACCAGGCCGCATGCCCTCAAAATAGGGGGGTGGGTGCTTTGGGGCAGGGGGGAGCCCTGCGGCCCCCCCCACCCCAAAGCACCCTGCCCCCATGTTGATGAGGACAGGGCCTCTTCCCGACAACCCTGGCCGTTGGTTGTCGGGGTCTGTGGGTGGTGGGCTTATCGGAATCCGGGAGCCCCCTTTAACAAGGGGGCCCCCAGATCCCGGCCCCCCCCACCCTATGTGAATGAGTATGGGGTACATCGAACCCCTACCCATTCACCTGGAGGAAAAGTGTCAATAAAAAAAACACACACAGCTTTTTAAAGTCATTTATTAAGCAGCTCCGGGGGTCTTCTTCTGACTTCGGGGGTCTCTTCCGACTTCGGGGGTCTTCTTCCGACTTCAGGGGTCTCTTCCGACTTCGGGTTCTTCTTCCGACTTCGGGGTTCTTCTTCCGACTCTCCGGTGCCTTCTCCGCGCTCTCCGGGTCTTCTCTCGCTCTCTGGTGCTTCCTTCCTTCTGCCGGCCCCTCCGCTATCTTCTTCCAGCTCTTTTGCTAGCGGGGGCCCGGTCCTCATCGTCGTCCTCTTCCCTCTTCTCTCCTGGAGATGTTGACACGACAAAGTCTCCTGCTGTAATGCTGTGTGAGCGGCACGCAATATTTTATATAGGCATGGGGCGTGGTCACCGGGTGATGTCACCCCTGCCCCCTTATGACGTCACAGTCCCATAATGCCCCGGGCTGTGACGTCATAGGGGGCGGGGTCACCGGGTGACATCACCCGGTGACCACGCCCCATGCCTATATAAAATATTGCGTGCCGCTCACACTGCATTACAGCGGGAGACTTTGTCGTGTCAACATCTCCAGGAGAGAAAAGGGACGAGGACAACGGAGAGGACCGGGCCCCCGCTAGCAAAAGAGCTGGAAGAAGATAGCGGAGGGGCCGGCAGAAGGCAGAAAGCACCGGAGAGCGGGAGAAGAACCGGAGAGCGCGGAGAAGGCACCGAAGAGTCGGAAGAAGACCCCCGAAGTCAGAAGAGACCCCCAAAGTCGGAAGAAGACCCCCGAAGTCAGAAGAAGACCCCCGGAGCTGCTTAATAAATTACTTTAAAAAGCTGTGTGTGTTTTTTTTTATTGACACTTTTCCACCAGGTGAATGGGTAGGGGTTCGATGTGCCCCATACTCATTCACATAGGGTGGGGGGGCCGGGATCTGGGGACCCCTTATTAAAGGGGGCTCCCGGATTCCGATAAGCCCCCCGCCCGCAGACCCCAACAACCAACGGCCAGGGTTGTCAGGAAGAGGCCCTGTCCTCATCAACATGGGGGCAGGGTGCTTTGGGGTGGGCGGGCCGCAGGGCGGCGCCCCCCCTGCCCCAAAGCACTCACCCCTCCATGTTGAGGGCATGCGGTCTGGTACGGTTCAGGAGGGGGGGTGGCGCTCGCTTGTCCCCACCCCCTTTCCTGACTGGCTGGGCTGCGTGCTCGGATAAGGGTCTGGTATGGATTTTGGGGGGACCCCCACGCCGTTTTTTCTGGCGTAGGGGGTTCCCCTTAAAATCCATACCAGACCTAAGGGCCTGGTATGCTCCTGGAGGGGAACCCATGCCGTTTTTTTTATTTAAAATTTGGCGCAGAGTTCCTGCTCAGGGTTCATACCAAACACAGGGGGGCAGCCTGTCCTGGAGGCGACTTCAAGTCTCTCCAGGTCGCGCTGTGGTTCACTCTCAAGTCGTGTCCAAGTTGCCTCGCAGAGTCGCGCTCAAAGTCATGTTGCCCCTGTGTGAACCGGCTCTGAGGGCCACCTACATACAGTAAGTATCACCTCCATAAAGAATTACAAGGAAACAAAAAAACAAAGAGAGTTTTGTCTTTACAGGAAGGAGCCAATATTAGAAAAACGATACAAACTTTATTGATATCAATGTAAAAACGATCGAAGAAACAGTCCCAAAATATCACCTTTGTATACATGTGACCCTGCGAAACACCCCTCCAGTAGGAACACCAATCACTTCCTTCCGTTACAGATTTGACATCAAAGTACTTACAGTGCCTGGAAAAAGTGTTCATACCCCTTGAAATTTCCCACATGTTGTCATGTTACACCCAAAAACATAAATGTATTTTATTGGGATTTTATGTGATGGACCAACACAAAGTGTCACATAATTGTGAAGTGGAAGGAAAATGAAACAAATAAATATGTGAAAAGTGTGGGGGGAGGGGTATTTGTATGGCGCCCCCCGGAGTCAATACTTTGTAGAACCCCCTTTCTCTACAAGTCTTTTTGGGGATGTCTCTACCAGCTTTTCACATCTAGAGAGGGACATTTCTGCCCATTCTTCTTTGTAAAATATCTCAAGTTCTGTCAGATTGGATGGAGAGCGTCTGTGATCAGCAATTTTCAAGTCTTGCCACAGATTCTCAATGGGATTTAGGTCTGGACTGTGACTGGGCCATTCTAACACATGAATGTGCTTTGATCTAAACCATTCCATTGTAGCTCTGGCTGTACTTTAGGGTTGTTGTCCTGCTGGAAGGGGAACCTCCGCCCCGGTATCAAGTCTTTTGTAGACTCTAACAGGTTTTCTTCTAAGATTGTCCTGTATTTGTCTCCATCCATCTTCCCATCAACTCTGACCAGCTTCCCTGTCCCTGCTGAAGAAAAGCATCCCCACCACATGATGCTGCCTCCACCATGTTTCACAGTGGGGATGGTGTGTTCAGGGTGATGTGCAGTATTAGTTTTCCCCCCACATAGCGTTTTACTTTTAGGACAAAAAGTTGAATTTTGGTCTCATGTGACCAGAGCTCCTTCTTCCACATGTTTGCTGTGTCCCCCCACATGTTTGCTGTGTCCCCCACATGATTGCTGTGTCCCCCACATGATTGCTGTGTCCCCCACATGTTTGCTGTGTCCCCCTCATGTTTGCTGTGTCCCCCACATGATTTCCGTGTCCCCCACATGATTGCTCTGTCCCCCACATGATTGCTGTGTCCCCCACATGTTTACTGTGTCCCTCACATGTTTGCTGTGTCCCCCACATGATTGCTGTGTCCCCCACATGTTTGCTGTGTCCCCCTCATGTTTGCTGTGTCCCCCACATGACTTCCGTGTCCCCCACATGATTGCTGTGTCCCCCACATGTTTGCTGTGTCTCCCACATGTTTGCTGTGTCCCCCACATGTTTGCTGTGTCCCCCACATGTTTGCTGTGTCCCCCTCATATTTGCTGTGTCCCCCACATGATTGCTGTGTCCTTCACATGATTGCTCTGTCCCTCACATGATTGCTGTGTCCCCCACATGTTTGCTGTGTCCCCCACATGATTGCTGTGTCCCCCACATGTTTGCTGTGTCCCCCACATGATTGCTGTGTCCCCCACATGTTTGCTGTGTCCCCCACATGTTTGCTGTGTCCCCTTACATGATTGCTGTGTCCCCCACATGTTTGCTGTGTCCCCCCCACATGATTGCTGTGTCCCCCACATGTTTGCTGTGTCCCCCCACATGGCTTCTCACAAACTACAAACAGGACTTCTTATGACTTTGTTTCTCCAATGTCTTTCTTCTTGTCACTCTTCCATAAAGGGCAGATTTGTGGAGAAGCACGACTAATAGTTGTCCTGTGGACAGATTCTCCCCCCTGAGCTGTGGATCTCTGCAGCTCCTCCAGAGTTACCATGGACCTCTTGGCTGCTTCTCTGATGAATGCTCTCCTTGCCCGGCCCGGTCAGTTTAGGTGGACGGCCATGTCTTGGTAGGTTTGCAGTTGTGCCATACTCTTTCCATTTTCAGATGATGGATTGAACAGAGCTCCGTGAGATGTTCAAAGCTTGGGAGATTATTTTATAACCTAACCCTGCTTTATACTTCTCCACAACTTTATCCCTGACCTGTCTGGTGTGTTCCTTGGCCTTCACGATGCTGTTTGTTTACTAAGGTACTCTAACAAACCTCTGAGGGCTTCACAGAACAGCTGTATTTATACTGAGATTAAATGACACACAGGTGGACTCTATTTACTAATTAGGTGACTTCTGAAGGCAATTGGTTCCCCTAGATTTTAGTTATCAGAGTAAAGGGGGCTGAATACAAATGCCCCCCCCCCCCCACACTTTTCACATATTTATTTGTATCATTTATCCTTTTCCTTCCACATCACAATTATGTGACACTTTGGGGTTGATTTACTTAGGGCAAATAGACTGTGCACTTTGCAAAGTGCATTTGCACTCTGCAAGTGCAGTTGCTCCAGAGCTCAGTAAATGAGCAGAAGCTCTGCTGACTTTTATTATCCAATCATGTACAAGCAAAAATGTTTTTTTTTTCTATTTTCCTCGCTTGTGATTGGGTATTCTTTGCAAAGTAAAGCCTTACCTCATTCACTAAGGTCTGGAGAAACTGCACTTTGCAAAGTGCACAGTATATTTGCCTTTAGTTAATCAACCCCTTTGTGTTGGTCCATCACATAAAATCCCAATAAAATACATTTACGTTTTTGGGTGTAACATGAGAAAATGTGGGAAATTTCAAGGGGTATGAATACTTTTTCAAGGCATTGTACATCAAATTGTAGTCAATGGAAGGACGGCCTTCCAGCTCGACACGTTTCGTAATGTACAATTGTAGCCTCATGGGCTCTCCTGATTATTAGACATGTGCGATTAGTTTCGTACGAATCGGAAATTCGTACAAATTTTTCGAAATTCGTACATTTGTACGAATCCGAATTACGAATTTTTATGAATACGTATTCTGTACGAAATACGAAATTTCCTTTACGAATTTTGGATCCAAATTATCCGAATCCAAACTACCAAATAACGATTTTCAACTAATACGAAAGAAACAAACAAAAAAAGTTAGGAAAGTCGGAGTCGTGTCCGGAATCAACGAGAAACAACGTACTCTACCGAAAGTACGAATGGTGGTATTAAGCTTCCCTTTAATAGTGCCGTTGTACGTCTTATACGTCGCCGTGTTCTTGGCGTTCGGAATTTCCGACAACATTTGTGCGACCGTGTGTATGCAAGACAAGTTTGAGCCAACATCCTTCGGAAAAAAAAATACACGGTTTTGTTGTCGGAATTTCCGATCGTCTGTACGCGGCATGAGTCCGTAGAGTTCAATATTAACGATTCGTACGAAATTCGTATTTCGTACGAATCCGAATTAAATTCCGTACACGAATTGAGAATTACGATTTTTTTTTTAATACGAAACGGAACGGAACGAAACGAAACAAATTTTTTGACGGCTCCCATGTCTACTGATTATGTGTGTAATCTGTCAGGGGGGAGGGGCTACTTAACGAGCAGCTCTTTTCTTTCAGTGCACAGAAGCTGCTCAGCTGTCGGTTAGTTACCAGCCACTTGTTGTTACCACAGCGACTCACCTGGTTACCATTTAACCTGACTCTTTAACCACTTCAGCCCCGGAAGATTTACCCCCCTTCATGACCAGGCCATTTTTTCGCCATTTCATTACTGTAACTGACAATCGCTCGGTCGTGTAACGCTGTACCCAAATAATTTGTATTTTTTTTTAGTGATTATGGCGGCGATCAGCGATTTTTAGCCGGACTGCGACATTGCGGCGGACAAATCGGACAGTAAGTGACACTTTTTGGGGACCAGTGACACCAATACCGTGATCAGTGCTAGAAAAATGCACCGGCAGGGAAGGGTTTAACAGGGTTAAAGGGGCTGGAAACCCTTGCATTAGGGTGAAAAACCTTCTGTGATGCAGCCCCCCCAGGCCCCCCCTTTTTTACTTACCTGAACCCGGTCTTTCCAGCAACGGGGACAAGCACACCCGCTCCAGCCACTGTCTCGGGTCCTGATTGGTTAGATTGATAGCAGCACAGCCATTGGCTCCCGCTGCGGTCAATCAAATCCAATGACGCAGGAGCTGGGGGGGCGGGGCCGAGTTCTGCTGTCTGTGTCAATAGACGCAGCAGCAGGACACGGGAGCGCGCCCGCGCGAGTGTCCTGAGGGAGAGCGGCGCTCCAGAAGAGGAGAAGCCAGGAGCGCCGCTGAGGGACCCCAGAAGAGGAGGATCGGGGGCCACTCTGTGCAAAACCAACTGCACAGAGGAGGGAAGAATGACATGTTTGTTTTTTTGTTTTTTTTAAATGCACAAAGCTTTAGATATCCTTTAAATGTGTTCCCTGGGAGTGCTTACTAACTGTGTGCGGGGGAGGTGCTTTAACTGAGGGGGGGGGAGACAGAGATCCGTGTTCCTGCTTAGCAGAAACACAAGATCTCCATCTTCCACTCTGACAGAACGGCAATCTGCCTTGTCTACATAGTCAGTCCGCCGTTCTGCCTCTCTCGGGAATGATCGCCGGGTGCCGCCCCCCAGACCCCGGAAATCAAAATCACGTACAGGTACGTGACTTGGCGCTGAAGGGCCGCCCTGCGACAGTACACATACACGTGGGGCAGACCAGAAGCGGCTAATCCAGCCTACAGCCAGCCTCTTTTTACTATCAAATCAGCCTAGCTCATTTCCTCCTTGCCCTTGTGTGGTCTATGATCTCTAAGTGCGTTTCCTTCCTGTGCTCCTGGGTATGACTTGGCCTGGCTGACTTCCCTTCCGATTCCTTTTCCTGATTTTTGCTCCTGACTACACCGACTTCTGGTTTCCTGACCCCGGCTCCTCTGATTACCCGCTCTGGCATCCGAACCCTGGCTTTGTTTTTTGTTTTTTTTTTACTACCGTCCTGAACTGTATTATTCTTATCCATTCCACTAAAGGGGTTGTAAACCCTCGTGTATCCTATGCATTAAGGTGAAAAAACTTCTGACATCGACCGCCACCCCCCCCCCCCCTGTTTTACTCACCTGAGCACTTCGTTCCCTCAGCGGAGATGTGCTCTAGCTCTCTGCCCGGGGTTCTCGGCTCTTGATTGGATAGATTGATAGCAGCGCAGCCATTGGCTCCCGCTGCTGTCAATCAAATCCAATGACGTGGGTGCCAGGGGGGCGGGGCCGAGTCCGGCATTCTGGGTCTATAGACGCAAATGCTGCACTCGGGAGCGCGCGGGTAAACCCCCCCAGGAGAGCGCTTCTCCCAGGGGGTTTACCAATGTGGGGAGGAGCCGCGAGAGCTGACGGGGGGACCCCAGAAGAGGAGGACCGGGGCCACTCTGTGCAAAACAAACTGCACAGTGGAGGTAAGTTTTTTTTTTTTTTTTATAAACGAGGGTTTACAAACCCATTAGTCCCAGGTTCACACCAGAGCGATCACAGACATCGCATGAGATTCGCACCCGCACCTGTGGTGCCGATCGCATGCGATATCTGTGAGATGCGAGTTCAGCCATACAGTTTGTATGGCTGAACTCGTTTTAGATTTGCAGGAAAAAAAAAGCGGTTCGCAGAAGGCCGTGTGAACTGCCTGCGGGAGAGATGCGATGCGGGAACCCGGCGCTGTAATCGCAACTGGTTCCCGCATCGCATCAGTGCGAACCCGGGCTAAAGGTGCGATTTTTAGCTGCACTTTTCTGTCGCCATCTAAATCATTGTTCCTGACTAGACATGTGCGGTACGTTTCGTTCCGAATTAAAATTCGGACAAATTTTCGTCATTTCGGAAATTCGGATGTATCCGAATTTCTCGAATTAGAATAGTACCGAATTTAAAACGAATCTGAAATAACAAAAATCGATATTGGACGAAATTCGAATACTTTTCGAATTAGAATCGTTTTCCAATTTCCAAAGAGAATAAAATAGAATAGAAAACAAAGGAATAGAATAGAAAAAAATATATATTCTATTCCTTTATTTTCTCTTCTATTTTATTCTTTTTGGAAATTGGAAAACTTTTGAAATTGGAAAACTTTTGAAATTCAAAAAGTTTTCCAATTTCCAAAGAGAATAAAATAGAATAGAAAATAAAGGAATAGAATAGAAAAAAATAAATTCTATTCTATTCCTTTATTTTCTATTCTATTTTATTCTTTTTGGAAATTGGAAAACTTTGGAAATTGGAAAACTTTTGAAATTCAAAAAGTTTTCGAATTAGAATAGTTTTCCAATTTCCAAAGAGAATAAAATAGAATAGAAAATAAAGGAATAGAATAGAAAAAAAATCTATTCTATTCCTTTATTTTCTATTCTATTTTATTATTTTTGGAAATTGAAAAACTTTTGAAATTCAAAAAGTTTTCGAATTAGAACAGTTTTCCAATTTCCAAAGAGAATAAAATAAAATAGAAAATAAAGGAATAGAATAGAAAAAATTATATTCTATTCCCTTATTTTCCATTCTATTTTATTCTTTTTGGAAATTCGAAAACTTTGGAAATTCGAAAACTTTTCGAATTAGAATCGTTTTCCAATTTCCAAAGAGAATAAAATAGAATAGAAAATAAAGGAATAGAATAGAAAAAATTATATTCTATTCTTTTATATTCTATTCTATTTTATTCTTTTTGGAAATTGAAAAACTTTTGAAATTTGAAAAGTTTTCGAATTAGAATAGTTTTCCAATTTCCAAAGAGAATAAAATAGAATAGAATATAAAGGAATAGAATAGAAAAAAATTATATTCTATTCCTTTATTTATTATACTATTTTATTCTTTTTTGGAAATTGGAAAACTTTTGAAATTTGAAAAGTTTTCGAATTAGAATAGTTTTCCAATTTCCAAAGAGAATAAAATAAAATAGAAAATAAAGGAATAGAATAGAAAAAAATTTATATTCTATTCCTTTATTTTCCATTCTATTTTATTCTTTTTGGAAATTGGAAAACTTTTGAAATTGGAAAACTTTTGAAATTCTAAAAGTTTCCGAATTAGAATAGTTTTCCAATTTCCAAAGAGAATAAAATAGAATAGAAAATAAAGGAATAGAATAGAAAAAAAAATATATTCTATTTTTTTATATTCTTTTCTATTTTATTCTTTTTGGAAATTTTAAAACTTTTGAAATTCGAAAAGTTTTCGAATTAGAATAGTTTTCCAATTTCCAAAGAGAATAAAATAGAATAGAAAATAAAGAAATAGAATAGAAAAAAAATTATATTCTATTCCTATATTTTCTATTCTATTCTATTATTTTTTGGAATTGAAAAACTTTTGAAATTCAAAAAGTTTTCGAATTAGAATAGTTTTCCAATTTCCAAAGAGAATAAAATAGAATAGAAAATAAAGGAATAGAATAGAAAAAAATTATATTCTATTCCTTTATTTTCCATTCTATTTTATTCTTTTTGGAAATTGGAAAACTTTTGAAATTGGAAAACTTTTGAAATTGGAAAAGTTTTCGAATTAGAATAGTTTTCCAATTTCCAAAGAGAATAAAATAGAATAGAAAATAAAGGAATAGAATAGAAAAAAATATATATTCTATTCCTTTATTTTCTATTCCATTTTATTATTTTTGGAAATTGAAAAACTTTTGAAATTCGAAAAGTTTTCGAATTAGAATAGTTTTCCAATTTCCAAAGAGAATAAAATAGAATAGAAAATAAAGGAATAGAATAGAAAAAAATATTTTCTATTCCTTTATTTTCTATTTTATTTTATTAATATTGGAAATTGAAAAACTTTTGAAATTCGAAAAGTTTTCGAATTAAAATAGTTTTCCAATTTCCAAAGAGAATAAAATAAAATAGAAAATAAAGGAATAGAATAAAAAAAATTATATTCTATTCCTTTATTTTCCATTCTATTTTATTATTTTTGGAAATTGGAAAACTTCTGAAATTCAAAAACTTTTGAAATTCGAAAAGTTTTCCAATTTCCAAAGAGAATAAAATAGAATAGAAAATAAAAGAATAGAATAGAAAAAATAAATTCTATTCTATTCCTTTATTTTCTATTCTATTTAATTCTATTTTGAAATTGGAAAACTTTTGAAATTGGAAAACTTTTGAAATTCGAAAAGTTTTCGAATTAGAATAGTTTTCCAATTTCCAAAGAGAATAAAATAGAATAGAAAATAAAGGAATAGAATAGAACAAAAAATCTATTCTATTCCTTTATTTTCTATTCTATTTAATTCTATATTGAAATTGGAAAACATTTGAAATTAGAAAAGTTTTCGAATTAGAATAGTTTTCCAATTTCCAAATAGAATAAAATAGAATAGAAAATAAAGGAATAGAGTAGAAAAAAAAATATATTCTATTCCTTTATTTTCTATTCTATTTTATTATGTTTGGATATTGAAAAACTTTTAAAATTCGAAAAGTTTTCGAATTAGAATAGTTTTCCAATTTCCAAAGAGAATAAAATAAAATAGAAAATAAAGGAATAGAATAGAAAAATTATATTCTATTCCCT
Organism: Rana muscosa; assembly: GCA_029206835.1. Taxonomy (NCBI): domain Eukaryota; kingdom Metazoa; phylum Chordata; class Amphibia; order Anura; family Ranidae; genus Rana; species Rana muscosa. The sequence continues at coordinate 398,252,244 of CM055125.1, read as the reverse complement.
TATTTTCCATTCTATTTTATTCTTTTTGGAAATTGGAAAACTTCTGAAATTCGAAAACTTTTGAAATTCGAAAACTTTTCGAATTAGAATCGTTTTCCAATTTCCAAAGAGAATAAAATAGAATAGAAAATAAAGGAATAGAATAGAAAAAATTATATTCTATTCTTTTATATTCTATTCTATTTTATTCTTTTTGGAAATTGGAAAACTTTTGATGTTCGAAAACTTTTCGAATTTCAAAAGTTTTCCAATTTCCAAAAAGAATCAATTAGAATAGAAAATAAAGGAATAGAATAGAAAAAATATATATTCTATTCCTTTATTTTCAATCCTATTTCATTCTTTTTGGAAATTGGAAAACTTTTGAAATTCGAAAACTTTTGAAATTCGAAAACTTTTCGAATTAGAATCGTTTTCCAATTTCCAAAGAGAATAAAATAGAATAGAAAATAAAGGAATAGAATAGAACAAAAAAATATTCTATTCCTTTATTTTCTATTCTATTTAATTCTATTTTGAAATTGGAAAACATTTGAAATTAGAAAAGTTTTCGAATTAGAAAAGTTTTCCAATTTCCAAAGAGAATAAAATAGAATAGAAAATAAAGGAATAGAATAGAAAAAAAATATTTTCTATTCCTTTATTTTCTATTCTATTTTATTAATTTTGGAAATTGAAAAACTTTTGAAATTCGAAAAGTTTTCGAATTAAAATAGTTTTCCAATTTCCAAAGAGAATAAAATAAAATAGAAAATAAAGGAATAGAATAGAAAAAAATATATATTCTATTCCTTTATTTTCCATTCTATTTTATTCTTTTTGGAAATTGGAAAACTTTTGAAATTGGAAAACTTTTGAAATTCGAAAAGTTTTCGAATTAGAATAGTTTTCCAATTTCCAAAGAGAATAAAATAGAATAGAAAATAAAGGAATAGAATAGAAAAAAAATGATATTCTATTCCTTTATTTTCTATTCTATTTTATTATTTTTGGAAATTTAAAAACTTTTGAAATTCAAAAAGTTTTCGAATTAGAATAGTTTTCCAATTTCCAAAGCGAATAAAATAGAATAGAAAACAAAGGAATAGAATAGAAAAAAATTATATTCTATTCCTTTATTTATTATACTATTTTATTCTTTTTGGAAATTGGAAAACTTTTGAAATTCGAAAAGTTTTCGAATTAGAATAGTTTTCCAATTTCCAAAGAGAATAAAATAGAATAGAAAATAAAGGAATAGAATTGAAAAAAAATCTATTCTATTCCTTTATTTTCTATTCTATTTTATTATTTTTGGAAATTGAAAAACTTTTGAAATTCAAAAAGTTTTCGAATTAGAACAGTTTTCCAATTTCCAAAGAGAATAAAATAAAATAGAAAATAAAGGAATAGAATAGAAAAAAATATATATTCTATTCCTTTATTTTCCATTCTATTTTATTCTTTTTGGAAATTGGAAAACTTTTGAAATTGGAAAACTTTTGAAATTCGAAAAGTTTTCAAATTAGAATAGTTTTCCAATTTCCAAAGAGAATAAAATAGAATAGAAAATAAAGGAATAGAATAGAAAAAAAATTATATTCTATTCCTTTATTTTCTATTCCATTTTATTATTTTTGGAAATTGAAAAACTTTTGAAATTCGAAAAGTTTTCGAATTAGAATAGTTTTCCAATTTCCAAAGAGAATAAAATAGAATAGAAAATAAAGGAATAGAATAGAAAAAAATATTTTCTATTCCTTTATTTTCTATTTTATTTTATTCATTTTGGAAATTGAAAAACTTTTGAAATTCGAAAAGTTTTCGAATTAAAATAGTTTTCCAATTTCCAAAGAGAATAAAATAAAATAGAAAATAAAGGAATACAATAAAAAAAATTATATTCTATTCCTTTATTTTCCATTCTATTTTATTATTTTTGGAAATTGGAAAACTTCTGAAATTCGAAAACCTTTGAAATTCGAAAAGTTTTCCAATTTCCAAAGAGAATAAAATAGAATAGAAAATAAAGGAATAGAATAGAAAAAATAAATTCTATTCTATTCCTTTATTTTCTATTCTATTTAATTCTATTTTGAAATTGGAAAACTTTTGAAATTGGAAAACTTTTGAAATTCGAAAACTTTTCGAATTAGAATAGTTTTCCAATTTCCAAAGAGAATAAAATAGAATAGAAAATAAATGAATAGAATAGAACAAAAAATATATTCTATTCCTTTATTTTCTATTCTATTTAATTCTATTTTGAAATTGGAAAACATTTGAAATTAGAAAAGTTTTCGAATTAGAATAGTTTTCCAATTTCCAAATAGAATAAAATAGAATAGAAAATAAAGGAATAGAGTAGAAAAAAATATATATTCTATTCCTTTATTTTCTATTCTATTTTATTATGTTTGGATATTGAAAAACTTTTGAAATTCGAAAAGTTTTCGAATTAGAATAGTTTTCCAATTTCCAAAGAGAATAAAATAAAATAGAAAATAAAGGAATAGAATAGAAAAAATTATATTCTATTCCCTTATTTTCCATTCTATTTTATTCTTTTTGGAAATTGGAAAACTTCTGTAATTCGAAAACTTTTGAAATTCGAAAACTTTTCGAATTAGAATCGTTTTCCAATTTCCAAAGAGAATAAAATAGAATAGAAAATAAAGGAATAGAATAGAACAAAAAATATATTCTATTCCTTTATTTTCTATTCTATTTAATTCTATTTTGAAATTGGAAAACATTTGAAATTAGAAAAGTTTTCGAATTAGAATAGTTTTCCAATTTCCAAATAGAATAAAATAGAATAGAAAATAAAGGAATAGAGTAGAAAAAATATATATTCTATTCCTTTATTTTCTATTCTATTTTATTATTTTTGGATATTGAAAAACTTTTGAAATTCGAAAAGTTTTCGAATTAGAATAGTTTTCCAATTTCCAAAGAGAATAATATAAAATAGAAAATAAAGGAATAGAATAGAAAAATTATATTCTATTCCCTTATTTTCCATTCTATTTTATTCTTTTTGGAAATTGGAAAACTTCTGAAATTCGAAAACTTTTGAAATTCGAAAATTTTTCGAATTAGAATCGTTTTCCAATTTCCAAAGAGAATAAAATAGAATAGAAAATAAAGGAATAGAATAGAAAAAATTATATTCTATTCTTTTATATTCTATTCTATTTTATTCTTTTTGGAAATTGGAAAACTTTTGATGTTCGAAAACTTTTGGAATTTCAAAAGTTTTCCAATTTCCAAAAAGAATCAATTAGAATAGAAAGTAAAGGAATAGAATAGAAAAAATATATATTCTATTCCTTTATTTTCAATTCTATTTCATTCTTTTTGGAAATTGGAAAACTTTTGAAATTCGAAAACTTTTGAAATTTGAAAAGTTTTCGAATTAGAAAAGTTTTCCAATTTCCAAAGCGAATAAAATAGAATAGAAAACAAAGGAATAGAATAGAAAAAAATTATATTCTATTCCTTTATTTATTATACTATTTTATTCTTTTTGGAAATTGGAAAACTTTTGAAATTCGAAAAGTTTTCGAATTAGAATAGTTTTCCAATTTCCAAAGAGAATAAAATAGAATAGAAAATAAAGGAATAGAATAGAAAAAAAAATATATTCTATTCTTTTATATTCTATTCTATTTTATTCTTTTTTGGAAATTGGAAAACTTTTGAAATTCGAAAAGTTTTCGAATTAGAATAGTTTTCAAATTTCCAAAGAGAATAAAATAGAATAGAAAACAAAGGAATAGAATAGAAAAAAATTATATTCTATTCCTTTATTTATTATACTATTTTATTCTTTTTGGAAATTGGAAAACTTTTGAAATTCGAAAAGTTTTCGAATTAGAATAGTTTTCCAATTTCCAAAGAGAATAAAATAGAATAGAAAATAAAGGAATAGAATAGAAAAAAATCTATTCTATTCCTTTATTTTCTATTCTATTTTATTATTTTTGGAAATTGAAAAACTTTTGAAATTCAAAAAGTTTTCGAATTAGAACAGTTTTCCAATTTCCAAAGAGAATAAAATAAAATAGAAAATAAAGGAATAGAATAGAAAAAAATATATTCTATTCCTTTATTTTCCATTCTATTTTATTCTTTTTGGAAATTGGAAAACTTTTGAAATTGGAAAACTTTTGAAATTCGAAAAGTTTTCGAATTAGAATAGTTTTCCAATTTCCAAAGAGAATAAAATAGAATAGAAAATAAAGGAATAGAATAGAACAAAATTATATTCTATTCCTTTATTTTCTATTCCATTTTATTATTTTTGGAAATTGAAAAACTTTTGAAATTCGAAAAGTTTTCGAATTAGAATAGTTTTCCAATTTCCAAAGAGAATAAAATAGAATAGAAAATAAAGGAATAGAATAGAAAAAAATATTTTCTATTCCTTTATTTTCTATTTTATTTTATTAATTTTGGAAATTGAAAAACTTTTGAAATTCGAAAAGTTTTCGAATTAAAATAGTTTTCCAATTTCCAAAGAGAATAAAATAAAATAGAAAATAAAGGAATAGAATAAAAAAATATATATTCTATTCCTTTATTTTCCATTCTATTTTATTATTTTTGGAAATTGGAAAACTTCTGAAATTCGAAAACCTTTGAAATTCGAAAAGTTTTCGAATTAGAATAGTTTTCCAATTTCCAAAGAGAATAAAATAGAATAGAAAATAAAGGAATAGAATAGAAAAAAAATTATATTCTATTCCTTTATTTTCTATTCCATTTTATTATTTTTGGAAATTGAAAAACTTTTGAAATTCGAAAAGTTTTTGAATTAGAATAGTTTTCCAATTTCCAAAGAGAATAAAATAGAATAGAAAATAAAGGAATAGAATAGAAAAAAATATTTTCTATTCCTTTATTTTCTATTTTATTTTATTCATTTTGGAAATTGAAAAACTTTTGAAATTCGAAAAGTTTTCGAATTAAAATAGTTTTCCAATTTCCAAAGAGAATAAAATAAAATAGAAAATAAAGGAATAGAATAAAAAAATTATATTCTATTCCTTTATTTTCCATTCTATTTTATTATTTTTGGAAATTGGAAAACTTCTGAAATTCGAAAACCTTTGAAATTCGAAAAGTTTTCCAATTTCCAAAGAGAATAAAATAGAATAGAAAATAAAGGAATAGAATAGAAAAAATAAATTCTATTCTATTCCTTTATTTTCTATTCTATTTAATTCTATTTTGAAATTGGAAAACTTTTGAAATTGGAAAACTTTTGAAATTCGAAAACTTTTCGAATTAGAATCGTTTTCCAATTTCCAAAGAGAATAAAATAGAATAGAAAATAAAGGAATAGAATAGAACAAAAAATATATTCTATTCCTTTATTTTCTATTCTATTTAATTCTATTTTGAAATTGGAAAACATTTGAAATTAGAAAAGTTTTCGAATTAGAATAGTTTTCCAATTTCCAAATAGAATAAAATAGAATAGAAAATAAAGGAATAGAGTAGAAAAAATATATATTCTATTCCTTTATTTTCTATTCTATTTTATTATTTTTGGATATTGAAAAACTTTTGAAATTCGAAAAGTTTTCGAATTAGAATAGTTTTCCAATTTCCAAAGAGAATAATATAAAATAGAAAATAAAGGAATAGAATAGAAAAATTATATTCTATTCCCTTATTTTCCATTCTATTTTATTCTTTTTGGAAATTGGAAAACTTCTGAAATTCGAAAACTTTTGAAATTCGAAAATTTTTCGAATTAGAATCGTTTTCCAATTTCCAAAGAGAATAAAATAGAATAGAAAATAAAGGAATAGAATAGAAAAAATTATATTCTATTCTTTTATATTCTATTCTATTTTATTCTTTTTGGAAATTGGAAAACTTTTGATGTTCGAAAACTTTTCGAATTTCAAAAGTTTTCCAATTTCCAAAAAGAATCAATTAGAATAGAAAATAAAGGAATAGAATAGAAAAAATATATATTCTATTCCTTTATTTTCAATTCTATTTCATTCTTTTTGGAAATTGAAAAACTTTTGAAATTCGAAAAGTTTTCGAATTAGAATAGTTTTCCAATTTCCAAAGAGAATAAAATAGAATAGAAAATAAAGGAATAGAATAGAAAAAAATATTTTCTATTCCTTTATTTTCTATTTTATTTTATTCATTTTGGAAATTGAAAAACTTTTGAAATTCGAAAAGTTTTCGAATTAAAATAGTTTTCCAATTTCCAAAGAGAATAAAATAAAATAGAAAATAAAGGAATAGAATAAAAAAATTATATTCTATTCCTTTATTTTCCATTCTATTTTATTATTTTTGGAAATTGGAAAACTTCTGAAATTCGAAAACCTTTGAAATTCGAAAAGTTTTCCAATTTCCAAAGAGAATAAAATAGAATAGAAAATAAAGGAATAGAATAGAAAAAATAAATTCTATTCTATTCCTTTATTTTCTATTCTATTTAATTCTATTTTGAAATTGGAAAACTTTTGAAATTGGAAAACTTTTGAAATTCGAAAACTTTTCGAATTAGAATCGTTTTCCAATTTCCAAAGAGAATAAAATAGAATAGAAAATAAAGGAATAGAATAGAACAAAAAATATATTCTATTCCTTTATTTTCTATTCTATTTAATTCTATTTTGAAATTGGAAAACATTTGAAATTAGAAAAGTTTTCGAATTAGAATAGTTTTCCAATTTCCAAATAGAATAAAATAGAATAGAAAATAAAGGAATAGAGTAGAAAAAATATATATTCTATTCCTTTATTTTCTATTCTATTTTATTATTTTTGGATATTGAAAAACTTTTGAAATTCGAAAAGTTTTCGAATTAGAATAGTTTTCCAATTTCCAAAGAGAATAATATAAAATAGAAAATAAAGGAATAGAATAGAAAAATTATATTCTATTCCCTTATTTTCCATTCTATTTTATTCTTTTTGGAAATTGGAAAACTTCTGAAATTCGAAAACTTTTGAAATTCGAAAATTTTTCGAATTAGAATCGTTTTCCAATTTCCAAAGAGAATAAAATAGAATAGAAAATAAAGGAATAGAATAGAAAAAATTATATTCTATTCTTTTATATTCTATTCTATTTTATTCTTTTTGGAAATTGGAAAACTTTTGATGTTCGAAAACTTTTCGAATTTCAAAAGTTTTCCAATTTCCAAAAAGAATCAATTAGAATAGAAAATAAAGGAATAGAATAGAAAAAATATATATTCTATTCCTTTATTTTCAATTCTATTTCATTCTTTTTGGAAATTGGAAAACTTTTGAAATTCGAAAACTTTTGAAATTTGAAAAGTTTTCGAATTAGAAAAGTTTTCCAATTTCCAAAGCGAATAAAATAGAATAGAAAACAAAGGAATAGAATAGAAAAAAATTATATTCTATTCCTTTATTTATTATACTATTTTATTCTTTTTGGAAATTGGAAAACTTTTGAAATTCGAAAAGTTTTCGAATTAGAATAGTTTTCCAATTTCCAAAGAGAATAAAATAGAATAGAAAATAAAGGAATAGAATAGAAAAAAATCTATTCTATTCCTTTATTTTCTATTCTATTTTATTATTTTTGGAAATTGAAAAACTTTTGAAATTCAAAAAGATTTCGAATTAGAACAGTTTTCCAATTTCCAAAGAGAATAAAATAAAATAGAAAATAAAGGAATAGAATAGAAAAAAATATATATTCTATTCCTTTATTTTCCATTCTATTTTATTCTTTTTGGAAATTGGAAAACTTTTGAAATTGGAAAACTTTTGAAATTCGAAAAGTTTTCGAATTAGAATAGTTTTCCAATTTCCAAAGAGAATAAAATAGAATAGAAAATAAAGGAATAGAATAGAAAAAAAAATATATTCTATTCTTTTATATTCTATTCTATTTTATTCTTTTTTGGAAATTGGAAAACTTTTGAAATTCGAAAAGTTTTCGAATTAGAATAGTTTTCAAATTTCCAAAGAGAATAAAATAGAATAGAAAACAAAGGAATAGAATAGAAAAAAATTATATTCTATTCCTTTATTTATTATACTATTTTATTCTTTTTGGAAATTGGAAAACTTTTGAAATTCGAAAAGTTTTCGAATTAGAATAGTTTTCCAATTTCCAAAGAGAATAAAATAGAATAGAAAATAAAGGAATAGAATAGAAAAAAATCTATTCTATTCCTTTATTTTCTATTCCATTTTATTATTTTTGGAAATTGAAAAACTTTTGAAATTCGAAAAGTTTTCGAATTAGAATAGTTTTCCAATTTCCAAAGAGAATAAAATAGAATAGAAAATAAAGGAATAGAATAGAAAAAAATATTTTCTATTCCTTTATTTTCTATTTTATTTTATTAATTTTGGAAATTGAAAAACTTTTGAAATTCGAAAAGTTTTCGAATTAAAATAGTTTTCCAATTTCCAAAGAGAATAAAATAAAATAGAAAATAAAGGAATAGAATAAAAAAATATATATTCTATTCCTTTATTTTCCATTCTATTTTATTATTTTTGGAAATTGGAAAACTTCTGAAATTCGAAAACCTTTGAAATTCGAAAAGTTTTCCAATTTCCAAAGAGAATAAAATAGAATAGAAAATAAAGGAATAGAATAGAAAAAATAAATTCTATTCTATTCCTTTATTTTCTATTCTATTTAATTCTATTTTGAAATTGGAAAACTTTTGAAATTGGAAAACTTTTGAAATTCGAAAACTTTTCGAATTAGAATCGTTTTCCAATTTCCAAAGAGAATAAAATAGAATAGAAAATAAAGGAATAGAATAGAACAAAAAATATATTCTATTCCTTTATTTTCTATTCTATTTTGAAATTGGAAAACATTTGAAATTAGCAAAGTTTTCGAATTAGAATAGTTTTCCAATTTCCAAAGAGAATAAAATAGAATAGAAAATAAAGGAATAGAGTAGAAAAAATATATATTCTATTCCTTTATTTTCTATTCTATTTTATTATTTTTGGATATTGAAAAACTTTTGAAATTCGAAAAGTTTTCGAATTAGAATAGTTTTCCAATTTCCAAAGAGAATAATATAAAATAGAAAATAAAGGAATAGAATAGAAAAATTCTATTCTATTCCCTTATTTTCCATTCTATTTTATTCTTTTTGGAAATTGGAAAACTTCTGAAATTCGAAAACTTTTGAAATTCGAAAACTTTTCGAATTAGAATCGTTTTCCAATTTCCAAAGAGAATAAAATAGAATAGAAAATAAAGGAATAGAATAGAACAAAAAATATATTCTATTCCTTTATTTTCTATTCTATTTAATTCTATTTTGAAATTGGAAAACATTTGAAATTAGAAAAGTTTTCGAATTAGAATAGTTTTCCAATTTCCAAAGAGAATAAAATAGAATAGAAAATAAAGGAATAGAATAGAAAAAAAATCTATTCTATTCCTTTATTTTCTATTCTATTTTATTATTTTTGGAAATTGAAAAACTTTTGAAATTCAAAAAGTTTTCGAATTAGAACAGTTTTCCAATTTCCAAAGAGAATAAAATAAAATAGAAAATAAAGGAATAGAATAGAAAAAAATATATATTCTATTCCTTTATTTTCCATTCTATTTTATTCTTTTTGGAAATTGGAAAACTTTTGAAATTGGAAAACTTTTGAAATTCGAAAAGTTTTCGAATTAGAATAGTTTTCCAATTTCCAAAGAGAATAAAATAGAATAGAAAATAAAGGAATAGAATAGAAAAAAATATTTTCTATTCCTTTATTTTCTATTTTATTTTATTAATTTTGGAAATTGAAAAACTTTTGAAATTCGAAAAGTTTTCGAATTAAAATAGTTTTCCAATTTCCAAAGAGAATAAAATAAAATAGAAAATAAAGGAATAGAATAAAAAAATATATATTCTATTCCTTTATTTTCCATTCTATTTTATTATTTTTGGAAATTGGAAAACTTCTGAAATTCGAAAACCTTTGAAATTCGAAAAGTTTTCCAATTTCCAAAGAGAATAAAATAGAATAGAAAATAAAGGAATAGAATAGAAAAAATAAATTCTATTCTATTCCTTTATTTTCTATTCTATTTAATTCTATTTTGAAATTGGAAAACTTTTGAAATTGGAAAACTTTTGAAATTCGAAAACTTTTCGAATTAGAATCGTTTTCCAATTTCCAAAGAGAATAAAATAGAATAGAAAATAAAGGAATAGAATAGAACAAAAAATATATTCTATTCCTTTATTTTCTATTCTATTTAATTCTATTTTGAAATTGGAAAACATTTGAAATTAGAAAAGTTTTCGAATTAGAATAGTTTTCCAATTTCCAAATAGAATAAAATAGAATAGAAAATAAAGGAATAGAGTAGAAAAAATATATATTCTATTCCTTTATTTTCTATTCTATTTTATTATTTTTGGATATTGAAAAACTTTTGAAATTCGAAAAGTTTTCGAATTAGAATAGTTTTCCAATTTCCAAAGAGAATAATATAAAATAGAAAGTAAAGGAATAGAATAGAAAAATTATATTCTATTCCCTTATTTTCCATTCTATTTTATTCTTTTTGGAAATTGGAAAACTTCTGAAATTCGAAAACTTTTGAAATTCGAAAACTTTTCGAATTAGAATCGTTTTCCAATTTCCAAAGAGAATAAAATAGAATAGAAAATAAAGGAATAGAATAGAACAAAAAATATATTCTATTCCTTTATTTTCTATTCTATTTAATTCTATTTTGAAATTGGAAAACATTTGAAATTAGAAAAGTTTTCGAATTAGAATAGTTTTCCAATTTCCAAATAGAATAAAATAGAATAGAAAATAAAGGAATAGAGTAGAAAAAATATATATTCTATTCCTTTATTTTCTATTCTATTTTATTATTTTTGGATATTGAAAAACTTTTGAAATTCGAAAAGTTTTCGAATTAGAATAGTTTTCCAATTTCCAAAGAGAATAATATAAAATAGAAAATAAAGGAATAGAATAGAAAAATTATATTCTATTCCCTTATTTTCCATTCTATTTTATTCTTTTTGGAAATTGGAAAACTTCTGAAATTCGAAAACTTTTGAAATTCGAAAATTTTTCGAATTAGAATCGTTTTCCAATTTCCAAGGAGAATAAAATAGAATAGAAAATAAAGGAATAGAATAGAAAAAATTATATTCTATTCTTTTATATTCTATTCTATTTTATTCTTTTTGGAAATTGGAAAACTTTTGATGTTCGAAAACTTTTCGAATTTCAAAAGTTTTCCAATTTCCAAAAAGAATCAATTAGAATAGAAAATAAAGGAATAGAATAGAAAAAATATATATTCTATTCCTTTATTTTCAATTCTATTTCATTCTTTTTGGAAATTGGAAAACTTTTGAAATTCAAAAAGTTTTGAAATTTGAAAAGTTTTCGAATTAGAAAAGTTTTCCAATTTCCAAAGCGAATAAAATAGAATAGAAAACAAAGGAATAGAATAGAAAAAAATTATATTCTATTCCTTTATTTATTATACTATTTTATTCTTTTTGGAAATTGGAAAACTTTTGAAATTCGAAAAGTTTTCGAATTAGAATAGTTTTCCAATTTCCAAAGAGAATAAAATAGAATAGAAAATAAAGGAATAGAATAGAAAAAAAAGCTATTCTATTCCTTTATTTTCTATTCTATTTTATTATTTTTGGAAATTGAAAAACTTTTGAAATTCAAAAAGATTTCGAATTAGAACAGTTTTCCAATTTCCAAAGAGAATAAAATAAAATAGAAAATAAAGGAATAGAATAGAAAAAAATATATATTCTATTCCTTTATTTTCCATTCTATTTTATTCTTTTTGGAAATTGGAAAACTTTTGAAATTGGAAAACTTTTGAAATTCGAAAAGTTTTCGAATTAGAATAGTTTTCCAATTTCCAAAGAGAATAAAATAGAATAGAAAATAAAGGAATAGAATAGAAAAAAAATTATATTCTATTCTTTTATATTCTATTCTATTTTATTCTTTTTTGGAAATTGGAAAACTTTTGAAATTCGAAAAGTTTTCGAATTAGAATAGTTTTCAAATTTCCAAAGAGAATAAAATAGAATAGAAAACAAAGGAATAGAATAGAAAAAAATTATATTCTATTCCTTTATTTATTATACTATTTTATTCTTTTTGGAAATTGGAAAACTTTTGAAATTCGAAAAGTTTTCGAATTAGAATAGTTTTCCAATTTCCAAAGAGAATAAAATAGAATAGAAAATAAAGGAATAGAATAGAAAAAAAATCTATTCTATTCCTTTATTTTCTATTCTATTTTATTATTTTTGGAAATTGAAAAACTTTTGAAATTCAAAAAGTTTTCGAATTAGAACAGTTTTCCAATTTCCAAAGAGAATAAAATAAAATAGAAAATAAAGGAATAGAATAGAAAAAAATATATATTCTATTCCTTTATTTTCCATTCTATTTTATTCTTTTTGGAAATTGGAAAACTTTTGAAATTGGAAAACTTTTGAAATTCGAAAAGTTTTCGAATTAGAATAGTTTTCCAATTTCCAAAGAGAATAAAATAGAATAGAAAATAAAGGAATAGAATAGAAAAAAATTATATTCTATTCCTTTATTTTCTATTCCATTTTATTATTTTTGGAAATTGAAAAACTTTTGAAATTCGAAAAGTTTTCGAATTAGAATAGTTTTCCAATTTCCAAAGAGAATAAAATAGAATAGAAAATAAAGGAATACAATAGAAAAAAATATTTTCTATTCCTTTATTTTCTATTTTATTTTATTAATTTTGGAAATTGAAAAACTTTTGAAATTCGAAAAGTTTTCGAATTAAAATAGTTTTCCAATTTCCAAAGAGAATAAAATAAAATAGAAAATAAAGGAATAGAATAAAAAAATATATATTCTATTCCTTTATTTTCCATTCTATTTTATTATTTTTGGAAATTGGAAAACTTCTGAAATTCGAAAACCTTTGAAATTCGAAAAGTTTTCGAATTAGAATAGTTTTCCAATTTCCAAAGAGAATAAAATAGAATAGAAAATAAAGGAATAGAATAGAAAAAAATATTTTCTATTCCTTTATTTTCTATTTTATTTTATTCATTTTGGAAATTGAAAAACTTTTGAAATTCGAAAAGTTTTCGAATTAAAATAGTTTTCCAATTTCCAAAGAGAATAAAATAAAATAGAAAATAAAGGAATAGAATAAAAAAATTATATTCTATTCCTTTATTTTCCATTCTATTTTATTATTTTTGGAAATTGGAAAACTTCTGAAATTCGAAAACCTTTGAAATTCGAAAAGTTTTCCAATTTCCAAAGAGAATAAAATAGAATAGAAAATAAAGGAATAGAATAGAAAAAATAAATTCTATTCTATTCCTTTATTTTCTATTCTATTTAATTCTATTTTGAAATTGGAAAACTTTTGAAATTGGAAAACTTTTGAAATTCGAAAACTTTTCGAATTAGAATCGTTTTCCAATTTCCAAAGAGAATAAAATAGAATAGAAAATAAAGGAATAGAATAGAACAAAAAATATATTCTATTCCTTTATTTTCTATTCTATTTAATTCTATTTTGAAATTGGAAAACATTTGAAATTAGAAAAGTTTTCGAATTAGAATAGTTTTCCAATTTCCAAATAGAATAAAATAGAATAGAAAATAAAGGAATAGAGTAGAAAAAATATATATTCTATTCCTTTATTTTCTATTCTATTTTATTATTTTTGGATATTGAAAAACTTTTGAAATTCGAAAAGTTTTCGAATTAGAATAGTTTTCCAATTTCCAAAGAGAATAATAGAAAATAGAAAATAAAGGAATAGAATAGAAAAATTATATTCTATTCCCTTATTTTCCATTCTATTTTATTCTTTTTGGAAATTGGAAAACTTCTGAAATTCGAAAACTTTTGAAATTCGAAAATTTTTCGAATTAGAATCGTTTTCCAATTTCCAAAGAGAATAAAATAGAATAGAAAATAAAGGAATAGAATAGAAAAAATTATATTCTATTCTTTTATATTCTATTCTATTTTATTCTTTTTGGAAATTGGAAAACTTTTGATGTTCGAAAACTTTTCGAATTTCAAAAGTTTTCCAATTTCCAAAAAGAATCAATTAGAATAGAAAATAAAGGAATAGAATAGAAAAAATATATATTCTATTCCTTTATTTTCAATTCTATTTCATTCTTTTTGGAAATTGGAAAACTTTTGAAATTCGAAAACTTTTGAAATTTGAAAAGTTTTCGAATTAGAAAAGTTTTCCAATTTCCAAAGCGAATAAAATAGAATAGAAAACAAAGGAATAGAATAGAAAAAAATTATATTCTATTCCTTTATTTATTATACTATTTTATTCTTTTTGGAAATTGGAAAACTTTTGAAATTCGAAAAGTTTTCGAATTAGAATAGTTTTCCAATTTCCAAAGAGAATAAAATAGAATAGAAAATAAAGGAATAGAATAGAAAAAAAATCTATTCTATTCCTTTATTTTCTATTCTATTTTATTATTTTTGGAAATTGAAAAACTTTTGAAATTCAAAAAGATTTCGAATTAGAACAGTTTTCCAATTTCCAAAGAGAATAAAATAAAATAGAAAATAAAGGAATAGAATAGAAAAAAATATATATTCTATTCCTTTATTTTCCATTCTATTTTATTCTTTTTGGAAATTGGAAAACTTTTGAAATTGGAAAACTTTTGAAATTCGAAAAGTTTTCGAATTAGAATAGTTTTCCAATTTCCAAAGAGAATAAAATAGAATAGAAAATAAAGGAATAGAATAGAAAAAAAATTATATTCTATTCTTTTATATTCTATTCTATTTTATTCTTTTTTGGAAATTGGAAAACTTTTGAAATTCGAAAAGTTTTCGAATTAGAATAGTTTTCAAATTTCCAAAGAGAATAAAATAGAATAGAAAACAAAGGAATAGAATAGAAAAAAATTATATTCTATTCCTTTATTTATTATACTATTTTATTCTTTTTGGAAATTGGAAAACTTTTGAAATTCGAAAAGTTTTCGAATTAGAATAGTTTTCCAATTTCCAAAGAGAATAAAATAGAATAGAAAATAAAGGAATAGAATAGAAAAAAAATCTATTCTATTCCTTTATTTTCTATTCAATTTTATTATTTTTGGAAATTGAAAAACTTTTGAAATTCAAAAAGTTTTCGAATTAGAACAGTTTTCCAATTTCCAAAGAGAATAAAATAAAATAGAAAATAAAGGAATAGAATAGAAAAAATATATATTCTATTCCTTTATTTTCCATTCTATTTTATTCTTTTTGGAAATTGGAAAACTTTTGAAATTGGAAAACTTTTGAAATTCGAAAAGTTTTCGAATTAGAATAGTTTTCCAATTTCCAAAGAGAATAAAATAGAATAGAAAATAAAGGAATAGAATAGAAAAAAATTATATTCTATTCCTTTATTTTCTATTCCATTTTATTATTTTTGGAAATTGAAAAACTTTTGAAATTCGAAAAGTTTTCGAATTAGAATAGTTTTCCAATTTCCAAAGAGAATAAAATAGAATAGAAAATAAAGGAATAGAATAGAAAAAAATATTTTCTATTCCTTTATTTTCTATTTTATTTTATTAATTTTGGAAATTGAAAAACTTTTGAAATTCGAAAAGTTTTCGAATTAAAATAGTTTTCCAATTTCCAAAGAGAATAAAATAAAATAGAAAATAAAGGAATAGAATAAAAAAATATATATTCTATTCCTTTATTTTCCATTCTATTTTATTATTTTTGGAAATTGGAAAACTTCTGAAATTCGAAAACCTTTGAAATTCGAAAAGTTTTCCAATTTCCAAAGAGAATAAAATAGAATAGAAAATAAAGGAATAGAATAGAAAAAATAAATTCGATTCTATTCCTTTATTTTCTATTCTATTTAATTCTATTTTGAAATTGGAAAACTTTTGAAATTCGAAAACTTTTGAAATTCGAAAACTTTTCGAATTAGAATCGTTTTCCAATTTCCAAAGAGAATAAAATAGAATAGAAAATAAAGGAATAGAATAGAACAAAAAATATATTCTATTCCTTTATTTTCTATTCTATTTAATTCTATTTTGAAATTGGAAAACATTTGAAATTAGAAAAGTTTTCGAATTAGAATAGTTTTCCAATTTCCAAATAGAATAAAATAGAATAGAAAATAAAGGAATAGAGTAGAAAAAATATATATTATATTCCTTTATTTTCTATTCTATTTTATTATTTTTGGATATTGAAAAACTTTTGAAATTCGAAAAGTTTTCGAATTAGAATAGTTTTCCAATTTCCAAAGAGAATAATATAAAATAGAAAATAAAGGAATAGAATAGAAAAATTATATTCTATTCCCTTATTTTCCATTCTATTTTATTCTTTTTGGAAATTGGAAAACTTCTGAAATTCGAAAACTTTTGAAATTCGAAAACTTTTCGAATTAGAATCGTTTTCCAATTTCCAAAGAGAATAAAATAGAATAGAAAATAAAGGAATAGAATAGAACAAAAAATATATTCTATTCCTTTATTTTCTATTCTATTTAATTATATTTTGAAATTGGAAAACATTTGAAATTAGAAAAGTTTTCGAATTAGAATAGTTTTCCAATTTCCAAATAGAATAAAATAGAATAGAAAATAAAGGAATAGTATAGAAAAAAAATTATATTCTATTCCTTTATTTTCTATTCCATTTTATTATTTTTGGAAATTGAAAAACTTTTGAAATTCGAAAAGTTTTCGAATTAGAATAGTTTTCCAATTTCCAAAGAGAATAAAATAGAATAGAAAATAAAGGAATAGAATAGAAAAAAATATTTTCTATTCCTTTATTTTCTATTTTATTTTATTAATTTTGGAAATTGAAAAACTTTTGAAATTCGAAAAGTTTTCGAATTAAAATAGTTTTCCAATTTCCAAAGAGAATAAAATAAAATAGAAAATAAAGGAATAGAATAAAAAAATATATATTCTATTCCTTTATTTTCCATTCTATTTTATTATTTTTGGAAATTGGAAAACTTCTGAAATTCGAAAACCTTTGAAATTCGAAAAGTTTTCCAATTTCCAAAGAGAATAAAATAGAATAGAAAATAAAGGAATAGAATAGAAAAAATAAATTCTATTCTATTCCTTTATTTTCTATTCTATTTAATTCTATTTTGAAATTGGAAAACTTTTGAAATTGGAAAACTTTTGAAATTCGAAAACTTTTCGAATTAGAATCGTTTTCCAATTTCCAAAGAGAATAAAATAGAATAGAAAATAAAGGAATAGAATAGAACAAAAAATATATTCTATTCCTTTATTTTCTATTCTATTTAATTCTATTTTGAAATTGGAAAACATTTGAAATTAGAAAAGTTTTCGAATTAGAATAGTTTTCCAATTTCCAAAGAGAATAATATAAAATAGAAAATAAAGGAATAGAATAGAAAAATTATATTCTATTCCCTTATTTTCCATTCTATTTTATTCTTTTTGGAAATTGGAAAACTTCTGAAATTCGAAAACTTTTGAAATTCGAAAATTTTTCGAATTAGAATCGTTTTCCAATTTCCAAAGAGAATAAAATAGAATAGAAAATAAAGGAATAGAATAGAAAAAATTATATTCTATTCTTTTATATTCTATTCTATTTTATTCTTTTTGGAAATTGGAAAACTTTTGATGTTCGAAAACTTTTCGAATTTCAAAAGTTTTCCAATTTCCAAAAAGAATCAATTAGAATAGAAAAAAAAGGAATAGAATAGAAAAAATATATATTCTATTCCTTTATTTTCAATTCTATTTCATTCTTTTTGGAAATTGGAAAACTTTTGAAATTCGAAAACTTTTGAAATTCGAAAAGTTTTCGAATTAGAAAAGTTTTCCAATTTCCAAAGCGAATAAAATAGAATAGAAAACAAAGGAATAGAATAGAAAAAAAATTATATTCTATTCCTTTATTTATTATACTATTTTATTCTTTTTGGAAATTGGAAAACTTTTGAAATTCAAAAAGTTTTCGAATTAGAATAGTTTTCCAATTTCCAAAGAGAATAAAATAGAATAGAAAATAAAGGAATAGAATAGAAAAAAAATCTATTCTATTCCTTTATTTTCTATTCTATTTTATTATTTTTGGAAATTGAAAAACTTTTGAAATTCAAAAAGATTTCGAATTAGAATAGTTTTCCAATTTCCAAAGAGAATAAAATAGAATAGAAAATAAAGGAATAGAATAGAAAAAAAATTATATTCTATTCTTTTATATTCTATTTTATTCTTTTTGGAAATTGGAAAACCTTTCGAATGGATTTGAAAACAATGCGTGGAAACGCGCGCATAGTCCGTCGCCTATGCATGGTCACATTTGTGCGTTGCGGGGAACACACACAAACTCACGCACTTTCCTGCAACGCACAGAATCGCTCTTCCCTTTGCAAATGTACATCGGTGCCAAAAACATGGCGGTGCCTTAATAGCGACCCCCGCCATGCATCCGTAACCACGCGCATTTCTGTGCATGCTGTAATGCATGGTGCTGCTGCAGCACCTTGCGTTTTTTGTGCGGTGCAATTTCTCAAAAAGCTAAAAGGGTTTCTTTTGGGCGTTTTTTTCATGGTTATGACGCACGGAAACGCGCAGAACCGCCCGCGATCCATGATTGTGTGGACAGCGCCTAAGAATTAGGGGCATCTGCGTCTTTCCTGTGCGTGTCGGGAGGGAAGAATGAGATTTTTTGTGCGCAAATTGTGAACATCAAGACTTTGTCCGGGCCGAGCGTCCGCCGCTGTTCACACGCTCCTCCTGTCATGCCAGCCGCGGGAATCCGGTGTGGGCGGCTAAACGGCCGTGTGAAGGAGGCCAATCAGTGCGCAATTCTATCACCGGTCATCAATTCCACTCACAGCGTCTATCAGAGCCGCCATGGCCGAGACGCATCAAACCCGGAGATATTAGTCGCAGGCAGGGCCGCCATCAGGGGGGTACAGGCAGTACACCTGTAAGGGGCCCGGAGGTCCCCAGGGGCCCGGATGGCAACTTCCCCTATTTTTTATTTTAATTTATTTTAATGTTAGCTTTTTATTTCTTTTTTTTTTGTAAGGGGCCCGGAGGTCCCCAGGGGCCCGGATGGCAACCCCCTTTTTTTATTTTTTTGTAAGGGGCCAAGAGGTCCCCGGGTGCCCCCCCCCCGACCTCACAATTCGCGGCGACAGCACACCCTCGCTTCTCAATTCGTGGCACCCCCCGCTTCTCAATTCGCAGCAGCCCCCCCGGCTTCTCAATTTGTGGCATCAGCACCTCCCCCCGGTTCTCCTCTGCTACGGCCCATGCCTGAAAGGGGGGCCGCCATCAGGGGGGTACAGGCAGTACACCTGTAAGGAGGTCCCCAAGGGCCCGGATGGCAATCCCCCTTTTTTATTTTAATTTTTTTAATTTTTCTTTTTTATTTCTTTTTTTTGTAAGGGGCCCAGAGGTCCCAAGGGGCCACAGGTCCCCAGGGCCCCGGGTGGCAACCCCCCCTTTTTTTTTATTCATTTATTGATAAAAAAAATTTTTTGTAAGGGGCCCAGAGGTCCCCAGATGGCAACCCCTCTTTTTTTTTGTTCTTTTGTCCGTCAGCACCCAAAGCCCCCCCCCCCCCCCCGACCTCAACAATTCGCGGCGACAGCACACCCCCCCTGCTTCTCAATTCGGGGCAGCCCCACCCCCCATTTCTCAATTTGCCCAACCCCCGGTTCTCCTCTGCTCCAGGGGGCCCATGCCTGAAGCTGTGTAAGGGGCCCCAAAGTTTCTGATGACGGCCCTGGTCGGTCGCAGGTCATAACCCGGACGATCGGCAGACGGGAAGAACCATTAATCCTAATAATGGGGGGAGAATCCTTTATGAGAGATTTTGTATCAATTTGTATCTAAATGTAAATCCAGTTTTCTTGAGGAAATGCGCCCCCTCTGGGTGATCTGTATACACTGCAGGGGGCGAGGAACCTACTACCACAGCTATCACCCCTCAGTGCTGTAATGACAGCTCCATTCTCACTTGTGCCACTTGTCATGCGGCTTTGGACACATAAAGTCGCAGCCCATTGATTTCAATGAAACCTGTTCAAATCGATGCAGCTTAACCCCTTATAGCCAGCGCCGGCGGGACCTTTAAGGGCTTTAGAATGGCAGGAGGTGGGGCGGGGCTTATGGCCATGTGACCGCCGTGATTGGTCACAAGATCAGAAAGCTCCCGATCGCAGGCAACGATCGGGAGCTTTCCATTAACCTTCGGTAACGGTGCTGGGAGCACGCAGGGCGCACTCTCTCGGCGCAGCTCTATTTTCTCTAATGCACGCAAATATGCAGCCACGCGGCGTTGAGGCGCACCCGCCGAGAGGCCGCATATCTGCGTGCGGCCGCTCGGCATCGAGGCGCACCCGTCGAGAGGCCGCATATCTGCGTGCGGCCGCTTGGCATCGAGGCGCACCCGCCGAGAGGCCGCATATCTGCGTGCGGCCGCTCGGCATCGAGGCGCACCTGCTGAGAGGCCGCATATCTGCGTGCGCTCGGCGCCAAGAGGGTTAAAGTCACAGCGACTTTGAAAAAGGTTCCTGCACGACTTGAGTGGCAGAGAGTATGAAAGTTGCATCAAAGTTGCACTCCAGAGTCGCATTCGTGTGAACGGAGCCGCAGGATCGATTCCCAACACAGAACTCTGCACTGCGGGGCATTAAAGCGCCTATTCAAAAAGATCGCACCCCATAAATAGGGCAGCGCAATGTTATGGAGGTGCATTGGGGTGCCAACTACACTGGAGAGCAACGCATGGCCCCGATGCATGTCATGTGGGTTACTGCACTGCAATTGGGGAGCACAATTTTCTGAGTCACCTTGCGGAGCACCCTTTTTGGGGTCACCTTGGGGATCACACTTTTCTGGGTCACCTTGGGGGGGCCCACTTTTTGAGGTCACCTTGGGATCACACTTTTCTGGGTCACCTTGGGGGGGCCCACTTTTTGAGGTCACCTTGGGATCACACTTTTCTGGGTCACCTTGGGGGGACCCACTTTTCTGGGTCACGTTGGGGGGATCACACTTTTTCGGGGTCACCTTGGGGGTCCCACTTTTCTGGGTCACCTTGGGGGATCACACTTTGCGGGGTCACCTTGGGGGTCCCACTTTTCTGGGTCACCTTGGAGGGGCCCACTTTTCAGGGTCACCTTGGAGCGCACACTTTTCGGGGTCACCTTGGGGGATCACACTTTTCGTGATCACCTTGGAGGGGCCCACGTTTCTGGGTCACCTTGGGGGGAGCACACTTTGTGGGGTCACCTTGGGGGATCAATTTCTTTTGGGTCACCTCTGGGGATCACACTTTTTGGGGTCACCTTGGGGGAGCACACTTTGTGGGGTCACCTTGGGGGAACAATTTTTTTTGGGTCACCTCCCTCTGGGGAGCATATTTTTTGGAGTCACCCTGGGGGATCACACTTTTCGGGGTCACCTTGGGGAGCACACTTTTTGGGGTCACGTTGGGGGCGCACACTTTGCGGGGTCACCTTGGGGATCACTTTTCGGGGTCACCTTGGAGGGGCCCACTTTTCTGGGTCACCTTGGGGGAGCACACTTTTCGGGGTCATCTTGGGGAGCACACTTTTCTGGGTCACCTTGGGGATCACACTTTTCGGGGTCACCTTGGGGGATCACACTTTTCAGGATCACCTTGGAGGAGCCCACGTTTCTGGGTCACCTTGGGGGAGCACACTTTTCGGGGTCACCTAGGGGAGCACACTTTTTGGGGTCACCTAGGGGAGCACACTTTTCGGGGTCACCTTGGGGGATCACACTTTTTGGGATCACCTTGGAGGGGCCCACGTTTCTGGGTCACCTTGGGGGAGCACACTTTGTGGGATCACCTTAGGGGATCAATTTTTTTGGGTCACCTCTGGGGATCACACTTTGTGGGGTCACCTTGGGGGAACAATTTTTTTTGGGTCACCTCCCTCCGGGGAGCAAATTTTTTGCTGTCATCCTGGGGATCACACTTTTCGGGATCACCTTGGGGAGCACACTTTTCGGGGTCACCTTGGGGATCACTTTTCGGGGTCACCTTGGAGGGACCCACTTTTCTGGGTCACCTTGGGGGAGCACACTTTTCGGGGTCATCTTGGGGAGCACACTTTTCTGGGTCACCTTGGGGAGCACACTTTTCGGGGTCACCTAGGGGAGCAAACTTTTTGGGGTCACCTTGGGGGATCACACTTTTCGGGGTCATCTTGGGGAGCACACTTTTCAGGGTCACCAAGGGGAGCACACTTTTCGGGGTCATCTTGAGGGGATCAGACTTTTCTGGGTCACCTTGGGGAGCACAGTTTTCGGGGTCACCTTGGGGGATCACACTTTTCGGGATCACCTTGGAGGGGCCACGTTTCTGGGTCACCTTGGGGGGAGAACACTTTGTGGGGTCACCTTGGGGGAGCAATTTTTTGGGGTCACCTCTGGGATCACACTTTTTGGGGTCACCTTGGGGGAGCACACTTTGTGGGGTCACCTTGGGAGCACACTTTTCGGGGTCATCTTGGGGAGCACACTTTTCTGAGTCACCTTGGGGAGCACACTTTTCGGGGTCACCTAGGGGAGCACACTTTTCGGGGTCACCTTGGGGGATCACACTTTTTGGGGTCATCTTGGGGAGCACACTTTTCAGGGTCACCAAGGGGAGCACACTTTTCGGGGTCACTTTGGGGGATCACACTTTTCTGGGTCACCTTGGGGGAGCACAGTTTTCGGGGTCACCTTGGGGATCACACTTTTCGGGATCACCTTGGAGGGGCCCACCTTTCTGGGTCACCTTGGGGGAGAACACTTTGTGGGGTCACCTTGGGGGAGCAATTTTTTTGGGTCACCTCTGGGGATCACACTTTTTGGGGTCACCTTGGAGGAGCACACTTTGTGGGGTCACCTTGGGGAAACAATTTTTTTGGGTCACCTCCCTCTGGGGAGCACATTTTTTGGGGTCATCCTGGGGAGCACACTTTTCGGGGTCACGTTGGGGGAGCACACTTTGCGGGGTCACCTTGGGGATCACTTTTCAGGGTCACCTTGGAGGGGCCCACTTTTCTGGGTCACCTTGGAGGGGCCCACTTTTCGGGGTCATCTTGGGGAGCACACTTTTCTGGGTCACCTTGGGGAGCACACTTTTCGGGGTCACCTAGGGGAGCACACTTTTCGGGGTCACCTTGGGGGATCACACTTTTCGGGGTCACCTTGGGGGATCACACTTTTCGGGGTCATCTTGGGGAGCACACTTTTCAGGGTCACCAAGGGGAGCACACTTTTCTGGGTCACCTTGGGGGATCACACTTTTCGGGGTCATCTTGGGGAGCACACTTTCGGGGTCACCTAGGGGAGCACACTTTTCGGGGTCACCTTGGGAATCACACTTTTCTGGGTCACCTTGGGGAGCACAGTTTTCGGGGACATCTTGGGGGATCACACTTTGTGGGGTCACCTTGGGGATCACACTTTTTGGGGTCACCTTGGGGGGCCCACTTTTCAGGGTCACCTTGGGGGAGCACACTTTTCGGGGTCACCTTGGGGGAGCACACTTTTCTGGGTCACCTTGGGGGAGCACACTTTTCGGGGTCACCTTGGGGAGCACAATTTTCTGAGTCACCTTGGGGGAGCACACTTTTTGGGGTCACTTTGGGAGAGCACACTTTGTGGGGTCACCTTGGGGGAACAATTTTTTTTGGGTCACCTCCCTCTGGGGAGCACATTTTTTGGGGTCACCCTGGGGATCACACTTTTCGGGATCACCTTGGGGAGCACACTTTTCGGGGTCACGTTGGGGGAGCACACTTTGCGGGTCACCTTGGGGATCACTTTTCGGGGTCACCTTGGAGGGGCCCACTTTTCTGGGTCACCTTGGGGGAGCAAGCTTTTCGGGGTCATCTTGGGGAGCACACTTTTCTGGGTCACCTTGGGGTGCACACTTTTCGGGGTCACCTAGGGGAGCACACTTTTCGGGGACACTTTGGGGGATCACACTTTTCGGGGTCATCTTGGGGAGCACACTTTTCGGGGTCACCTTTGGGGATCACACTTTTCTGGGTAACCTTGGGGGAGCACAGTTTTCGGGGACACCTTGGGGGATTACACTTTGCGGGGTCACCTTGGGGATCACACTTTTCGGGGTCACCTTGGGGGAGCACACTTTCTGGGTCACCTTGGGGGAGCACACTTTTTGGGGTCACCTTGGGGAGCACAATTTTCTGAGTCACCTCCTGTAGTTTTGTTTGTAGTGGGTGGAGCCTGCTGGGCCCCTCCCCCAGCTCTGCTCTCTCTCTGTGCAGGGGGACTGGTCTTGTCTCCGCCCCCTCCTGTAGTTTATTTTGTAGTGGGTGGAGCCTGCTGGGCCCCTCCCCCAGCTCTGCTATCTCTCTGTGCAGGGGGACTGGTCTTGTCTCCGCCCCCTCCTGTAGTTTTTTGTAGTGGGTGGAGCGTGCTGGGCACCTCCCACAGCTCTGCTCTCTCTCTCTGTGCAGGGGGACTGGTCTTGTCTCTGCCCCCTCCTGTAGTTTTGTTTTAGTGGGTGGGGCATGATGGGCCCCTCCCACAGCTCTGCTCTCTCTCTCTCTGTGCAGGGTGACTGGTCGTGTCTCCACCCCCTCCTGTACTGGATGGGATTGTTGGGCCCCTCCCACAGGCTAGGCACAGCCCAGTGATGATGTCACTGCTATTTTTACAAGGTAATATCTGGGTTTGGAATTTGGATTTATATCTGAGGAAGAGAGTTGAAGGATTATTCAGCTTGAAGTGTGATATCCGGCTGGACAGATCCTTTAAGAAAGGCGGAGCCTGTGTTAAATTCCGATGTGTGAAGGACGTAATCCTTCCATTGGAAGCAGCGAGGAGCGGCACGCCGCGGCGTACAGGAAAGGTAAGGCTCCTCCCCCCGCTGTGACCGCCGTGCTATCAGTGTTGGGTAATAACCATCTTTGTATGAGAGAGTGGGAGATAACCGCGCTCTAATTCAGCCGGCTGCCGCCCGCGTCGCCGCGCCGCTGACTGGCGGGTTCAAGGATTCTCGTGTTAATAACACCTGAATGGCGTTTAATTGGGGAACAGTGGGAGGTCAGCCGAATATTTCCGCCTTAAATGATAGTTATTAGATTGGCGGAACGATGATTTAATCGCTACAAAGAGCGCTAATCATTTCCCCGCGTCGTGTGAAGGAGTTAAAGACTTTCTGTTTAATTACAAAGAGAACCGACTTCCCAAATACGACCCGACCAGGCGCAATATACAACAACCAATCACTGCTCAGGAAAGCTCCGCCTTTTATGGTAAAAAGCCAACCTTGAGCTCCAATCTGACTGAGATGATGTCATCTGTCTGCTGCAGGCAGGAGGAGGCATTTCCTCAGTCTCCCTTCCCCCCAGTGATCAGACTGTACATTGTAACTTTGTAGAAGGAGGAGGAGGCATTTCCTCAGTCTCCCCTCCCCCAGTGATCAGACTGTACATTGTAACTTTGCAGAAGGAGGAAGCAGCATTTCCGTTTTCACTATATATTTTATATTAGTGATGTCATCATCAGGTCTCTGTGCAATGCAGGCAGATCATGGCTGGTGGGAGGGGCCAGAAGGGGGCTGTACATCGCTTCCTGATAACATCACAGCCCTTGGCCTCAGTACTCCTCCCAAAAGCCCTCAGTCCTGATGCAGTGGGAGGAGTTATGCAAATTTTGAAAATGCCTTAGTGGGTGGGTGTCCATCTGGAGGTGTGGGAGTTCCTAGGCAGGCTGTATTTGCATAGGTAACGCCCACATGGTGGGACAAGAAACAGTCAGGCTAGGAAGGAAAAGGGGTGGGGCCAGGGACAGTCAGGCAAGGAAGGAAAGGGGTGGGGCCAGGGACAGTCAGGCTAGGAAGGAAAGGGGCGGGGCCAGGAACAGTCAGACTAGAAAGGAAAAGGGCGGGGCCGGGGACAGTCAGGCTAGGAAGGAAAGGGGCGGGGCCAGGAACAGTCAGACTAGAAAGGAAAAGGACGGGGCCAGGGGACAGTCAGGCTAGGAAGGAAAGGGGCGGGGCCAGGGACAGTCAGGCTAGGAAGGAAAGGGGCGGGGCCAGGAACAGTCAGACTAGGAAGGAAAAGGGCGGGGCCGGGGACAGTCAGGCTAGGAAGGAAAGGGGCCAGGCCAGGGACAGTCAGGCTAGAGAGGAAAGGGGCGGGGCCAGGGACAGTCAGACTAGGAAGAAAAAGGGGTGGGGCCAGGGACAGTCAGGCTAGGAAGGAAAGGGGCGGGGCCGGGGACAGTCAGGCTAGGAAGGAAAGGGCGGGGCCAGGAACAGTCAGACTAGGAAGGAAAAGGGCGGGGCCAGGGACAGTCAGGCTAGGAAATAAAGGGGGGGGCAGGGACAGTCAGGCTAGGAAGGAAAGGGGCGGGCCAGGGATAGTAGGGCTAGAGAGGAAAGGGGCGGGGTCAGGGACAGTCAGGCTAGGAAGGAAAGGGGTGGGCCAGGGACAGTCAGGCTAGGAAGGAAAGGGGCGGGGTCAGGGACAGTCAGGCTAGGAAGGAAAGGGGCGGGGCCAGGGAAAGTAAGGCTAGGAAGGAAAGGGGTGGGGCCATGGATAGTAAGGCTAGAGAGGAAAGGGGCGGGGCCAGGGACAGTCAGGCTAGGAAGGAAAGGGGCGGGGCCAGGGATAGTAAGGCTAGCAAGGAAAGGGGTGGGGCCATGGATAGTAAGGCTAGAGAGGAAAGGGGCGGGGCCAGGGACAGTCAGGCTAGGAAGGAAAGGGGCGGGCCAGGGATAGTAAGGCTAGGAAGGAAAGAGCTAGATGATGCTGGACGTCCTCCAGCCAGGAAAGGAGGCGGGGCTCTATCTTCTAATGCACATGGTGAGAAGCTCACAGTGTGCAGTGATATTAGAGGAAGCCGTTTCAGTCCCGGAGAGGAGTCGGTACAACCTGTGCGCTCCCTGCGGCAGTGGTGCAGCCATGAATTGCGATATGTTAGTCCGGCCTTGTCTGTGATTGGTCGGTGCGGTGGGGGAGGGGGGGCGGGGTTCTGACTCCTGCCTGTTTGTTTCTGGATGATTCCGCCTGGTATTCATCGTCGGAAGGTGAAGTGCTCTTCACGGCGTGCCGCCATTGTTCGCCTGTTGGAAATGCCCGCCGCGCTCCCCGCGAAGGGTAATTGCTGCGAGGGTGATAATTACAATGGTGACTGTCAGAGAGTCATTAAGATGGGAAAGTGCCGCCAATTTATTCCTCACACAAACCTGACTGATTGATTGTTTGCTTTTCATCAGCTCCGCGTCCGACTCTCCCCCCGACCAGCCGCGCCTTCCCCGCCGCAAAACATCCGCGCAGCGCTGCCGCCATCTCCCGCGTGTAACAAAGTATTTGAGGGATTAACCCTTTGCCTGCCGCAGACTTTTTTTGCATTTTCTTGCACAGAATAAAAAAATAATAATTTTAGGCTCGAAGATTTATGTAAAACCCCCCAAAACATTCTATTGTTTCTGAAAGCAGAGACCCCGGAGAATAATATAGTGGCGGGTCCAGTTTTTTGTGTCTTTATATATTTTATTGGGATATTATGTGATGGATCAACACAAAGTGTCACATAATTGTGAAGTGGAAGGAAAATGATAAATGATACAAATAAATATGTGAAAAGTGTGGGGGGGGAGGGGCATTTGTATGGCGCCCCCTTTACTCTGATACCCCCAACTAAAATCTAGAGGAACCAATTGCCTTCAGAAGTCACCTAATTAGTAAATAGAGTGTCATGTAATCTCAGTATAAATACAGCTGTTCTGTGAAGCCCTCAGAGAACCTTAGTGGACAAACAGCATCATGAAGGCCAAGGAACACACCAGGCAGGTCAGGGATTTTTTTTTAAGTGCTTGGGTGTAACTATTACCACTAGAAAAAGGATCTGGAAGGGAGGGTAAATTTTTGGACACCACATCCCAATTTTTTGATGAAAAAAGGAAAGGGGGGATTTGACCTCCATGGGAGTGGTAATCACAGCATGTGACTTCCATGGGAGTGGTCATCACAGCATGTGACCTCCATGGGAGTGGTCATCACAGCATGTGACCTCCATGGGAGTGGTCATCACAGCATGTGACCTCCATGGGAGTGGTCATCACAGCATGTGACCTCCATGGGAGTGGTCATCACATGATGTCCTCTTTACACAGCAAAAGTCCATATAAGGACATCCCTCTAACAAGATGTCCCATATAATCCAGTACATGAATACCACACAAGAAATATAGCTTAAAGGATACAATTCAATACATACAATGAATACAATAACGCACGATGGCTAAAGTCCTATGGGCGTGTCCAGGCAGGGAGAGCGCGCATGCTCCCAGCAAACGAAGCCGTATTGCTTTAAAACATGGACGCCCTCCCCGGCTCTGACAAAGCTCTCAGATTACCATTGATAGGAATCCTTATTCTGCGCTATTCCATAGAATAACGCATATTCAGATTATACTATTATTGAATGGGGGAGGGAGGCTATCTGCAGACGCGCGCTACGAATCCCAATCAATGTTGATCAGACACAGCAGAGACAAGAGTACGCATCTGCCTATAACCAATGATGTAGTTGCAGAGCGAGCATATCCCCTCCTCAACGATCGTCCGTGCTAATGCACAGAGGGCCCCCGTTGGCGGACATATCCGCACCCTGCAAACATCACACTCCAACCTCAAGACGTTTTCCCCTACCAGACGGGATTCAACCAGCCTCAGACTACCCCAATCAGCTCTTTTAGAGCGGGTTGCGGAAGTACTAACACTGGGTGACACTATGACAATACATATTAAATACATCTCCATAAAAATCTCCACAACAACCCCTTCTTCTTCTCGGCTTGTTGTCTGGTCTAGGGGGGGAGTACGGGGAGGAGGGGAGAGATACACCACAACCCATGTCCTCCCTTGGATAGAGGTGAAGGCCAGAACCTATTTTACCATTGGGTTGTGTGCATAACCCGGAGCCAAGTCTCTTCTGTAAATGACCCCCCTCTGCTCCCAGTAACTGGAGTTCCAACCCACTGAAAAGGTCCAACTCGTATTTATTCTCCAACAGCAATAAATCGTCACTTAGCACAGACAGGTTGTGACCAAAGAACAGTTCAGTACAGGTGGGGAGTAGGTCGAGGCACAATCCCTAGATAGAACCAACCATTGTGATGTCACCAACGGTAATGACGTACAGTCGCTGCCACCGACCGTGTAGAACAAGCGCAGCCCCTGTCAGAGGGAAGACATCCGTCCAAGAGAGTTACCAGAGGCCCCGCCGTCACCGGCAATGCTGCACCGGACTGTTCGGAGGGGTTACGCTCCCTGGTCTCCTCACCTCAGACTCGGGCACCCAAGGCTTTAGGGCCCCCTCGGATTCCTCCACCCTTGCGGGACCCAGTCGAAGGTACCGGGCCCCAGGCCTTCTCAATAGTACCTCACCCATAGGTGTGCACAACCTATTGCATTAGGGTGTGCACCTCACACACATATGCGTTTGACATATTTACTGGCCTCTTCCCCGCTCTCCATCCTGAAACAATGGGAGGAAGGGGGAGCAAGGGAGCACATGGGGGACCCGGGCAACAGAAGGAAGAGGAATCCCCTATATTTTCCTCCTGTGGCAGCTGAATGTTGACAAAAGGGAGGAGGAGGAGAAGCCTACTTTCAGCTGCTGCAGGAGGAAAATACAGATCGTTTCCACTAAATTCCACCCCGTTACCTCTCCTGTCCAGGTTCTGAGGGTCGGCATGGAAGGATTGTGGTTTACCTGTCACCTGCCCACCATTGACAGGTTGCCAATACCAGGATTAGGGTGTGCCCAGGCACACCTGGCACACCCCTTGTGCACGCCTATGACCTCACCCCAGGCTTAAGGTGCCTGGGATGGACTCCATCTCCCGCTCTGGCCAGGTCAAGGGCACCTGAGACCGGAGCTCCGGAACGCCGGCACCCAGGCACTGACCTCCGACTCTGAACCCCGTGTTCAGGGTGTCCGCCCCCTTTATCCCCTCTCCCTTTGCGTCACAGCAGGTTCCCCGCCCCGCTGTACAAGCACCGGAAAAGGACAAAAAGGGATGCAATCTTGCGGTGAGGGTTCAACTCCGGCCCAGGGCAACAACGCCACCTGCAGGCCGCAGGGAACCTCACACCACCAGAGTCCTCCAAGAACCATAAATAAAGGTCCCAGATTCCCCAACAATCAGTGCATTGGGTCATACTACCACCATTGCACTCCCCCTAAATGTTAACCCCCGCTACAAACATATATAAAAGCAAAAAGGTCATAGGAACATCGTTCAATCAATATATAAATCACGTGCACATTGTGAGAAATACAGAAGAAACCCACCTGAGGCCGGGTTCACACTGGTGCGACAAACGCTCCGACATTGGGAGCTCATGTCGCATGACGTGTGAAAATCAATGTTTCCCTATGGGAGCCGTCTTAACTGGTCCGAAACAAGTCGGTCCGACTTTGAAAATGCTCCCTGTACTGCTTTGGTCCGACTTCAGCCCATTGACTATCATTGAAGTCGGATCAAAGTCGGACCGCAGTCTTGCATGATCCGACTTTGGCATGCGACTTGTGCTCTGCTGATCTTGAGGGGGAACTCCACACCAAATTTTAAATAAAAAAACGGCATGGGTTCCCCCTCCAAGAGCAGACCAGGCCCTTCTGGTATGGATTTTAAGGGGAACCCCCTAAGCCGAAAAAAACGGCGTGGGGGTCCCCCCAAAATCCAAACCAGACCCTTATCCGAGCACGCAACCTGGCAGGCCGCAGGAAAAGAGGGGGGGACGAGAGCGGCCCCCACTCCCTCCTGAACCGTACCAGGCTGCATGCCCTCAACATGGGGGATTTGGTGCTTTGGGCCAGGGGGGCGACTTGCGGCCCCCCCACCCCAAAGCACCCTGCCCCCATGTTGATGAGGACAGGGCCTCTTCCCGACAACCCTGGCCGTTGGTTGTCGGGGTCTGCGGGCGGGGGGCTTATCGGAATCCGGGAGCCCCCCTTTAATAAGGGGGCCCCCAGATCCCAGCCCCCCACCCTATGTGAATGAGTATGGGGCACATCGTACCCCTACCCATTCACCTGGTGGAAAAAAATTGTCAATAAAAAAACACACACAGGTTTTTAAAGTAATTTATTACACAGCTCCGGGGGTCTTCTTCCGACTTTGGGGGTCTCCAGTGTCGTCTCCGCGCTCTCCGGTTCTTTCTTCCTTCTGCCGGGCCTCCGCTATCTTCTTCTAGCTCTTTTGCTAGCGGGGCCCGGTCTTCTCCGTCACCTTATTCCCTCTTCTTCTCTCGCTCTCCGGTTCTTTCTTCCTTCTGCCGGGCCTCCGCTATCTTCTTCCAGCTCTTTTGCTAGCAGGGGCCGGTCTTCTCCGTCGCCTTCTTCCCTCTTCTTCTCTTGCTCTCCGGTTCTTTCTTCCTTCTGCCAGGCCTCCGCTATCTTCTTCCAGCTCTTTTGCTAGCGGGGCCCGGTCTTCTCCGTCGCCTTCTTCCCTCTTCTTCTCTCGCTCTCCGGTTCTTTCTTCCTTCTGCCGGGCCTCCGCTATCTTCTTCCAGCTCTTTTGCTAGCGGGGCCCGGTCTTCTCCGTCACCTTCTTCCCTCTTCTTCTCTCGCTCTCCGGTTCTTTCTTCCTTCTGCCGGGCCTCCGCTATCTTCTTCCAGCTCTTTTGCTAGCGGAGCCCGGTCTTCTCCTTCGCCTTCTTCCCTCTTCTCCTCTTCGATGTTGACACGTCGCTTCCTCCCGCTGTAATGCTGGGTGTGCGGTGCGCTGCGCTCCGATTTATATAGGCCTCTCATGATGTCAGAGTCACAAGCTCCGGGTGGCCCAAGGGCATGTGACTGTGATGTCATGAGAGCATGTGGCCACCCGGAGCATGTGACTGTGACGTCATGGGAGCATGTGGCCACCCGGAGCATGTGACTGTGACGTCATGGGAGCATGTGGCCACCCGGAGCATGTGACTGTGACGTCATGAGAGGCCTATATAAATCGGAGCGAACCGCAAACCCAGCATTACAGCGGGAGGAAGCGACGTGTCAACATCGAAGAGGAGAAGAGGGAAGAAGGCGATTCATATTTTGATTCAAGATTCATACCAAACACAGTGCCTGGTATTGGCGGGGATCCAAGTCGGATCCCCGTTCATTGAAAGTTGGACGTATGTCGGCTTCATGTCGCAGGGCAAAGTCGGATCCAAAGTAGGACGGCTGTCGTGTCGCACAAGTGTGATGTTTAATTGATAAAATTACTCCAAAACAAGGAGTTCGGGTACAACTTCAAACCAAGCGATCCCCTGTATCCAGAAAGGACTTGCAGACAGAGAATAATGTATTGTGGGATAGTAGGAAAAATCTCCTAATGTTGAAAAAGAAAAGTTTAGTTGTATATGGAGAAGAGCAAGCAGCAAAAAAATGCACATAAAGCGATTAATTGGGCAAAGTACCTGCTTGATTAGACATAGACTCAATGAGACTTCCCTAGTGACGAATTGGGATCCTCAAATCCATGTGGAAGGACGAAAGGAAACCATCCAATATTCATGGGGCTTGACAAAAAGAAAACCTATGAGAAGTATAAGGTAAAATATATATAGGATCATACAAGGGATAGATCATTGTTCAAGTATAAAAGGAGGTTCGCCTCTAATAAAGCCAAAAGAAGGCAATCATACCTATTCATGATGAAGTCCGTACATAAGTCCCGGGATCTGGACGAGTCTAAGAGCAGCGATGTGCGCTTTATGGCCAGCACACAAGGAGTGACAGAAGATGGCGGCCGAAAGTGCAGTTTATAACTCCGTCCGGCGTGCGTCTGACGTCACACGCACGCCGTGGACGTACCAAAATTGCAATTGCGCATGCGTGAGAGATCCCGGAACCCAAGGAGACTTAGAGGGTGGAAGGATAAGTCACAATCGCCATGTTGGAAAGGGGCCATTTGCCAGGTTAGAATGAACCTGCCACGGCCAGTGATGGTACACGTAAAGAAAGATGTCTAAATCAAAACGTAAGTCCAAAATGGGGACAGAAAATAAATCAAGGATGGCCGATGGAATGGGCAGAACAACGGGATAAGAAAGGCTCATCACCGCAAGCACCTGCAATTGTGTTTAAAGGGGCAGACATGAATCGGAGAAATATTGATTAAATGACCCAATAAAGCTGCCCCGGGCGTCCATGCAAATCATATAATGGAAACAGAGAGAGCCTGATCTGATAGGTACCAAAGAGGGGTGAAAATACATTTCCAAATTGAAAAGAATTCAATCAAAATATGATATAAATAGGCTAGTGTCAGCCAATATCAAGATAGACAATCAGATGGGTTAGTTCTGTACTCACAACGTTTACATATTAGAACAGTTTGACCACAGGCATGTCACATTATTGCATAATTAGCAAATATACCGTATTTGCCGGCGTATAAGACGACCCCCTAATTTTCCAGCTAAAATGTTGGTTTTGGGATATACTCACCGTATAAGACGACCCCCTTCCGACTAGCCCTGCCTCACCTCACCTCACTGTGCCATTGCATACCTCACTGTGCCATTGCATACCTCACTGTGCCATTGCATACCTCACTGTGCCCCTGCATGCCTCACTGTGCCATTGCATACCTCACTGTGCCATTGCATACCTCACTGTGCCATTGCATACCTCACTGTGCCCCTGCATACCTCACTGTGCCATTGCATACCTCACTGTGCCATTGCATACCTCACTGTGCCCCTGCATGCCTCACTGTGCCCCTGCATGCCTCACTGTTCCCATTGCCAGGGCTGCTGTTAGGAATCGCAGGGCCCCATACAGCCTACCTGACAGAACCCCTCCCCCCCTCCTTCCTGGACGAAAGTGACATAGATTCATCAGTCCCTTTCTTTGCAGCCTCAGCAGCACAGACTAATGAATAGGAAACGTTGTGAAGCTTATTGCTCATTCACTAACTGAAGCATATTAAATACAGTTTACAATGCTTCAGTGGCGAATGGACACAGGAGTGATTGATACCAATCGCTCACTGTGTTCTTTCAGGAACGGAAGGGGCCAGCAAATTACTGGCGGCAGTGGAGAGGAGGGAAGCCAAAAATGCTGTGGGGGAAAGGGGCAAATGGGGGGCCTGGACTGCAGATGGAAGGGGCGCATGTGCTAGGACCAACCATAGGAATGACAGCTGCAATAAGACACAGCTGGCCCTCCTGCTCAGCAGGTGCCTAGGCCCCCCTTTTGAACTGATGGAGCCTGGGCCCAGTACAGGAGGGCTGGCTGTACTGCCTTATCAGCGGCCCTGCCCATTGCATACCTCACTGTGCCCCTACATGCCTCACTGTTACATTGCATACCTCACTGTGCCCCTCAACGATCACTTACCTTATCCCTGACATGTAGAATCTCAGTCAGACCGCGGCCATCCATTTTTCAAAAGCCGCGCCTCCTCCTCGTGCTGTTCTGTGATAGGCGGAAACACTCAGCTTCCCAGCAGACACTCT
Organism: Rana muscosa; assembly: GCA_029206835.1. Taxonomy (NCBI): domain Eukaryota; kingdom Metazoa; phylum Chordata; class Amphibia; order Anura; family Ranidae; genus Rana; species Rana muscosa. The sequence goes on along the minus strand of CM055125.1, from coordinate 398,217,727 downwards.
GTTCAGTGTTCCGCCTATCACAGATGCCCTCTCATCCAAGGCCAAGGACGAGAGGGCATCCGTGATAGGTGAAACCCTGAACAGAGGCTCTGCTGGGAAAATGAGTTTTCCGCCTATCACGGAACAGCACGAGGAGGAGGCGCGGCTTTTGAAAAATGGACGGCCGCGGTCTGACTGGAGATTCTGCATGTCAGGTACCGGCGTATAAGACGACCTCCGACTTTTGAGAAGATTTTCATGGGTTAAAAAGTCGTCTTATACGCCGGAAAATACGGTAGATATCATAATGCTTCTTGTTGTAAACAATAGATATTTTGAAAGGACAAAACTCCATTCCTGTATAGTAACATTGCAAATTTTTGATGCATCAGAGAGGAGAAATGTGAAAAAGTTAAGAATAGATGATAAAAAGGTTTGAAGCTGAGAGCTTCATTTAGGCCTAGATAATTGAGAGCATTTAAATTAGAGATCCATTTGGCCTCGCGTTGAAGAAGGGTTTTGTCAAAGTCCCCACCTCTGATGGTTTGGGCCACATGTTCTAGGGCAAAGAAGTGCATACATGAGTCAGCAAAGCCATGATGAAGGCCCATGCAGGGGAGGGCTGGGCCAGGGGGCAGGGTGGCAATTGCCTCCCAGGCCGCCCTAACTTATGTTCAAAATGGCCGGCAGCCGCTGTCCGCTACCATTTTCTTTTTTAATCTGGTCTAGGAAGTCGGGCCGGGGGCATGGCCATGGCGGCCGACCACTAGCTGTTGCATTCCGGGAGTTGTAGTCCGCACTCAAGCTTCTGGTGGGTGGAAAACACAGCAGTGCAGAGGAAACTACAACTCCCTGGGACCGGATTCTTGGAAGCAGGCAGAGGCAGGGCGTGCCAGGGAGTCGGGGCGCAGGGCTAGGCGCTGGCTGCAACTTGACCCCAGGATCAGGAGCGTTACCCCCCAGGAAACCATGGCGTGCAAGGACCTGCTGAGCTGAGATCGCTGAGGTGAGAGACCCTGACACCCCTAGCTGACCCCCCATCTCCCCCCCATACACCCCATGTAACCTGCCCCAGTGATCAGGCTGCATTGATGGGCACTGGAGTTGGCTGCACTGATGGGCACTGGTGAGGCTGCATTGAAAAAACAGGTGGGCCATGGATGGTGAGCTGATTCGGCGGTTCAATGGGCCACTTGACTGGACTTGCCCCCCAGGCCTAAGGCCGCCAGCCCTCCCCTGGGCCCATGTGTCTGCTGATTTCCATTTTTTTACCCAAAACCAAAGAGACATGGTCCTTGATCCTATCGAAAAAGTGTTGTTTCGTCTTGCCAATGTAGAAGGCTGAGCATTTGCAAATCATAATATATACAATGCCCACCGATTGGCATGTCACCAAAAAGTTGGGTTTATACAGTCGACCATCGGGCAGGAGAATACTGCTCGATGAAAGAATGTAACGACAACATTTACACTTATGGCAAGGTCTGCTCCCCAGAGATTTAGGTACTAAACTCTTATGCCGCATACACACGACCGTTTTTCACGACGTTAAAAATGCCATTTTTTAAATTGGGCATTAAAAACGATTGTGTGTAGGCTCCAGAGCATTTTTAACGACGTGAAAAATGGCCTAAAAAAAATGAGAACCTGCTCTATTTTTTCACGTCGTTTTTCACGTCGTTTTTTTTAACGACGTGATAAACGGTAGTGTGTATGCTTTTACAAGGGGGAAAAAAACGTGCATGCTCAGAATCAAGTGTAGCGGGTATTTGAATTTAGGGGAGGCATCTGGGTAGTAGTGTAACCCAGATGCACTGATTGTTAGGGAAATTGGGACGATTTGTTGTTCATGGAGGACTCTGTGGTGTGAGGTTCCCTTCGGCCTGTGGGTGGCGTTGTCGCCCTGGGCCGGGGTTGAACCCTCACTGCAGTACCGTACCCTTTTTGTCCTCTTCCGGTGGCTGTATCGCAGGGCGGGGAACCTGTGGTGACGCTGAGGGAGAGGAGATAAGAGGAGGCGGATGCCCGTAACACGGGGTCAGAGTCGGAGGTCAGAGTCGCGCCCAGGCACCTTCAGCCTGGGTGCCGGCGTTCCGGGGTTCCGGGCCCAGGTGCCCTTGACCTGGCCGGAGCGGGAGATGGAGTCCATCCCAGGCACCTTTAGTCTGGGGTGAGGTACTATTGAGGAGGCCTGGGGCCCGGTACCTTCGACTGGGTCCCGCAAGGGTGGAGGAATCCGAGGGGGCCCTAAAGCCTTGGGTGCCCGAGTCTAAGATGAGGAGGCCAGGGGCCTCTGGTAACTCTCTTGGATGGATGTCTTCCCTCTGACAGGGGCTGCCCTTAGCGAAGGTAATTCATTCTCTGTTCTACACAGTCGGTGGCAGCGGCTGTGCGTCATTACCGTTGGTGACATCACAATGGTTGGTTCTATCTAAGGATTGTGCCTCGACCTACTCCCCACCTATACTGAACTGTTCTTTGGTCACAACCTGTCTGTGCTTAGTGACGATTTATTGCTGTTGGAGAATAAATAAGAGTTGGACCTTTTTCAGTGGTGTGGAACTCCAGTTACTGGGAGCAGAGGGGGTCATTTACAGAGAAGACTTGGCTCTGAGTTATGCACACGACCCGATGGTAAAATAGGTTCTGGCCTTCACCTCTACCCAAAAGAGGACATGGGCCGTGGTGTATCTCATCCCTCCTCCCATACTCCTCCCTAGACAAGACAACAAGCCGAAAAGAAGAAGAAGGGGTGAGAGGGGTGAGGTCGCTACACAAGTGATGAGACGGGAGCGCTCGTTCTGGTAAAACTAGCATTCGTAATGGAGAGAGCACATTCGTCACGCTGTAACGGACTGAAAAGCACGAGGCTGAAAAGCGCGAATCGTCGCTCAACAAACTTTTACTAACATGAAGGGTGGCGCCATCCGAATGGAATTTCCCCTTTATAGTGCCGTCATACGTGTTGTACGTCACCGCGCATTTTTTTAATGAACGTGTGTAGGCAAGGCAGGCTTGAGAGGAAACAAGAAAAATCACGTCGAGAAAAACGTCGTTTTTGAAAATGACATTAAAAACGATCGTGTGTACGCGGCATTAGAGGAGAAGTGGCTATGGACCATCGAGTCTTTAAGTGATTTGGGCCTATGGAATGTGATTTCAAGATGGTCTTTACGATGTTTGGAGACCAAAGGGTCCCCCAAAAGCAGATGCCAGTGTTTTTCTAGCAGGTTACGCATCTGGCGATGGTGACCCGAAAAACGGGTAATTAACCTCAAATCGTTATTGATTTTGTTTTTTTTTAGGGCCATGGATAAGGGGCTTACGATCCAGATGTTTGGCTCTCAAATATGCCTTTTTGAGGCAACGCCTGCTGTACCCTCAGAGGGTTTTAGCCTCTGTTTCAAAATCTTGACTCTTACTGCAGTTTCGCTTTAGCCTAAGATATTGTCCGAAGGGAATACTGGCTATTAGAGGGTCTGGATGGGAGCTGGCTGCATGAAACAGAGAGTTCCCTGCTGATGGTTTACGGTACAGGGTAGTGCCGATGGTTCCTTGAGAACAGGGGAGGGCTGGGCCAGGGGGCAGGGTGGCAATTGCCTCCCAGGCCGCCCTAACTTATGTTCAAAATGGCCGGCAGCCGCTGCCCGCCTGTGTCGGCGGCCTTGTGTAGTGTGTTGCGGTGTTGGTTAAAGAGAGAGTGATTACAGAGAGAGAGAGAGAGACAGACAGTGTCATTTATATTGAGTTAGATAGAGCAGGCAGGCGAGTCAGTTAGCTGCAGTTACAGTATGTAGAGGATATATATGCATCCTAGGTGTTGTGTATATATTTATACACTGTATTCAGTTTAGCTAGATCCGTTCCTGGTTTTCTCTATACTGTGACAGGCAGGCAGGTGATTGTGATAGCTGCAGTATTTTCACTTAGTGTACTGTGTGCTTTGCACAGTGTGCACCTAAAGCTACCTGAATACAATTGGTGGTGTTCTCATACAAATACCACAGGCAGGGAGCTGCAGTATTTTCAGTTAGTGTACTGTGTCCTCTGCACAGTGTGCAACTAAAGCTAACTGAAGACAATTGCTGGTGTTCTCATACTAATAATACTACAGGCAGGCAGTTGATTCTGTTAGCTGCAGTATAATCAGTATATATATACATCCCAGCTTTGTGCAGCTACATCTCCCTGCAGGCCATTAGTATGTCTGGAAGGCAAACAAGGAGAGGCAGACAGTCACAAGCCAATAAAAGAGGGCAAGCAGGCTCTGTGTCTAGAGGCAACAGTGCTGGTCGTGGACACGGTGCATTGTCATCAGCACGTGGCCGTGGGACACGCTTGTCCTTTTTTTCGGCAGCTGGACGTGTTCAGTCGCAACATGCCGAAGACTTGGTAGAGTGGATGACCAAGCCGTCCTCATCCTCCTCATCCTCTCTCACCCAGGCTCAGGGTACTTTGTCTGGCAAAGCAGCTGTCAAAGCGTCCTCTTCCCTCAGCTCAATGGCATCAGTCACTCCTTCCCTAGCCCCACCATGTCCTCCTGAGGAGTCCCCCGAACTGTTTGAGCACAGTGTTGGGTACATGCTCCAGGAGGATGCAGTGGCGTCACTAGGGTTGGTGTCACCCGGTGCGAAAAAAAATGGTGTCACCCCCCAACAACTATAGTCCCCCCTCAGTACAGACCCCCCTCCACTAACTACAGACCCCACTCCCACAGTATAGATCCCTTCCCTCAGTACAAACCTTCTCCACTAAGTACAGACTCTCCGCCATCAATATAGACCCGCCTCCCTCAGTATGAACCCCCACCTCAGTGCAGACCGCTCCATCAGTACAGACACCCCCACCTCAGTGCAGACCCCCTCAGTTACAGACACCCCCCCTCAGTTACAGACACCCCTCGTACAGACACCCCCCTCAGTACAGACACCCCCCTCAGTACAGACACCCCCCTCAGTAACAGACACCCCCTCGTACAGACTCCCCCTCGTACAGACTCCCCCTCGTACAGACCACCCCTCAGTTACAGACACCCCCTCAGTTACAGACATCCCTCGTACAGACACCCCCCTCAGTACAGACACCCCCCTCAGTACAGACACCCCCTCATACAGACTCCCCCTCGTACAGACCACCCCTCAGTTACAGACACCCCCTCAGTTACAGACACCCCCTCAGTTAAAGACCCCCCCTCAGTTAAAGACCCCCCCTCAGTTACAGACACCCCCCTCAGTTACAGACACCCCCCTCAGTACATACACCCCCCTCAGTACATACACCCCCCTCAGTACAGACACCCCCTCAGTACAGACACCCCCACCTCAGTACAGACCGCTCCATCAGTACAGACACCCCCACCTCAGTGCAGACCTCCTCAGTTACAGACACCCTGCTCAGTTACAGACACCCCCCACAGTACCAGACACCCCTCGTACAGACACCCCCTCAGTTACAGACACCCCCCTCAGTACAGACACCCCCCTCAGTACAGACACCCCCTTGGTACCAGACCCCCCTCAGTACAGACACCCCCTCAGTTACAGCCCCCCTGGTGCAAACTCCCCCTAGTGCAGACCCCAGCAGTACAGACACCCCCTCCCCCCATCAGTAAAGATGCCCCCCTTACCTTACAGACCTCAGAACAGAGCGGCAGATACACACAGCGGTGTGTCTCTCGAGCGCGGGCTCCTCCTCCTCCTCTGTGGATGTAAACAGAGAGGAGGCAGAGGGGGCGGCGGCTTCCTTCCGCTCCGCTGAGGGACACAGCCGCAGCGTGAGCCTAAGGCACAGGGCAGCGGGCAATGTCAGTGTGGTGCCGCTGCGCTACCCACGGGTGTCACCCCTCTGGTGGGTGTCACCCGGGTGCGGCCCGCCCCCCCCCCGCACCTGGCTAGCAACGCTAGTGCGTGTCGTCACATCATCACAGTGCAGTGTGATGATGTGACAGGCTGAGTCGCTCGCTGGCTCTGTAGGGTAGGGAGGAGGATTGGAATTTAGGAATAGGAAGAATAAGGAGCCGGAGGACACACACCAGGCACGGCTGCGGCGCTGGAGGTGTTGTTCCAGGCTTCCAGCCCAGCGGGGTGAAATTAATCAATGAATGGGTCAGCTGTAAAAAAATAAAAAATAACATTTAAAAAAATTATAAAAAAAAATAAAAAAAAATAATAAAAAATAAAAATAAAAATAAAAAAGGGAGGGTGTCACCCCTCTAGCGGGTGTCACCCGGGGGCGGACCGCACCCCCCGCACCCCCCTAGCAACGCCTCTGGGAGGATGCCCAGCGTTTTGAAGGCTCCGATGATGGAACCCAGCTAGAGGAAGGCAGTAACGTCAGCCCAGAGAGAGGGGGTGCCCAACAAGGACAGCTATCTGGCAGTCATGTTCCCCAAGCTGCAGCATACTGCCAAATTGGCTCCAGTGATGAGGAGGGAGGGGATGATGAGGTCACTGACTCCACATGGGTGCCTAATAGGAGAGAGGAGGGGGAGGAGGAGGAGGCACATCTCCAACGAGGCAGGATGCCCTCCAGGGGCCAGCTTAAGGGCAGCCAACCGACTGCATCACACCGCAGTGTTCCGCATGTGCAGGGTGCTGCTGTCTCTGCGCGTTATTCCAAAAGTTCTTTGGCGTGGGGCTTTTTTGAGACGAGTGCATCAGATCACAGTGCTGCTGTTTGCAACATATGTCTGTCTCAAGCGTATCTCCCGTGGCCAAAACATCAGCCACTTGGGCACCACATACTTGTCCAGACATATGTTGACCTGCCATGCAGTTCGTTGGCAAGCCTACCTTAAAGACCCACACCAAAGAACAAAGCGGACCTCTCCTTGCACCGCATCAGCTGGGATCTCCAACCCCACTATACATTCAGTCCTCTCAGAAACCTGCACTGAGAGGAATGAAGGTGTATGTAGCGCCCATCCCAAATGGTTGGGACGCTATTTAAATTTAGAGGGATGTCTGAGCCAGTAGTTGGGCTCAGATGGTTCATAATTACACTTAAATTTGCCTCTGTCTCAGTTATGGTTTGCCTGGTAATGATTTCCCTTTTTGCCTGTAGGTGGCGTTACCACCTCAGGCACCTGTTGGAACACGGGCAGATCATGGTACATTGAGTGGCCCCTCTCGGCAGTGGTATAGTGGGAGTGGTCAACCCGCTGTGCCTGCTGGGAGGGGATACTTAAGGGGCAGACGCCATTGATTGTGGTTCGTTCGCGCGCGCCCCGCAGCCCTCTGGGCGCGAGGTGTGTGTGTGTGTGGTCCCGATCTTGGGGCCACGTTGGCCCGAGGCTGCATCGCTTCTTAGTAGGCCCCACTTGTCTGGCTGGGGCCTATATCCAGAGAAGGGATCCAAAGCTTTCCATTCAAAGGGGGAGGAAAAATCTTAGCGAGGACGTCCAGGGGAAGATCTGCCCCGGAGGAGACCGGCACAATACTGCTGTCTCGGGAGAGGCCTGGCAACTTCAGTAAGGAGGGATCCATTATGCTACAAGCCCTACAGTTCGCCGGATCGGCTTAAAGGTTCTTAAAACTGTACGGCTGGAAGTTTGGGACTTTGAAATCCTGTGGCAGAGGGTTCCTGGACTATCCAATTGATTACTTTAACACAAGTCTGTGGCAGAGACCCAACTCATCTTGGGCAGTCTGTGGCAGAGACTGTCCTGTTGCTGATTCGTGAGTCATCCCGGCTGCTAGGCCATGTGAGAGGGGACTATCCGGGTGACCAATATCCACTCCAACATTGAGAGTGGTGAGTGACTTTAAACTTCTACCTTTGTCAACTTTTAGTGGCGAGTGCCTGAACCTTCTCCTGCTCTTCTATACCTTCTACTTCTCAACGTTTACTGCATATGGAAAAATAAAGCCTAATGCCGCGTACACACGATCATTATTCACGGCGGTTAAAAAAACGTAGTGAATAATGACATTAAAAACGAGGGAACGGCTTGTTCCCCACACACGGTCGTTTTTCACGTCATTTTTTCTCTTGACGAGAAAAACGACTGTCTGTGGGCTCCGCGGCAGTGTTTCCCTATGGGAAAACTGCCACGGGAAACATGTCGAAAAAAACAATGAGAAAAAATTTTCTCTGCGTTTTTAATGCCGTTTTTCTCGTCGAAAAAAACGGCAAAAAGCCCACAAACGATCGTTTTTCTCGTCGAAAGGAAAAAATTTTGTTTTTCTCGACGAGAAAAACGGCCGTGTGTACGCGGCATAACTGTTTGAGGTTTTACATTGGTGTGGACATTGCACTACTACAGACTTTCCTCCCCGGACAACGCCGCTGAAGAGGTAACGTGCAAAACCCAAAACTAATCAGCGGCCCTGAAGATGGTATTGCTACATGTAGAATTAGGTGTGTCACAGCCAAGTACTTGCGGCCACTCTGCTAGCAGTACACCGACGTCCGATTCTAGCAGGCAAATTCCCCTGCCCCAGCTGCTGGACCGTCGAAAGAAGTTCACTCCCAGCCATCCACATGCCCAGCGGTTGAATGCTAGCTTGGCTAAATTGCTAGCGCTTCAACTGCTGCCTTTTCAGTTGGTAGACTCGGCCCCCTTCCGTGAGTTTGTGGAATGTGCGGTTCCTCAGTGGCAGGTTCCCAAACGCCACTTTTTCTCACAGAAGGCTATTCCGGCTCTCTACCGGCATGTGGAAGGCAATGTCTTGGCCTCGCTGGACAGGGCGGTCAGCGGTAAGGTGCATATTACCGCTGACTCATGGTCCAGCAGGCATGGACAGGGACGTTACCTTTCTTTCACGGCCCATTGGGTCACTCTTTTGGCAGCTGGGAAGGATGCAGGACAAGGTGCAGTAGTGTTGGAGGTTGTTCCACCGCCACGCCTCCAAAATGCTACTACTGGTTGTGACACACCTCTCTCCTCCACCCCCTCCTCTTCTTCTTCCTCCATGGCCTCTTCCTGTGGTTTGTCCTCTGAACCAGCGGTGCTCCGTAGGCGTTCAATGGGCTACGCAAGTACGCAGGCAAAAAGATGTCATGCGGTGCTTGAGCTGGTGTGCTTGGGGGACAGGAGCCACACTTCTGTCAGCTCTGCAGGGGCAGGCTCAGAGGTGGTTGACGCCATGCCAGCTTAAGCCAGGAATGGTGGTTTGCGACAATGGCACCAACCTCCTCTCCGCCCTCCGACAGGGACAACCGACCCATGTGCCCTGTTTGACTCACGTCCTTAACCTGGTGGTGCAGCGGTTCTTGGGCAGGTACCCGGGCTTACAGGATGTCCTGAGGCAGGCCAGGAAAGTCTGTGTGCATTTCCGCCGGTCATATAATACCAGTGCTCGGCTGGCTGACCTGCAAAAGGAAATTAACCTACCCAAGAACCGCCAAATCTGTGATATGCCCACCAGGGGGAACTCAGCGTTGGCAATGCTGCAACAACAGCACACGCAGCAGAGAGCCATCAATGAGTATCTGTGCCAATATGGCACCAGGACAGGGTCAGGGGAGCTCGTTTTTTTTCTCCACGCCAGTGGGCCATGATCAGGGATGCATGCACTGTCCTGGCACCATTTGAGGAGGCCACGAGGATGGTGAGCAGTGACAGTGCATGCATCAGTGACACTGTACCTCTTGTCCACCTGTTGGAGCATACGCTGCGTGGAATAATGGACAGGGCACTTGAGGCAGAACAGAGGGAGGAAGAGGAGGACTTCCTTACCTCTCAAGGCCCCCTTTACCCAGACAGTGTTCCTGCTGGCCCGCCTATCACACAGGAAGAGGACGAGGAGGAGGAGGAAGAGGAGGAGGAGGATTGTGTCAGCATGGAGGTGGAGCCTAGCACTCAGCATCAGCATCAGTCTTCAAGGGATCAGTTACAGTCCCAAGACACCCATGGACTTGTACGTGGCTGGGAGGAGGTGGCTGCGGATCATGTCGTCCTGAGTGACCCAGAGGACTCCGCACCGAATGCCTCAGCAAACTTACGCTGCATGGCCTCCCTGATCCTGCAAAGTCTGCGGAAGGATCCTTGTATTCTTGCTATCAAGGAGAGGGATCATTACTGTCTGGCAACCCTCCTTGATCCACGTTACAAGGGTAAGGTTGCGGACCTTATCTTGCCGTCGCAGAGGGAGCAGAGGATGAGACAACTCCGGGAGGCCTTGCAGAAAGGTTTGTGCAACACGTTTCCAGAGACTGGGAGGTTACAAATTCCTGGTCCTGGACAACGTGTTGCTGAGGCTTCGGGCAGTCAAAGAAGGAGCGGTGGGGAAGGTGGCCGTCTGACTGATGCGTTCAGACAATTTTTTAGTCCGCAGCCCCAAAGTATGATCGGTTCCAGCAACCATCGCCAGCGTCTGATATACATGGTTCAGGAATACCTAGGGGCAAGGTCAGACTTGGACACCTTCCCCACCGAAAATCCTCTGGCTTACTGGGTCTTGAGGATGGATCACTGGCTAGAGCTTGCACAGTATGCAATTGAGCTACTGGCCTGTGCTGCATCCAGTGTTCTTTCGGAACGCACATTCAGTGCTGCTGGAGGATTTGTCACGGATCACAGGGTGCGCCTGTCCACCGACTTGGTCAATCGACTGACTTTGATCAAGATGAACCAGTCTTGGATCACCACCAGCTACCAAGCACCTGATGCGGATGTAACCGAATATTTTTTTTTTAAATGTCAGATCCCTTCAAGACTGCCTATGCTGATGCTGAGTGACTATCCTGTTATGCTCAGTGACTATCCTATTCCTCCTCAATGATCATACTGATAGGTTGTAAGAACATTTTTGGTTCTGGGTGCCGCCACCAGTGCCTAAGGCCCAATTTTTCTGCCCCTGTTTAACAGGGGCGTGTAATTACAATTTTTGATGCAATACTTTGCAGCAGGGCTCATTCCTGCGCTCCAACTAGAGTATCTGTGAGGGGTTGCAGTGTTGTGGCACCAGTGCCTAAGGCACAATTTTTATTCCCCTGTTCAACAGGGGCATGCAATTACAATTCTTGATCTAATATTTCACAGCTGGGCCTATTCCTGCACCCACCAAGAGCAACTGTGAGGGCTTACAGTGTTGGGGCAACACCAACACCTAAGGGCCAAATTTCGGCAGGCCCCTACTTTCAAAATCCAACTTACAAACGACTCCTACTTGCAAACGGAAGGAGACAACAGGAAGTGAGAGGAAATATACCCCTAGGAAGGGAAATTCTCTCCTGTAAGAGTTAATATGGGAAAAAGGTGTCTCCTCTACACTGATGATTTATCACCAATCCTTGTTTCACTGTGTAGCAGGGTGCTAAATTTAGGGGAAGTGTTTGGGTGGTCACTTCTGCATTTAACTCCCTTTCCCCATGTTCAGGTTCCTGCACAAACAAACATCTCTTTTTTTCTTTTCCAAATATTTTTTAGATAGTTTCTGGAATAGGTCTATGTTGACTCAGGCTTGAGAGACATAGGTTTGCTCCAGACACTGGGGACCAGTGTCTATTTAGTGGGGGGAGTGTGTAGCGGGGTGCTAAATTTAGGAGAAGTGTTTGGGTGGTAGTTATACCCAAACACTCCAATTGTTAGAGTTCTTGCAACCATTTTTGTCTGCAGGGAGAGTATTGGTGTATATTTCCCTGTGGCCTGCAGGTGGCGCTGCCATACTGGGCCAGGGTCGAACCGCTAATCCAGTGCTGTCCCTTGTGTGTCCCCTCTCGGCAGCCGTACGGTGGGTGTGGTAGGCCTGCTGTGCATGCTGAGAGAGGATATAAAAGGGCAGACGCTGCCTGTTCAGGGTTCGTTGTCGGGGGGTCCTACCCCAGGGTGTGTGTTCCTGTCCGTCCTGGGCACCGTTGGCCCAGGGGCGGAGGTCAGTGGATCAGTTCCAGGCACCATTAGTCCTGGGGCTGCAACAAAGGCCTGGGCCCAGCACCTTCGGCTGGAGCCCACTGAGGATCGAGGAGTCTCAGGGTGCCGCCTTGCGAGGTGACCCGTATCCTAGATGAGGAGGCCGGGGGAGGAACCGTTCTGAGGGACTGGTGCAGAAGTCACGGTGAAGGAAGGGTCCCGGTAACTCTCTGGAGGGATGTCTTCTCCTTAATAGAGGCCAAGTTCACCAGGTCTGTGGCAGAGACCAAGTTCATCAGGTATGTGGCAGAGACCAAGTTCATCAGGTCTGTGGCAGAGACCAAGTTCATCAGGTCTGTGGCAGAGACCAAGTTCACCGGGTCTGTGGCAGAGACCAAGTTCACCAGGTCTGTGGCAGAGACCAAGTTCATCAGGTCTGTGGCAGAGACCAAGTTCACCGGGTCTGTGGCAGAGACCAAGTTCACCAGGTCTGTGGCAGAGACCAAGTTCATCAGGTCTGTGGCAGAGACCAAGTTCACCAGGTCTGTGGCAGAGACCAAGTTCACCAGGTCTGTGGCAGAGACCAAGTTCATCAGGTCTGTGGCAGAGACCAAGTGTAAAGTTTGAGTACCATATCGGCTGCTAGTCCCAAGCTAGGGAGACTATCCAAATGGGCTGAGTCTGCTTGAGAATCGGAGCAGTGAATTGGGTTACGTTTGTGCCTGGACCTCTTCCACACCTTAAGCTGTCCTGTCCTCCCTCCAATCTTTTCTGTCAGAGACTGTGTTTTACAAGAGAATAAACTCTACGTTGGAGTTTCAGCTGGTGTGGACATTCAAGTTACTGTGGGGATACAAGGACTTGTCTTTATTTAATATAGAGGTGAGAAACATTCTCTGGCTATCTGACTGTGGAGGACCCATCAACAACACCGCTCAACCTCTTCACACAGGAGGGTACGGGCTTGTGGTGCGGTGTGCCCCTCTATTCCTGCGAGGAGCCTAACAAGGCAGGTAAAAGAGGGGTGGGTGCGCTACACGTGGGGGCTCGAGTCCGGGATTTCCACAGCAGAAGAAGCCCAGAGTTTGGACTTTGTTCCCCTGTGAAGCTCCGTGGAGGTTGGCCATCTTTGAAGAAAGTAACTGCGCCACGAGGAGAGCTAAAGCTGCGTAGTTCGTGGGCGGGCCCAAGGTGAGAAAGCCCGCGAAAATTGCAGAAAAATGGGAGGAGCCTCGCCATGTAAGGAGTTGCACATGGTGACTTTGGCGCCAGAGAGACAGTGTGCAATGGATCGGCGAGTGGGTAACATGGCGTCTAATGCCGCATGGATTCCGAGTTCAACTACCATAAACGTTACCTCCTTTGCTGCTTCTGTGACCGATACGGGGATTCGACTGAAGCCTCGGGGTCGCTACGCTCTCTATGTCTGCAGAGAGGCTGAGGCCCTTGGAGTGGTTTGTCCCGGATGGCAGGGACTGGTGGTGCATCTTAGGCCCTTCAAAAGATGTGAGCAGTGCAAGGAATTTTTATTCGAGGTGGAGCAGCCTACTGAAAAGCCTCGGGCCTTTCCGTTTGAACTGCCTTACAGGCGCCACCACTTTGGAAGAAGGATCCAGAGCCTCCGCAGTCACCCCTACGCGCACTGTCGAAGGAAGTCGTGGTTGAAAGTGTTCCAGTCGTTGAGGAACAAGAGTCGGGGAGACCGGAGGATGCTGCTTCGGTCTTTACGGAGTCCTCGCTCCCACCGCCCAAGAGGAAGGTCGGCTATGTTACAGCTTCCTGCGGCCGTGGTGGAGTCACACCCCAACGCTTGCCCGGATCGGATGCATCCATAGGAAAAAGTTCCTGACATCCTGCTTCAGCTACAAGCCGAAGTAAACCGGGGAAAGGGACCTTAGCTAAGGTCCGAAGTGTCGGGGATGCGTGGGCCAGGGACCCCAGGGCCATTGAACTTGTGAGAAGCGGTGATTCGTCATCCACGCGGAGTTACCTGCCGGCGGAGGAATGTGATAACTCCGACCTGGAGTCAGTCTCCGACCCAGGAGATGATGTGGCCATAGACGAACTGTTTGAGCGGAAGGGTTGGGATGAGATGCCACTGTCCTCGTCCCGTAGAAAAAGGGACTCACCCATAGTCACTGGGGATGCTACACCCCGGGTGGAGGCCCAGGAGCCTGAGGAGGAATCTGTCCCGTTGTCTGCCCTTCCACCACTTAAGATGCCTGCACCTGTTGCCGGGATGGGACGAGTATCATTGCAGGCCCCTATGTCTGGTCCGGAGGCAGTGAAAGTGCCTCGACACCCGGATACCATAGTTCTGCCAGGGATGGGAGATCGTGCAATCATGCCTCCGTTATCCAGGATGCAGCGGTTGTTCAACCAGAAAGTTGCGGCTAAGTATGGGTGGGAATACCCGTACTTGCCAAAGGAGTTATTGTTTGAAGTGGAGGCCTATAGAGATTGGTGGTACCCAGACTTCCTTTGGACTTATCTAAAGGTACCCCAGGCCCGTAGGTATTTTGCCTGTTCTGCCGCAGTCACTAAGCGGTATAAGGAGTGTAGGCCTTCATGGATGCTTGGCAGGCATATTCATGCTGACAGAGTGGTTATCCATCGGAAGGATAAGGACAATGTTGAGTATCACATAGACACTTTTGATGAGAACTGGAAACCATTAGTGTTGCCGCATTCACAGTACTACCTTTAAGAGACTGGACTCTTTTGTGTTTGCCTTTTTGTTACATTCCGGAGTATACTCTCCCGGAGCCCAAGGAACTTTACCCTTGCTGATGGTGTATTCTACATGCTGAAAGAGCAGGAGCTGTTGTGTTTTTTTTTCTCTCCTCTCAGAGCGCCAAAAAGACAGTGACTTTTGGGGTAGTCATAGTTCAGGGCCACAGTAAGGTTCAAGAAAGAAGAGGATTCATCTCCAAGAGAAAGAAAGACATTTTTTTTTCAGGACAAGTGTTTTTGACGGTGGCACTCCCACTAGGTGGCGGTGTTGCGAAACTTTTGCACTCCTTTTGAAGTGTGTCTTACTTTTTTAGAGGGAAAGGATTTTTCCTTCGGGGAGAATCTTTTCTCTTCTAAATGTATATAAGTTAGGATGTTAGAAATTATTGGTTGTTGTTTTTTTTTGTTTTTTTTCCCTCTGCAGGTTGACACCAGGCAAATCACTGAGTATGGGGTGGATGTAGCTATTGCAGAGGGGAGGGAAATGAAAATGAAAATGTGGTTTATGTGACATTGAGAATGTGATGTGATGTGTTTCTCTGCTCTTCTTTCACGTCTGCATTTAACTCCCTTTCCCCATGTTCAGGTTCCGGCACAAACAAACATCTCTTTTTTTCTTTTCCAAATAGTTTTTTAGATAGTTTCTGGAATAGGTCTATGTTGACTCAGGCTTGAGAGACATAGGTTTGCTCCAGACACTAGAGACCAGTGTCTATTTAGTGGGGGGAGTGTGTAGCGGGGTGCTAAATTTACGGGAAGTGTTTTGGGTGGTAGTTATACCCAAACACCCCAATTGTTAGAGTTCTTGCAACCATTTTTGTCTGCAGGGAGAGTATTGGTGTATAGTTCCCTGTGGCCTGCAGGTGGCGCTGCCATACTGGGCCAGGGTCGAACCGCTAATCCAGTGCTGTCCCTTGTGTGTCCCCTCTCGGCAGCCGTACGGTGGGTATTGTAGGCCTGCTGTGCATGCTGAGAGAGGATATAAAAGGGGCAGACGCTGCCTGTTCAGGGTTCATTATCAGGGGGTCCTACCCCAGGGTGTGTGTTCCTGTCCGTCCTGGGCACCGTTGGCCCAGGGGCGGAGGTCGGTGGATCAGTCCCAGGCACCTTTAGTCCTGGGGCTGCAACAAAGGCCTGGGCCCAGCACCTTCGGCTGGAGCCCACTCAGGATCGAGGAGTCTCAGGGTGCCGCCTTGCGAGGGGACCCGTATCCTAGATGAGGAGGCCGGGGGAGGAATCGTTCTGAGGGACTGGTGTAGAAGTCACGGTGAAGTAAGGGTCCCGGTAACTCTCTGGAGGGATGTCTTCTCCTTAATAGAGGCCAAGTTCACCAGGTCTGTGGCAGAGACCAAGTTCATCGGGTCTGTGGCAGAGACCAAGTTCATCGGGTCTGTGGCAGAGACCAAGTTCATCGGGTCTGTGGCAGAGACCAAGTTCACCAGGTCTGTGGCAGAGACCAAGTTCACCGGGTCTGTGGCAGAGAACAAGTTCATCGGGTCTGTGGCAGAGACCAAGTTCACCGGGTCTGTGGCAGAGACCAAGTTCATCGGGTCTGTGGCAGAGACCAAGTTCATCAGGTCTGTGGCAGAGACCAAGTTCACCAGGTCTGTGGCAGAGACCAAGTTCATCAGGTCTGTGGCAGAGACCAAGTTCACCAGGTCTGTGGCAGAGACCAAGTTCACCAGGTCTGTGGCAGAGACCAAGTTCACCAGGTCTGTGGCAGAGACCAAGTTCATCAGGTCTGTGGCAGAGACCAAGTTCACCAGGTCTGTGGCAGGGACCAAGTTCACCGGGTCTGTGGCAGAGACCAAGTTCACCGGGTCTGTGGCAGAGACCAAGTTCACCAAGTCTGTGGCAGAGACCAAGTTCACCAGGTCTGTGGCAGAGACCAAGTTCACCAGGTCTGTGGCAGAGACCAAGTTCACCGGGTCTGTGGCAGAGACCAAGTTCATCGGGTCTGTGGCAGAGACCAAGTTCACCAGGTCTGTGGCAGAGACCAAGTTCATCGGGTCTGTGGCAGAGACCAAGTTCATCAGGTCTGTGGCAGAGACCAAGTTCACCAGGTCTGTGGCAGAGACCAAGTTCATCAGGTCTGTGGCAGAGACCAAGTTCACCAGGTCTGTGGCAGAGACCAAGTTCACCAGGTCTGTGGCAGAGACCAAGTTCACCAGGTCTGTGGCAGAGACCAAGTTCATCAGGTCTGTGGCAGAGACCAAGTTCACCAGGTCTGTGGCAGAGACCAAGTTCACCGGGTCTGTGGCAGAGACCA
The DNA here is from genome assembly GCA_029206835.1 of Rana muscosa. Taxonomy (NCBI): domain Eukaryota; kingdom Metazoa; phylum Chordata; class Amphibia; order Anura; family Ranidae; genus Rana; species Rana muscosa. The sequence goes on along the minus strand of CM055125.1, from coordinate 398,200,952 downwards.
AGTTCACCGGGTCTGTGGCAGAGACCAAGTTCACCAGGTCTGTGGCAGAGACCAAGTTCACCAAGTAGGTGGCAGAGACCAAGTTCACCAGGTCTGTGGCAGAGACCAAGTTCACCAGGTCTGTGGCAGAGACCAAGTTCACCAGGTCTGTGGCAGAGACCAAGTTCACCAGGTCTGTGGCAGAGACCAAGTTCACCAGGTCTGTGGCAGAGACCAAGTTCACCAGGTCTGTGGCAGAGACCAAGTTCACCAGGTCTGTGGCAGAGACCAAGTTCACCAGGTCTGTGGCAGAGACCAAGTTCATCAGGTCTGTGGCAGAGAACCAAGTTCACCAGGTCTGTGGCAGAGACCAAGTTCACCAGGTCTGTGGCAGAGACCAAGTTCATCAGGTCTGTGGCAGAGAACCAAGTTCACCAGGTCTGTGGCAGAGACCAAGTTTATCAGGTCTGTGGCAGAGAACCAAGTTCACCAGGTCTGTGGCAGAGACCAAGTTCACCAGGTCTGTGGCAGAGACCAAGTTCACCAGGTCTGTGGCAGAGACCAAGTTCACCAGGTCTGTGGCAGAGACCAAGTTCACCAGGTCTGTGGCAGAGACCAAGTTCACCAGGTCTGTGGCAGAGACCAAGTTCACCAGGTCTGTGGCAGAGACCAAGTTCATCAGGTCTGTGGCAGAGAACCAAGTTCACCAGGTCTGTGGCAGAGACCAAGTTCACCAGGTCTGTGGCAGAGACCAAGTTCACCAGGTCTGTGGCAGAGACCAAGTTCACCAGGTCTGTGGCAGAGACCAAGTTCATCAGGTCTGTGGCAGAGACCAAGTTCACCAGGTCTGTGGCAGAGACCAAGTTCACCGGGTCTGTGGCAGAGACCAAGTTCACCGGGTCTGTGGCAGAGACCAAGTTCACCAAGTCTGTGGCAGAGACCAAGTTCACCAGGTCTGTGGCAGAGACCAAGTTCACCAGGTCTGTGGCAGAGACCAAGTTCACCGGGTCTGTGGCAGAGACCAAGTTCATCGGGTCTGTGGCAGAGACCAAGTTCACCGGGTCTGTGGCAGAGACCAAGTTCATCGGGTCTGTGGCAGAGACCAAGTTCATCGGGTCTGTGGCAGAGACCAAGTTCACCGGGTCTGTGGCAGAGACCAAGTTCATCAGGTCTGTGGCAGAGACCAAGTTCACCAGGTCTGTGGCAGAGACCAAGTTCACCAGGTCTGTGGCAGAGACCAAGTTCATCAGGTCTGTGGCAGAGACCAAGTTCACCAGGTCTGTGGCAGAGACCAAGTTCACCGGGTCTGTGGCAGAGACCAAGTTCACCGGGTCTGTGGCAGAGACCAAGTTCACCAAGTCTGTGGCAGAGACCAAGTTCACCAGGTCTGTGGCAGAGACCAAGTTCACCAGGTCTGTGGCAGAGACCAAGTTCACCAGGTCTGTGGCAGAGACCAAGTTCACCAGGTCTGTGGCAGAGACCAAGTTCACCAGGTCTGTGGCAGAGACCAAGTTCACCAGGTCTGTGGCAGAGACCAAGTTCATCAGGTCTGTGGCAAAGAACCAAGTTCACCAGGTCTGTGGCAGAGACCAAGTTCACCAGGTCTGTGGCAGAGACCAAGTTCATCAGGTCTGTGGCAGAGAACCAAGTTCACCAGGTCTGTGGCAGAGACCAAGTTTATCAGGTCTGTGGCAGAGAACCAAGTTCACCAGGTCTGTGGCAGAGACCAAGTTCACCAGGTCTGTGGCAGAGACCAAGTTCACCAGGTCTGTGGCAGAGACCAAGTTCACCAGGTCTGTGGCAGAGACCAAGTTCACCAGGTCTGTGGCAGAGACCAAGTTCACCAGGTCTGTGGCAGAGACCAAGTTCATCAGGTCTGTGGCAGAGAACCAAGTTCACCAGGTCTGTGGCAGAGACCAAGTTTATCAGGTCTGTGGCAGAGAACCAAGTTCACCAGGTCTGTGGCAGAGACCAAGTTCACCAGGTCTGTGGCAGAGACCAAGTTCACCAGGTCTGTGGCAGAGACCAAGTTCACCAGGTCTGTGGCAGAGACCAAGTTCACCAGGTCTGTGGCAGAGACCAAGTTCATCAGGTCTGTGGCAGAGAACCAAGTTCACCAGGTCTGTGGCAGAGACCAAGTTCATCAGGTCTGTGGCAGAGAACCAAGTTCACCAGGTCTGTGGCAGAGACCAAGTTCATCAGGTCTGTGGCAGAGACCAAGTTCACCAGGTCTGTGGCAGAGACCAAGTTCACCAGGTCTGTGGCAGAGACCAAGTTCACCAGGTCTGTGGCAGAGACCAAGTTCACCAGGTCTGTGGCAGAGACCAAGTTCACCAGGTCTGTGGCAGAGACCAAGTTCACCGGGTCTGTGGCAGAGACCAAGTTCACCAAGTCTGTGGCAGAGACCAAGTTCACCAGGTCTGTGGCAGAGACCAAGTTCACCAGGTCTGTGGCAGAGACCAAGTTCATCAGGTCTGTGGCAAAGAACCAAGTTCACCAGGTCTGTGGCAGAGACCAAGTTCACCAGGTCTGTGGCAGAGACCAAGTTCATCAGGTCTGTGGCAGAGAACCAAGTTCACCAGGTCTGTGGAAGAGACCAAGTTTATCAGGTCTGTGGCAGAGAACCAAGTTCACCAGGTCTGTGGCAGAGACCAAGTTCACCAGGTCTGTGGCAGAGACCAAGTTCACCAGGTCTGTGGCAGAGACCAAGTTCACCAGGTCTGTGGCAGAGACCAAGTTCACCAGGTCTGTGGCAGAGACCAAGTTCACCAGGTCTGTGGCAGAGACCAAGTTCATCAGGTCTGTGGCAGAGAACCAAGTTCACCAGGTCTGTGGCAGAGACCAAGTTTATCAGGTCTGTGGCAGAGAACCAAGTTCACCAGGTCTGTGGCAGAGACCAAGTTCACCAGGTCTGTGGCAGAGACCAAGTTCACCAGGTCTGTGGCAGAGACCAAGTTCACCAGGTCTGTGGCAGAGACCAAGTTCACCAGGTCTGTGGCAGAGACCAAGTTCATCAGGTCTGTGGCAGAGAACCAAGTTCACCAGGTCTGTGGCAGAGACCAAGTTCATCAGGTCTGTGGCAGAGACCAAGTTCACCAGGTCTGTGGCAGAGACCAAGTTCACCAGGTCTGTGGCAGAGACCAAGTTCACCAGGTCTGTGGCAGAGACCAAGTTCATCAGGTCTGTGGCAGAGAACCAAGTTCACCAGGTCTGTGGCAGAGACCAAGTTCATCAGGTCTGTGGCAGAGACCAAGTTCACCAGGTCTGTGGCAGAGACCAAGTTCACCAGGTCTGTGGCAGAGACCAAGTTCACCGGGTCTGTGGCAGAGACCAAGTTCATCGGGTCTGTGGCAGAGACCAAGTTCACCAGGTCTGTGGCAGAGACCAAGTTCACCGGGTCTGTGGCAGAGACCAAGTTCATCGGGTCTGTGGCAGAGACCAAGTTCATCAGGTCTGTGGCAGAGACCAAGTTCATCAGGTCTGTGGCAGAGACCAAGTTCACCAGGTCTGTGGCAGAGACCAAGTTCACCAGGTCTGTGGCAGAGACCAAGTTCACCAGGTCTGTGGCAGAGACCAAGTTCACCAGGTCTGTGGCAGAGACCAAGTTCACCGGGTCTGTGGCAGAGACCAAGTTCACCAAGTCTGTGGCAGAGACCAAGTTCACCAGGTCTGTGGCAGAGACCAAGTTCACCAGGTCTGTGGCAGAGACCAAGTTCACCAGGTCTGTGGCAGAGACCAAGTTCACCAGGTCTGTGGCAGAGACCAAGTTCACCAGGTCTGTGGCAGAGACCAAGTTCACCAGGTCTGTGGCAGAGACCAAGTTCACCAGGTCTGTGGCAGAGACCAAGTTCACCAGGTCTGTGGCAGAGACCAAGTTCATCAGGTCTGTGGCAGAGAACCAAGTTCACCAGGTCTGTGGCAGAGACCAAGTTCACCAGGTCTGTGGCAGAGACCAAGTTCATCAGGTCTGTGGCAGAGAACCAAGTTCACCAGGTCTGTGGCAGAGACCAAGTTTATCAGCAGAGACCAAGTGTAAAGTTTGAGTACCAAATCGGCTGCTAGTCCCAAGCTAGGGAGACTATCCGAATGGGCTGAGTCTGCTTGAGAATCGGAGCAGTGAATTGGGTTACGTTTGTGCCTGGACCTCTTCCACACCTTAAGCTGTCCTGTTCTCCCTCCAACCTTTCCTGTCAGAGACTGTGTTTTACAAGAGAATAAACTCTATGTTGGAGTTGCAGCTGGTGTGGACATTCAAGTTACTGTGGGGATACAAAGACTTGTCTTTATTTAATATAGAGGTGAGAGACATTCTCTGGCTGTCTGACTGTGGAGGACCCATCAACAACACCGCTCAACCTCTTCACACAGGAGGGTACGGGCTTGTGGCGCGGTGTGCCTCTCTATTCCTGCGAGGAGCCGAACAAGGCAGGTAAAAGAGGGGTGGGTGCGCTACAACTAAAAACCCAAAATTTAAAAAAAACAGTTGTCATTGGGACGTAAAGTGAGGTGAAATGTTCTGAACAGTGGCACAGACAGCAAAACAAATGTTACAGGGGTGATAACCCTTCCCTATGTTTTCCAAAAAGCTTAAAAATAGATTTTTTTGGCTGGAGCTACACTTAAACAATGTACCTGTTCCAAATTACAAACAGATTCTACATAAGAACAAACCTACAGTCCCTGTCTTGTATGCACCGCCTGTATACGGCTGTTCAGAGTATATAGGGACTTTTTTTAATTTGTGTGCGGGGTTCCCCTTAATATCCATACAAGACCCAAAGGGGCTGGTAATGGGCTGGGGGGTACCCATGCCATTTTTCTCAATGATTTTCATCCATATTGCCGGGACCAGACATTACATTAAAGCCGCAAGCAGTTTTAAATGGCTTTTATTCCTTTAGAAATTACATTTTGTGCAGGGACAGTTCTAAACATGGGAAAATGCGCCACTTCACAGGCATACTATAGACACCCCCCAGGTACGATATTTAAAGGAATATTTCACTTTTATTTTTTCACTTTAAGCATTATTAAAATCACTGCTCCCGAAAAAACTGCAGTTTTTAAACTTCTTTTTGCATTGATACATGTCCCCTGGGGCCGGACCCGGGTCCCCAAACCCTTTTTAGGACAATAACTTGCATATTAGCCTTTAAAATTAGCACTTTTGATTCCAAACGTTCGAATCCCATCGACTTTAAAGGGGTTCGATAGTTCGCGCAAACTTTCGGTCCGTTCGCAGGTTCTGGTGCGAACCGAACCGGGGGGGAGGGGTGTTCGTCTCATCACTACTAGAGGGACTGAAAGGAGAGGGGCCTCTGGGAAGTTGGTCTCAGTGGGATAGTAAGTAATAACTATTAGTCTCACATATGACAAAATGCCTAAAAATTGTTCCCAATTGTCCAAAAAAATATTTTTGGGGGAAAATGTATCGGGTGATAGATAAGGAAACTCCTTTCTCTAGGAGAGGCGCCACATTCAGGGCAAGGAAATGTCTATCGAGAGGCAACATGAATTTCATGTGTTGCATTTGTAGCGACCTCACCCACTTCACCTGCCTTCGGCTTCCCGCAGGTAGAGAGGGCACACCACGCCACAAGCCCGTACCCTCCTGTGTAAAGAGGTTGAGCGGTGTTGTTAGCGGATCTCCACGGCCAGAAACCAGAATCCTCCAGAGAATGATTCTCACCTCTACAATAGACAGAGATAAGTTCTTGTCACCCCCCAGTGACTTGAATGTCCACACCAGCTGCAACTCCAACGCAAAGTTTATTTTCTCTTTGCAAATAACAGTCTCTGATAGGAAAAGGGGTTAGAGTACACTCTCGCGGGACTGCGGGAAGGAGGAGCCTATGCGGGTAAAACCCGCGGAATCTGTGCCAGTTGGGAGGTATGCACAAGTTGTGGGAGAGGTCCAGGCACAAACACAATCACTTCACTGCTCGGCTTCTCAAGCAGACTCAGCCCAGATGGATAGTCTCCCTAGGAAGGGACTAGCAGCCAAATGGTACTCTAACTTAACCGCACAGTCTCTGCCACAGACTGGGTTGAGCTCGGTCTCTGCCACAGACCTGGTGAACTTGGTGCTTCAAAACTTGACCTCTTTGTAAGGAGAAGACATCCCTCCAGAGAGTTACCGGGCCCCTTCCTTCACTGTGACTTCTCACCGGTCCCTCGGAACAGTTCCTCCCCCCGGCATCCTCGTCTAAGATACGGGTCCCCTCGCAAGGCGGCACCCTGGGATTCCTCGATCCTTGCTGGGCCCCAGCCGAAGGTGCTGGGCCCAAGGCCTTAGTTGCAGCCCGAGGGCTAAAGGTGCCTGGGACTGATTCACCGACCTCCGCCCCTGGCCTGAAGGTGCCCAGGGCGGACAGGAACACACTCCTTGGGGTAGGACCCCCGACCACGACAGAACGGACTGACCCCCGAACAGGCAGCGTCTGCCCCTTTTATATTCTCTCCCAGCATGCACAGCAGGCCTGCCACACCCACTGCACGGCTGCCGAGAGGGGACACACAAGGCACAGCACTGTATCAGCGGTTCAACCCTGGCCCACCATGGCAGCGCCACCCGCAGGCCACAGGGAACTGTACACCGATACTCTCCCTGCGGACAAAAATGGTTGATAGAATCCTGACAATTGGGGTGTTTGAGCACAACTACCACTCAAACACTTCCCCTAAATTTAGGAACCCGCTACACATTATAGCAGCCTTTTCCAACCCGTGTTCCACGTCACCCCGAGGTGCCGTCTGGGTTCTTAGAGGCGCCTAAAAACTGGCAAACTGGTGGGTGGATCACGTCTGCCTTTTACACAAAGCCACAGGTTTAGCACCAAGGAGGCCAGGAGGCCAGAATTACAACCTTTAGCACCAAGGAGGCCAGGAGGCCAGCTGCCGGCATCCCAACATCAACGGATGACCCCGTAGGGTAATAGTGAGGATGTTGGGCATCTGATGGCCTCCTTGTTTGCCCCTTTCCTGCACTGGGGGGGGGGGGGCTGAGGCAGGAGAAGAAGGAAGAGAAGTAGTCAGTACCGATGTGCGAAGGTGGAGGATAAAGAATCCCCTCCAACTTTGGGTGTCCTACGTGTGTGGATACCGCCGCCATATGTAAAACTATTCGTTAGCATGGGGGGCCTCAAGATGGTGCGGAATTGTAAAGGGGGCCTTGACAGAAAAAAAAAAATTAAATTGAAGGACGCCGTTCTAGCAAATGACCAGAATGGGAAGATTGGGACATCCAGCACAGGAAAGACTGGAAGGCGGGAAAACGTCGTCATGTGGGAAGAAGACCTAAAGCACCAGATGGGGAAGGACAGGAAAGTCCGCATTTCATCTGGAGGACTTTCACCAGTTCATCCTCCTCCTCCTCCTCCTCTGCACCTGGCTGCCTCCCTGTCCGAGCACAACCTTCCCAACACACACATTCCTGTGTAGCGGATGGTTGCTACGAGTTACTATCATCCACCATATTCACCCTGCTGCCAGACCTCCATCTATCACTTTTGCGTAGACAATGAACAGTCACTTGCTTTTGTTTATTGGGGGGGATATAACTTGGTTGGGGGAAGGGGGTATGTGATGCCCAAAGAACAGATCACGTTAGTATTAACCACTTCAGCCCCCGGACCATATTGCTGCTTAATGACCAGGCCACTTTTCGCGATTCGGCACTGTGTCGCTTTAACTGACAATTGCGCGGTCGTGCGACGTGGCACCCAAACAAAATTGACGTCCTTTTTTCCCCACAAATAGAGCTTTCTTTTGGTGGTATTTGATCACCTCTGCGGATTTAATTTTTTGTGCTATAAACAAAAATAGAGCGACAATTTTGAAATAAATATAAAAAAACATATTTTTTTCCTCAGTTTAGTCCGATACGTATTCTTCTACATATTCTTGGTAAAAAAAAATCGCAATAAGCGTTTATTGATCGGTTTGCGCAAAAGTTATAGCGTCTACAAAATAGGGGATAGTTTTATGGCATTTTTATTAATATTTTTTTTTTACTAGTAATGGCGGCGATCAGCGATTTTTATCGTGACTGCGACATTATGGTCGGACACATCGGACACTTTTGACACAATTTTGGGACCATTGTCATTTTTACAGCGATCAGTGCTATAAAAATGCACTGATTACTGTAAAAATGACACTGGCAGTGAAGGGGTTAACCACGAGGGGGCGCTGCAGGGGTTAAGTCAGAACTAGGGAGTGATTCTTACTGTTAGGGGGCGTGGCTACATTGATGACCGTTCCCGATCACGCGGAACGGTCATCAGTGACAGTGTCACTAGGCAGAATAGGGGAAGGCCTTGTTTACTAAGGCATTCCCCTGTTCTGCCCTTGCCGACCGCAATCACGGGCCTCCCGGGAACATCAAGTTCCCGGGACCCGCTGCCGGACTCGCGAGGCACGCGGTGGGCGCGCGTGCCCGCTGGACGGCAAATTTAAAGGGACGTACAGGTACGCCCATGTGCCTGCCCGTGTCATGTTGTCGAGGTACATCGGCGTGCGGCGGTCGGCAAGTGGTTAAAGAATTGCTGAATCAGTTGCACTTTAGAATAAATGATGGACTCTAACATTTAGGCCTTGTACACACGGTCGGAATTTCCGATGAAAAAAGTCAGACGGAATTTTTCCATGGGATATTCCGACCGTGTGTGTGCCCCATTGGACTTTTCCTTTGGAAATTCCGACGGAGTTTAGAAAGGGAACATGTTCTCTTTTTTTCCCGACGAAATTTTTTTTATTTTGATCGTCTGTATGGAGCTCCGACGGAGAAAAAAAACGCATGCTCAGAATCAAGTCGACGCATGCTCGGAAGCATCGAACTTCATTTTTCTGGGCTCGTCGTAGTGTTGTACGTCACCGCGTTCTTGACGGTCGGAATTTGGTGTGACAGTGTGTATGCAAGACAGCTTGAACGGAATTCTGTCGGAAAAATCCATCGGAGTTTATCCCGACGGAAAATCCGATCGTGTGTACGAGGCATAACTCTCCATTCTTCACTTCATCCAGCCGACAACTCCCCTCCAGTGGGCTGGACCTGAGCTTATGAAGGAGGCCTGCCCCCTGCCAATTCCAATTGGGGATTGGTCAGGGCTCCTCACATGAGCTCCCCATCACTTCCAGCCCTGCCCCTCTTCCAGAACATTCCCCCTGGAAGCAGGGGAGGCGTCCAAGAACTGAAGGACAGGTGGTCACACCCACTGCTACACTAACCACCGCCTGCCCCCCCCCCCCAGATCAAAACAAGCAGGCCTAGCATGCAGCAAAGGCCTGCCTAAGTTTACCTGCCTGGCAGCTATCACAAAAAATCTCACCTCTAACACCTACCTATGGTAGAGGGCGCGACACCTGAAAGTGGCTGTAAATGTAAGCGGGGTGCTACAGGGACCACCGACTGAAAACCAAAGGACATTCAAAGCGAGACGTGTGTCACCAGCACACCGAGGATCTCCAGGATCTGGCTGCCTCCTTGTGGTTGCTGGTGTCTTCTAAATGTTCCTGAACCTGAGTGTTCCCAGGTACCACCCCCCCCCCCAAAATCCATACCAGACCCTTATCCGAGCACGAAACCTGGCAGGCTGTAGGAAAAGGGGGGGGGACGAGCGAGCGCCCCCCCCCCAACCGTACCAGGTCACATGCCCTCAACATGGGGATTGTACTTTGGGGTCCATGTTGATGGGGACAAGGGCCTCATCCCCACAACCCTTGCCCGGTGGTTGTGGGGGTCTGCGGGCGGGGGTCCCCTAGATCCCAGCCCCCCCTATGTGAATGGTTATGGGGTACATTGTACCCCTACTCATTACCCCCAAAAAAAGTAAAAACGGCAGGAGACAGTTTTTGACAATTCCTTTATTTTAAAATAAAAAGTGTCCCGCGATGTCCATCCATCTTCAATCACAGCAATGATGGACCCGAAAAAATAGAAAGGAAAAAAAGAGCTCCGCCTCGATGGGAGGGGTCCTGCCGACTGCTGTCCTTTTGGGGTGACAGCTGTTATATAGGCAAGGGCGGGGCTACCCAGTGAGGTAATCGGGTGACACTTTTTTTTCTAAAGTCATGTGACGTCATGTGAAGTCAGAGATGGGCGGGGTCACCCCTTTACATCACCGGGTAGCCCCGCCCATGCCTATATAACAGCTGTCACTGCAAAAAGACAGCAGTCGGCAGGACCCCTCCCATCGAGGCGGAGCTCTTTTTTCCTTTTCTATTTTTCAGGTCAGTCGGCGCTGTGATTGAAGATGGATGGACATCGCGGGACACTGTTTTAAAAACAAAGGAATTGTCAAAAACTGTCTCCTGACGTTTTTAATTATTTGGTGAATGGGCAGGGGTACAACGCCATACCCATTCACATAAGAGGGGGGGGCAGGATCTGGGGGCCCCCTTGTTAAAGGGGGCTTCCAGATTCTGATAAGCCCCCCACCCGCAGACCCCCACAACCACCAGGCAAGGGTTTTGGGGGATGAGGCCCTTGTCCCCATCAACATGAGGACAAGGTGCTTTGGGGGGGGGACCCCAAAGCACCCTCCCCATGTTGAGGGCATGTGGCCTGGTACAGTTCAGGAGGGGGGGGCGCTCTCTTATCCCCGCCTTTTCCTGCGGCCTGCCAGGTTGCGTGCTCGGATAAGGGTCTGGTATGAATTTTGGGGGGGAACCCCCACGCCATATTTTTTTTTACATTTTGGCGCAGGATTCCCCTCAACCACTTGAATACAATTATAAACTACCCTGTCTGCACTGACTGAATATAGAGTTTACACTGAATATGTAGTCTACGCTAAATGCAGAGTATATATATATATATATATATATCTCTATATATCAAATACACTGCCACTAACTAACCTTCCTGCCCAATCTAGCTCAATCTATCTCCGTCCACACACTACACAGGGACGCTATGTAAGCAGTCTTATATAGTGTGGGGCGTGTACTTAGTCCCCCCGAGCCATGATTGGCCAATTACACTTTCCCCGACTTCTTCATTCCCTGACTTAGTTGGGGTAGGCGGTACACTTTGGTGGGGGTTAGCCACGCCCAGTGACCTTTGACCTCTGGGGACCCGCCCTCTGACCTTTGACCTCTGGGGGAGGTCCCTGTTCAAGAACCTGGGTCCTAGCCTTGTTCTTAAAGGGAGAACCCTAAACCCTAACCCTAACACCCTAATCCCAACCCCAACCCTAACCCTAATCCCTAACCCTTAACCCTAACCCTAACCCAATTGTGGCTCTCTCAGCAGAGAGCGCTGTGAATGGCCAAAGCATGCAGGTCAGGTGCATGCTTTGGCCATATCGTCATGCAGCAATGCGATCTCGCAGTGCATTATGGGGTGTTCCGCGGCGCTCAAATTTCCCGCAAACGCCCCATAATATTTGCCGTTCGGCGAACGGGCGAACACCCGATGTTCGAGTCGAACAATCAAGCTCATCCCTACTAAACACTAATGGATCACATCCTTTTGCAACCTCAAGGTAATTTACCTTGGGAACTCTTTCACTCTCTCCATGGTGTTTTGAGCACCTCGCAGCTTCAGGGGGTCTGTCTTTTACCTTATTACACTCACTGATATTCATTTTCGTACTTTTTAGGGCTCCTTTTTTGAACACTCGACACCATGGATGAGCGAGTTTGGGGTGGAGGAACTTGACTGGCCCGCACAGAGTCCTGACCCCAACCCGATAGAACACCTTTGGGATGAATTAGAACGGAGACTACGAGCCAGGCCTTCTCATCCAACATCAGCGCCTGACCTCACAAATGCTCTTCTGGAAGAACGGTCCTAAACCTTGTGGACGGCCTTCCCAGAAGAGTTGAAGCTGTTATAGCTTCAAAGGGCGGGGCCAACTCAATATTGAACCCTACGGGCTAAGATTGGGATGCCATCAAAATTCATGTGCGTGTAAAGGCCGGTGTCCCAATACTTTTGACAATATAGTGCAACTCCACGCAATTCATAAAAATAAGTCCATGTGAAGCTCCACCACCGATGTTCAATGGAATGACACCACTTGAGAGTGTAAGACCACCATAGGGAAGGGGGGGGGCTACGTACCAGAAAGCTAACCTCCACGTTATAAGAGGTTGGACAAGCGCGATTGATCAAAATCTCCCCCCCCCCGACTCTCACTCAGCATAGAGAGGAACGCCACCAGACAGGGCCGCCATCAGGGGGGTACAGGCATTACACCTGTAAGGGGCCCGAATGTTCCCAGGGGCCCGGCTGTCCCCCCTGTTCTCAGCTCACGGCTGAGTGGAGAGACAACAGGAGGAGGAAGAGCACCAGACTTGTGCACAACGGAAACATTCGTTTAGTTTCTTTTCGGTCCTGTTGATTTGTAATTATTCGTAATTTTGCCAAACGGGATTTTTCGTGTTTCGGACAAATTCGTATTTATGGTACCGGGTCCCCAAAATTACCAGAGAAATTACCGTTTAACATTGGAGTCTATGGAAGGGGTGCCCGGATTTGAAAAAACGGTGCTCCCTGGCCGTAGGTCTTCCGGACAACAAACTTTGCACACTTGTAGATGATATGTGTGCCAGGTTTGGGGTCCAGGAGATCTAGGGCCGGCTAGTACCGGGTCCACAAAATCACCAGAGAAATTACCGTTTAACATGGAAGTCTATGGAAGGGGTGCCTGGCTTTGAAAAATCGGTGCTCCCCGGCCGTAGGTCCCCCGGTCTAACATTTTTGCACACTTGTAGAGGAAGAGGGGGGCTACATGTGTGCCAAGTTTGGTGTCCAGGGGACCTAGGGCCGGCCAGTACCGGGTCCCCCAAATCACCAGAGAAATTACCATTTAACATTGGAGTCTATGGAAGGGGTGCCCGGATTTGAAAAATCGGTGCTCCCCGGCCGTAGGTCTCCTGAACAACAAACATTGCACACTTGTAGATGAAGAGTGGGGCTACACGTGTGCCAAGTCTGGGGTCCAGAGATCCTAGGAACGGCTGGTACCGGGTCCCAAAATTCACCGGAGAAATGACCGTTTAACATGGGAGTCTATGGAAGGGGTGCCCGGCTTTGAAAAATCGGTGCTCCCCGGCCGTAGGTCCCCCGGACAACAAACTTTGCACACTTATAGAGAAAGAGGGGGGCTATATGTGTGCCAAGTTTGGCTGGGATCAGGCGCACAAAGCTGAAGATGAACACAGACTCGAGTATAAGCCGAGGGGGGCATTTTCAGCACAAAAAAATGTGCTGAAAAACTCGGCTTATACTCCAGTATATACGGTAATTTATTTTGGATTCGGTTTTATTTGAATTGCTTTTGAACGTCCGAAAGTTGCTAAATTCATTACGAATTTCGATTCGTTACGCAACGAATTGCAGAAGCCTAAAGAGCACCACCCCCCTCCGCTTCTCAATTCGCGGCAAGAGGAGGAAAGAGAGGTGAGATGAGACACTTTTTTTTCGGTGGATCGTCTGACTTTTTCCGCTTACCAGACGCAAAGTAGAAATTGAATTGGTTACTAAAAGTCACAAAAATTCTCGTACGACAGAACAAAAAAAAAAAAACATCAGAAGTGATGTCGCGTGTTGTTAATGTATTTGTATTGTATTTTCTGACTAAAGGAAAATCGTCCGATCCGGTATCCTACGAGGGGAAAAAAAATTTGCGCTTGTCCGATCGAATAATAGTCGAAAGAATTGTCGTGATCGGCTCTCGAAAGCTCTGTACTAAATGATCCGATTATCATACGATCGCGTCGAAAGCGGTATTTTTCGTCCGATTTTAGGATCGTGTGTAAGGGGCCCGTAAGCCACAGCTCCAGGAGGCTTGCCAGTGTCACTCCCCCCCCTATAATGTACAGATCTCCCCCTCCCCCTCCTATAATGTACAGATCTCCCCCTCCCCCTCCTATAATGTACAGATCTCCCCTCCCCCTCCTATAATGTACAGATCTCCCCCTCCCCCTCCTATAATGTACAGATCTCCCCCTCCCCCTCCTATAATGTACAGATCTCCCCCTCCTATAATGTACAGATCTCCCCTCCCCCTCCTATAATGTACAGATCTCCCCTCCCCCTCCTATAATGTACAGATCTCCCCCTCCCCCTCCTATAATGTACAGATCTCCCCCTCCCCCTCCTATAATGTACAGATCTCCCCCTCCTATAATGTACAGATCTCCCCTCCCCCTCCTATAATGTACAGATCTCCCCTCCCCCTCCTATAATGTACAGATCTCCCCCTCCCCCTCCTATAATGTACAGATCTCCCCTCCTATAATGTACATGTAGCGGGGTCTCTAAATTTAGGTGGGATACACCTGGGTGGTAGTATGATCCAGGTATGTAAATTATGAGAGGAATTGGATCATTTGTGTTCGTGGAGGATTGGGTGGTGTATTATTCTCCTTGGCCTGTGGGTGGCGAGGTACCCGCAGGCTCAAGGTAGATTTGCTGCCGCAGTGCTGTCCTTTTTGTCCCTTTCCGGAGATGGTACGGTGAGGGCGGGGAACCTGCCGTGACGTCAATGGAGGAGATAAAGGGGGGAGACGCCCTTGCCACGAGGTCTTCGGGATCTTCTTCATCACACGCCCAGGCACCTTAGGCCTGGGTGCGGGCGGTCCGGAGTTTTCGGCCCAGGTGCCCTAGGCCTGACCGGAATGGAGTTGGAGTCCATCCCAGGCACCTTCAGCCTGGGGTGAGGTACTAAATCAGAGGCCTGGGGCCCAGTGACTTCGACTGGGTCCCGCGAGGGTGGAGAAGTCCGAGGGTCCCTGAGGTGGATGGGGCCCATGTCTGAGGTGAGGAGGCTGGAGAGGTCACCCGTCCGGAGAGTCCGGAGCAGCATCAACCCGGTGACAGATGAGCCTCTGGTAACTCCCTTGGAGGGACATCTTCCCCCTGACAGGGGCCACAACGCAGCGAAGGTACTCCTATCTACATTCTCCTGAGTCGCTGGTAGAGACTCACAAGTTCTAAGTTCTCTCTCTAGCCACTGGCTATAGTAACCACTGGTGAAACCACAGTGGTTTAGCGTACAATCAGGATAGTGCCTCGACCTGCTCACCCCACCGTATTGAACTGTTATTGGGTCTCAACCAGTTGGCTGGCAAAGAACTGTTTGATTGTGAGAGTGACAATAAAACAAGTGTTGGACCCTAATCGGTGTGTGGTACTCTGGTTAATGGGAGCAAAGGGAAGTGTCAGCACAGCAAGACTTGGTCATTAACTGAAACGCACAGGCCCGAGGAAAATATCTGGTGCTGGCCTTCACCTCACCCACTGCCATGGGGAGGACATGGGCCGTAGCGCATCTCACTCTCACATACGAAATACCCCTAGACAAAACGGATGGAGTGAGGGCGCTACACGTGGGGGCTCGTGAGTCCGGGATGATGTGTGTTTTGACCTTGGAATTAAGAACGGCTGTGTCTGAACTTTGCTGCCCGGAGGAGTTCCGAGCAGATCGGCCATGAGATCGGCCAGAGTGCATCCCTGCTCAAAGTCGTGGAAATTACCCTAAGACGGGAAAGGCCCATGCGGAAGAGCGAGAAGAGGGAGAAGTCCAGCCGTGTGACGTACTACATGTGGGGGCTTTTACTGCACTGCGCCATGAGGCACCCCGTGACTACACAGTTCGTGGGCGGAGCTTGATGGAAGCCCGCGAAAACTTGCAAGTTGTGGGAGGAGTCTAGCCATGTGGAGGAACTCACGTGGAGACTTCGGCACGTGGTCAGTGCCTGATGGAGCAGCAGACAGTCGGGATGGCCTCAAGCTCCCCGTGGATTCCGGTTCCCTACCCCACGAAGATGACTACGTTTGCTGCTCCCCTTACAGACACAGGGATAAGGCTCAGGCCCCAAGGGCAGTTGGCTCTGTATTCCTGCAGAGACACGGAGGCCCTCGGCGTGATCTGTCCCGGATGCTCGGGACTGGTGGTCCACCTGTAGCCATTCGGGCGTTGTGAAGTATGCAGAGAATTTCTATTCGAGGTGGAGCCATCCACAGTATGGCCTCGGGCCCTTCACCTCAACTGCCTCACAGGTACCGCTACTCCGGAAGGGGAGATCCAGGCCTTTGCGGAGGTTCCCGTACGCACTGACCAGGGCGATGTGACTGCCCAACCAGAGACTGAGAAAGAAAAATCAGAGGATGCTGCTTCGGTCACCACAGAATCCCTGCTCCCACCTCCGAAGAGGAAAGTCGGCCTGGTACAGGCGTCTCGTGGTCGTGGTCGAGCTTCACCCTGTCGCTTGCCGGGCCTGGATGGATCCGGTTGGAAGAGTCCTGGACATCCCAGTTCTACGAAAGGTCAAGGTGAGCCAGGGGCTGGGACTGTGGTGGTGGTTGGAGGTGTCGGGGGTCCACAGTTGGTGGAGCCCGCTAGGGAGGGGAGTTCCACGTCTACTAGAGACTACCTTCCCACCGAGATGTATGACACTTCCGACCTAGAATCACTGTCGGACTGTGGAGATGACAGTGAGATCGATGAACTGTTTCACCAGAAGGGCTGGGACAAACGCCCATTACCTGTGCTACGTGCACCACAAGATTCGCCTATGTCTATAGGAGATAGCACGCCCCGGGTGCAGGCCCCGGAGTCTACGAGGAAGCCTAGTCCTCCAATTGTTCTTCCACAACCTACAGCATCACCCGTTTTGTTGGCGGGGACACAGCGCGCATCATTACGGGCACCGAGAGCAAAGCCATCAGAGGTAGTGAAAGTACCTCGACACCCGGAGGCCATCGTTCAACCAGGAGAAGGTGAGCGGGCCACAGTGCCTCCTTTGGCCCGACTGCAACGACTCTTCTGCCAGAGGGTCGCCCGTGAGTACGGATGGGAATATCCTTACTTGCCCCGAGATTTGCTATTTGAGGTTGAGGTCCTGAGACAGAGATGGTATGATGAGTTTGTTTGGGAGAAACTTAAAGTGCCTCATGCTCGGCGATACTTGTCCTGTGTCGAAAAAGTTCAGAGACTGCAGAGCAGACTGGATGTTGGGGCGTCATATTCATGCGGACAAGGTGCTTATCTGCCGGAAAGATGGAGAGGACATTGACTATTCAATTGAGGTCTTCGATAAGCACCTGAAGCCCCTGTTCTTGCCTGACCCAAAGTTTTACTTGTAAGAGGAGACTTTCCTGTGTGTTTTTTTTTTTACTCCTTGGAGGAATGAGAGCTGTTTTGTTTTGTTCTCTCTTCTTTCACAAATTCAAGAGACAGAGACTTTGGGGGTAGAATCAGAGTAGGGACGCAGGAAGAAGGAAGCTCTCACCAAGTGTCATTACCACGGCACTGTCACCAGGTGGCAGTGTTGCGCAACGGCTGTGTTTGTTTTTTTTACATTTGCATCACTTTACTCGTTGGAGTGAATGGGTCTCTCGGCTGATGGACCCATTCATTCCAAACTAACACAAATATGTTAGGATGTTGTGTTCTTCTTGTTTCCCTTCTGCAGGAGATCCATCTGTCAAGACTCCTGAGTAGTGATGAGCCGAACACCCCCGGGTTCGGTTCGCACCAGAACCCGCGAACGGACCGAAAGTTCGCACGAACTTTAGAACCCTATTAAATACAATGGATGCGAACGTTCTAAATCTGAAGTGCTAATTATAACGACTATTATCCATGTTATTGTCCTAAAAAGGGTTTGGGAACCCGGGTTCTGCACCAGGGGACATGTATCAATGCAAAAAGAAGTTTTAAAAACGTCCGTTTTTCGGGAGCAGTCATTTTAATGATGCATAAAGTGAAAAAAAAAGTCAAATATTCCTTTAAATATCGTACCTGGGGGGTGTCTAAAGTATGCCTGTGAAGTGCCACGTGTTTCCCGTGTTTAGAACTGTCCCTGCACAAAATGACATTTCTAAAGGAAAAAAAGCCATTTAAAACTGCTTGCGGCTTTAATGTAATGTCTGGTCCCGGTAATATGGATGAAAATCTTTAACCACTTGTCCCCCGCCCACTGTCAATTGACGGCGGGCGGAGGACACTCTCGTTCTGGGAGGACGTCATATGACGTCCTCCCTTTAAAACGAGCTAGGAGGCGTGCGCGCGCGCCCGCCGCGTTCACAAGGCCCCGATTTGCATGCCCGGTGGCCGCGATTGCCCGGGAAATGAGCAGGAAAGTGGATCTCTGTGTGTAAACACAGAGATCCACGTCCTGTGAGGGAGAGGGGACCGATGGTGTGTCCCTTGTACATAGGGACAACCATCGGTTACCTCCAACCAGTCAGTCCCCTCCCCCCACAGTAATAACACATTGAGGGAACATATTTAACCCCTTCCCGCCCCCTAGTGCTTAACCCCTTCCCTGCCAGTCACATTTATACAGTAATCAATGCATTTTTATAGCACTGATCGCTGTATAAATGTGAATGGTCCCAAAAATGTGTCAAAAGTGTCCGATGTGTCCGCCGCAATATCGCAGTCACAATAAAAATTGCAGATCGCCGCCATTACTAATAAAAAAAAATAAAAAAAAAATGCTATAAATCTATCCCCTATTTTGTAGACGCTATAACTTTTGCGCAAACCAATCAATACGCGCTTATTGCGATTTTTTTTTTTACCAAAAATATGTAGAAGAATACGTATCGGCCTAAACTGAGGAAAATTTTATTTAAAAAAAAAATGGGTATTTATTATAGCAAAAAGTAAAAAATAGGTTTTTTTTTTCAAACTGGACGCTCTTCTTTTGTTTATAGCGCAAAAAATAAAAACCGCAGAGGTGATCAAATACCACCAAAAGAAAGCTCTATTTGTGGGAAAAAAAGGCCGCAAATTTAGTTTGGGAGCCACATAGCACGACCGCGCAATTGTCATTCAAAGTGTGACAGCGCTGAAAGCTGAAAAATGGCTTGGGCAGGAAGAGGGTTTTCGTGCACAGTAGGGAAGTGGTTAAGAAAAATGGCATAGCTACCCCATCACAGCCCCCCCCCCACCCCAGCCCATTACCAGCCCCTTTGGGTCTTGTATGGATATTAAGGGGAACCCCGCACACAAAATAAAAAAGGCCCTATATACTCTGAACAGCTGTATACAGGCGGTGCAAACAAGACAGGGACTGTAGGTTTGTTCTTATGTAGAATCTGTTAGTAATTTTGAACAGGTACATTGTTTAAGTGTAGCTCCAGGCAAAACATCTATTTTTAAGCTTTTTGGAAAACATAGGGAAGGGTTATCACCCCTGTAACATTTGTTTTGCTGTCTGTGCAGTGTGCACCTGTTCCGAACAGTTCACCTCACTTTCCGTCCTAATGACAAATGTTTTTTGAAAATTTGGGGTTTTTATTGAAACAAGAATTGGTGATAAAGAATCAGTGGAGAGGAGACACTTTTTTCCCCATATTAACTCTTACAGGAGAGAATTTCCCTTCCTAGGGGTAGATTTCCTCTCACTTCCTGTTGTATCCTTCCGTTTGCAAGGAGGAGTCGTTTGTAAGTTGGATGTTTGAAAGTAGGGGCCTGCCGTATATACTCTGCTGAAATTTGCCCCTTACATGTTGGTGTTGCCACAACACTGTGAGCCCTCACAGTTACTCTTGGTGGGCGCAGGAATGGGCCCTGCTGTGAATTATTAGATCAAGAATTGTAATTACATGCCCCTGTTGAACAGGGGCTGAAAAATTGGGCCTTAGCCACTGGTGGCGACACCCAGAAACAAAAATGTTCTTCCAAGCTATCATCAGCAATCGGATCATTGAGGAGGAGGAGGATAGTCAGTCAACATAACAGGACAGTCTCTCAGCATCAGCATCAGTCTTGAAGGGATGTGACATTTGAAAATAAATTAGTCTGTTATATCAGCTTCAGGTGTTTGGTAGCTGGTGGTGATCCAAGACTGGTTCATCTTTATGAAGGTCAGTCGATCAACCGAGTCGGTGGACAGGCGCACCCTGTGATCCGTGACAAATCCTCCAGCAGCACTGAATGTGCGTTCTGAAAGAACGCTGGATGCAGGACAGGCCAGTAGCTCAATTGCATACTGTGCAAGCTCTGGCCAGTGATCCATCCTCAAGACCCAGTAAGCCAGAGGATTTTCGGTGGGGAAGGTGTCCAAGTCTGACCTTGCCCCTAGGTATTCCTGCACCATGTATATCAGACGCTGGCGATGCTTGCTGGAACCGATCATACCTTGGGGCTGCGGACTAAAGAATTGTCTGAACGCATCGGTCAGACGGCCACCTTCCCCACCGCTCCTTCTTTGACTGACCGAAGCCTCAGCAACTCGTTGTCCAGGACCAGGAGTTTGTAACCTCCCAGTCTCTGGGAACGCGTTGCACAGACCTTTCTGCAAGGCCTCCCGGAGTTGTCTCATCCTCTGCTCCCTCTGCGACGGTAAGATAAGGTCCGCAACCTTACCCTTGTACCGTGGATCAAGGAGAGTGGCCAGCCAGTAATGGTCCCTCTCCTTGATCCGAAGAATACGAGGATCCTTCCGCAGACTTTGCAGGATCAGGGAGGCCATGCAGCGTAGGTTGGCTGAGGCATTCGGTCCGGAGTCCTCTGGGTCACTAAGGATGACATGATCCGCAGCCACCTCCTCCCAGCCACGTACAAGTCCACTGGTTTCTTGGGACTGTAAATCATCCCTAAAAGACTGCTGCTGATGATGCTGAGTGCCAGGCTCCACCTCCATGCTGACACAATCCTCCTCCTCCTCTTTCTGTGCGATGGGTGGGACAGAAGGAACACTGTCTGGGTAAAGGGGGCCTTGAGAGGCAAGGAAGTCCTCCTCTTCCTGCCTCTGTTCTGCCTCAAGTGCCCTGTCCATTATTCCACGCAGTGTATGTTCCAACAGGTGGACAAGAGGTACAGTGTCACTGATGCATGCACTGTCACTGCTCACCATCCTCGTGGCCTCCTCAAATGGTGCCAGGACAGTGCATGCATCCCTGATTATGCCCCACTGGTGTGGTGAAAAAAACCTGAGCTCCCCTGACCCTGTCCTGGTGCCGTAGTCGCACAGGTACTCATTGATGGCCCTCTGCTGCGTGTGCAGCCGCTGCAGCATGGATAACGTTGAGTTCCACCTGGTGGGCATGTCACATATAAGGCGGTTCTTGGGCAGGTTCAACTCCTTTTGCAGCTCAGCCAGGCGAGCACTGGCATTATAAGATCTGCGGTAATGCACACAGACTTTCCTGGCCTGCCTCAGGACATCCTGTAAGCCCAGGTACCTGCCCAAGAACCGCTGTACCACCAGGTTAAGGACGTGAGCCACACAGGGCACATGGGTCAGTTGTCCCTGTCGGAGGGCGGAGAGGAGGTTGGTGCCATTGTCGCAAACCATCATTCCTGGCTTAAGCTGGCGTGGCGTCAACCACCTCTCGGCTTGCCACTGCAGAGCAGACAGAACCTCTGCCCCAGTGTGGCTACTGTCCCCCAAACACACCAGCGCAAGCACGGCATGGCATCTTTTTGCCTGCGTACTTGCGTAGCCCCTTGAACGGCTACGGAGCACCGCTTGTTCCGAGGACAAACCACAGGAAGAGGCCATGGAGGAAGAAGAAGAGGAGAGGGTGGAGGAGAGAGGTGTGTCACAACCAGTAGTAGCATTTTGGAGGCGTGGTGGCGGAACAACCTCCAACACTACTGCACCTTGTCCTGCATCCTTCCCAGCTGCCAAAAGAGTGACCCAATGGGCCGTGAAAGAAAGGTAACGTCCCTGTCCATGCCTGCTGGACCATGAGTCAGCGGTAATATGCACCCTACCGCTGACCGCCCTGTCCAGCGAGGCCAAGACATTGCCTTCCACATGCCTGTAGAGAGCCGGAATCGCCTTCCGTGAGAAAAAGTGGCGTTTGGGAACCTGCCACTGAGGAACCGCACATTGCACAAACTCACGGAAGGGGGCCGAGTCTACCAACTGAAAAGGCAGCAGTTGAAGCGCTAGCAATTTAGCCAAGCTAGCATTCAACCGCTGGGCATGTGGATGGCTGGGAGTGAACTTCTTTCGACGGTCCAGCAGCTGGGGCAGGGAAATTTGCCTGCTAGAATCGGACGTCGGTGTACTGCTAGCAGAGTGGCCGCAAGTACTTGGCTGTGACACACCTAATTCTACACCTTCATTCCTCTCAGAGCAGGTTTCAGAGAGGACTGAAGGTATAGTGGGGTTGGAGATCCCAGCTGATGCGGTGCAAGGAGAGGTCCGCTTTGTTCTTTGGTGTGGGTCTTTGAGGTAGGCTTGCCAACGAGCTGCATGGCAGGTCAACATACTGTATGTCTGGTCAAGCATGTGGTGCCCAAGTGGGTGATGCTTTGGCCACGCGATATACGCTTGAGACATATGTTGCAAACAGCAGCTGTGCGATCTGATGCACTAGCCTCAAAAAAGGCCCACACCAAAGAACTTTTTGAATAACGGGCAGAGGCAGCGCCTTGCACAGGCGGAGCTCTGCGGTGTGATTCCGTCGGTGTGCTGCCCTTACGCTGGCCACCCAAGGGCATCCTGCCTCGTTGGAGATGTGCCTCCTCCTCATCCTCCTCCTCCTCTCTCCTATTAGGCACCCACGTGGAGTCAGTGACCTCATCATCCCCTCCCTCCTCATCACTGGAGCCAATCTGGCAGTATGCTGCAGCTGCTGGAACATGACTGCCAGATTGGTGTCCTTCTTGAGCATCCCCTCTGTCTGCTCTCACGCTGCTGCCTTCCTGTAGCTGGGTATCATCATCAGACTCTTCGAAACGCTGGGCATCCTCCTGGAGCATGTACCCAACACTGTGCTCAAACAGTTCGGGGGACTCCTCAGGAGGAGGACATGGTGGGTCTAGGGAAGGAGTGACTGATGATGACATTGATACCAGGGAAGAGGACGCTTTGGCAGCTGCTTTGCCAGTACCCTGAGCCTGGGTGAGAGAGGATGAGGAGGATGAGGAGGGCTTGGTCATCTACTCTACCAAGTCTTCGGCATGATGTGACTCAACATGTCCAGCTGCCGAAAAGAAGGACAAGCGTGTCCCATGGCCACGTGCTGATGGCGATGCACCGCGTCCACGACCAGCACTGTTGTCTCTAGACACAGAGCCTGCTTGCCCTCTTTTATTGGCTCCTGACTGTCTGCCTCTCCTTGTTTGCCTTCCAGACATTCTAATGGCCTGCAGGGAGATGGGAAAACCATCAATAAGGCCTAGCTTCAGGAGTATATTTTGCAGGAATCACACTACGCCTGCTGTAGGTGCTGCAAATGCCTGTTGGTGTAACACACCAGGAAAACGCAGCAATACAGGCTAACTTCAGGTGTAATATGATCAGGAGGCACACTCCGCCCACTGTAAGTGCTGCAAATGCCTGTTGGTGTAACACACCAGGAAAACGTAGCAATACAGGCTAACTTCAGGTGTAATATGATCAGGAGGCACACTCCGCCCGCTGTAAGTGCTGCAAATGCCTGTTGGTGTAACACACCAGGAAAAAGCAGCAATACAGGCTAACTTCAGGTGTATAAGGTGCAGAAGGCACACTCCGCCCGCTGTAAGTGCTGCAAATGCCTGTTGGTGTAACACACCAGGAAAAAGCAGCAATACA
This sequence comes from Rana muscosa, assembly GCA_029206835.1. Taxonomy (NCBI): domain Eukaryota; kingdom Metazoa; phylum Chordata; class Amphibia; order Anura; family Ranidae; genus Rana; species Rana muscosa. The sequence goes on along the minus strand of CM055125.1, from coordinate 398,177,474 downwards.
GGCTAACTTCAGGTGTAATATGATCAGGAGGCACACTCCGCCCGCTGTAAGTGCTGCAAATGCCTGTTGGTGTAACACACCAGGAAAACGCAGCAATACAGGCTAACTTCAGGTGTAATATGATCAGGAGGTACACTCTGCCCGCTGTAAGTGCTGCAAATGCCTGTTGGTGTAACACACCAGGAAAACGCAGCAATACAGGCTAACTTCAGGTGTAATATGATCAGGAGGCACACTCCGCCCGCTGTAAGTGCTGCAAATGCCTGTTGGTGTAACACACCAGGAAAAAGCAGCAATACAGGATAACTTCAGGTGTAATATGATCAGGAGGCACACTCCGCCCGCTGTAAGTGCTGCAAATGCCTGTTGGTGTAACACACTAGAAAAACGCAGCAATACAGGCTAACTTCAGGTGTATAAGGTGCAGGAGGCTTAGCAACAATGACACTGACACTGTCCCCTGCCTATCCTTCTCTCTACCTGCACACAAGGTTTATCAAAGTATATGACACTGACACTCTCCCTGCCTATCCTTCTCTCTCCCTGCACACAAGGTTTATCAAAGTATATGACACTGACACTGTCCCCTGCCTATCCTTCTCTCTCCCTGCACACAAGGTTTATCAAAGTATATGACACTGACACTCTCCCTGCCTATCCTTCTCTCTCCCTGCACACAAGGTTTAGCAAAGAATGTGACACTGACACTGTCCCCTGCCTATCCTCTATCCCTGCACACAAGGTTAAGCAAAGAATATGACACTAACACTCTCCCTGCCTATCCTTCTCTCTCCCTGCACACAAGGTTTATCAAAGTATATGACACTGACACTCTCCCTGCCTATCCTTCTCTCTCCCTGCACACAAGGTTTATCAAAGTATATGACACTGACACTCTCCCTGCCTATCCTTCTCTCTCCCTGCACACAAGGTTTATCAAAGTATATGACACTGACACTGTCCCTGCCTATCCTTCTCTCTCCCTGCACACAAGGTTTATCAAAGTATATGACACTGACACTCTCCCTGCCTATCCTTCTCTCTCCCTGCACACAAGGTTTATCAAAGTATATGACACTGACACTGTCCCCTGCCTATCCTTCTCTCTCCCTGCACACAAGGTTTATCAAAGTATATGACACTGACACTGTCCCTGCCTATCCTTCTCTCTCCCTGCACACAAGGTTTATCAAAGTATATGACACTGACACTCTCCCTGCCTATCCTTCTCTTTCCCTGCACACAAGGTTTATCAAAGTATATGACACTGACACTGTCCCTGCCTATCCTTCTCTCTCCCTGCACACAAGGTTTATCAAAGTATATGACACTGACACTCTCCCTGCCTATCCTTCTCTCTCCCTGCACACAAGGTTTATCAAAGTATATGACACTGACACTGTCCCTGCCTATCCTTCTCTCTCCCTGCACACAAGGTTTATCAAAGTATATGACACTGACACTCTCCCTGCCTATCCTTCTCTCTCCCTGCACACAAGGTTTATCAAAGTATATGACACTGACACTGTCCCTGCCTATCCTTCTCTCTCCCTGCACACAAGGTTTATCAAAGTATATGACACTGACACTCTCCCTGCCTATCCTTCTCTCTCCCTGCACACAAGGTTTATCAAAGTATATGACACTGACACTCTCCCTGCCTATCCTTCTCTCTCCCTGCACACAAGGTTTATCAAAGTATATGACACTGACACTCTCCCTGCCTATCCTTCTCTTTCCCTGCACACAAGGTTTAGCAATATGCTTCAGCACACAAGGTTTATCAAAGAATATGACACTGACACTCTCCCTGCCTATCCTTCTCTCTCCCTACACACAAGTTTGAGGTACAAATAGCACTGACACTGTCCCTGCCTATGTAACTCTTTCCCTGCGCCGGAACACACTACACAAGGTCGCCGTGCTGGCGGCCTTTTATAGTGTGGGGCGTGTGCTAAACCCCCTGAGCTATAATTGGCCACAGGCAGCCTGCCTGTGGCCAATTATGGCTCTCCTAGCTGCCGGCGCTGTGATTGGCCAAGCATGCAGGGTCACAGTGCATGCTTGGCCAATCACAGCGCCGGGATTGCACTGCGATGGCGCAGTGTATTGTGGGCCGTTCGCGTCACTCGAATTTGGCGGGAACGGCCCAAATCGTTCGATGTTCGCCGAACGATCGAACAGCCGATGTTCGAGTCGAACGTATGTTCGACTCGAACACCGAGCTCATCCCTACTGCTGAGTGTGGGGTGGTTCTTAGACAGTGATGGGAGGGATTGTATATGTGTACATGTTCAGAGGATTATTAAAGAAAAGTTTATTGTTTTGTGTTCCCTTTCCCTTGAGCAGGTCTTGGCACAATTAGGATTCAAATTTTGAGGGATAGCCTCTGGGGTCAGGCTTATGTCACCACTCCATGGGAGACATGGGTTTTCACCAGACGCTGGGGACCAGCATCAACTCACAGGGGGGAGTGTGTAGCGGGGTCTCTAAATTTAGGTGGGATACACCTGGGTGGTAGTATGATCCAGGTATGTAAATTATGAGAGGAATTGGATCATTTGTGTTCGTGGAGGATTGGGTGGTGTATTATTCTCCTTGGCCTGTGGGTGGCGAGGTACCCGCAGGCTCAAGGTAGATTTGCTGCCGCAGTGCTGTCCTTTTTGTCCCTTTCTGGAGATGGTACGGTGAGGGCGGGGAACCTGCCGTGACGTCAATGGAGGAGATAAAGGGGGGAGACGCGCTTGCCACAAGGTCTTCGGGATCTTCTTCATCACGCGCCCAGGCACCTTAGGCCTGGGTGCGGGCGGTCCGGAGTTTTCGGCCCAGGCGCCCTAGGCCTGACCGGAATGGAGTTGGAGTCCATCCCAGGCACCTTCAGCCTGGGGTGAGGTACTAAATCAGAGGCCTGGGGTCCAGTGACTTCGACTGGGTCCCGCGAGGGTGGAGAAGTCCGAGGGTCCCTGAGGTGGATGGGGCCCATGTCTGAGGTGAGGAGGCTGGAGAGGTCACCCGTCCGGAGAGTCCGGAGCAGCATCAACCTGGTGACAGATGGGCCTCTGGTAACTCCCTTGGAGGGACATCTTCCCCCTGACAGGGGCCACAACGCAGCGAAGGTACTCCTATCTACATTCTCCTGAGTCGCTGGTAGAGACTCACAAGTTCTAAGTTCTCTCTCTAGCCACTGGCTATAGTAACCGCTGGTGAAACCACAGTGGTTTAGCGTACAATCAGGATAGTGCCTCGACCTGCTCACCCCACCGTATTGAACTGTTATTGGGTCTCAACCAGTTGGCTGGCAAAGAACTGTTTGATTGTGAGAGTGACAATAAAACAAGAGTTGGACCCTAATCGGTGTGTGAGACTCTGGTTAATGGGAGCAAAGGGAAGTGTCAGCACAGCAAGACTTGGTCCTTAACTGAAACGCACAGGCCCGAGGAAAATAGCTGATACTGGCCTTCACCTCACCCACTGCCATGGGGAGGACATGGGCCGTAGCGCATCTCACTCTCACATACGAAATACCCCTAGACAAAACGGATGGAGTGAGGGCGCTACATACAGATCTCCCCTCCCCCCTATAATGTACAGATCTCCCCTCCCCCTCCTATAATGTACAGATCACCCCTCCCCCTCCTATAATGTACAGATCTCCCCTCCCCCTCCTATAATGTACAGATCACCCCTCCCCCTCCTATAATGTACAGATCACCCCTCCCCCTCCTATAATGTACAGATCTCCCCTCCCCTATAATGTACAGATCTCCCCTCCCCCTCCTATAATGTACAGATCACCCCTCCCCCTCCTATAATGTACAGATCTCCCCTCCCCCTCCTATAATGTACAGATCACCCCTCCCCCTCCTATAATGTACAGATCTCCCCTCCCCCTCCTATAATGTACAGATCACCCCTCCCCCTCCTATAATGTACAGATCACCCCTCCCCCTCCTATAATGTACAGATCTCCCCCTCCCCCTCCTATAATGTACAGATCTCCCCTCCCCCTCCTATAATGTACAGATCTCCCCTCCCCCTCCTATAATGTACAGATCACCCCTCCCCCTCCTATAATGTACAGATCTCCCCTCCCCCTATAATGTACAGATCTCCCCTCCCCCTCCTATAATGTACAGATCACCCCTCCCCCTCCTATAATGTACAGATCTCCCCTCCCCCTCCTATAATGTACAGATCACCCCTCCCCCCTCCTATAATGTACAGATCACCCCTCCCCCTCCTATAATGTACAGATCACCCCTCCCCCTCCTATAATGTACAGATCTCCCCTCCCCCTCCTATAATGTTCAGATCACCCCTCCCCCTCCTATAATGTACAGATCTCCCCTCCCCTCCTATAATGTACAGATCTCCCCTCCCCCTCCTATAATGTACAGATCTCCCCTCCCCCTCCTATAATGTACAGATCACCCCTCCCCCTCCTATAATGTACAGATCTCCCCCTCCCCCTCCTATAATGTACAGATCTCCCCTCCCCCTATAATGTACAGATCTCCCCTCCCCCTCCTATAATGTACAGATCTCCCCTCCCCCTCCTATAATGTACAGATCACCCCTCCCCCCTCCTATAATGTACAGATCTCCCCCCTCCTATAATGTACAGATCTCCCCTCCCCCTCCTATAATGTACAGATCTCCCCTCCCCCTCCTATAATGTACAGATCACCCCTCCCCCTCCTATAATGTACAGATCTCCCCTCCCCTCCTATATTGTACAGATCACCCCTCCCCCTATAATGTACAGATCTCCCCTCCCCCTCCTATAATGTACAGATCTCCCCTCCCCCTCCTATAATGTACAGATCACCCCTCCCCCTCCTATAATGTACAGATCTCCCCTCCCCCTCCTATATTGTACAGATCTCCCCTCCCCCTATAATGTACAGATCTCCCCTCCCCCTCCTATAATGTACAGATCTCCCCTCCCCCTCCTATAATGTACAGATCACCCCTCCCCCTCCTATAATGTACAGATCTCCCCCCCTCCTATAATGTACAGATCTCCCCTCCCCCTCCTATAATGTACAGATCTCCCCTCCCCCTCCTATAATGTACAGATCACCCCTCCCCCTCCTATAATGTACAGATCACCCCTCTCCCTCCTATAATGTACAGATCACCCCTCCCCCTCCTATAATGTACAGATCTCCCCTCCCCCGCCTATAATGTACAGATCACCCCTCCCCTCCTATAATGTACAGATCTCCCCTCCCCCTCCTATAATGTACAGATCACCCCTCCCCCTCCTATAATGTACAGATCTCCCCCTCCCCCTCCTATAATGTACAGATCTCCCCTCCCCCTCCTATAATGTACAGATCTCCCCTCCCCCTATAATGTACAGATCTCCCCCCCCCCTCCTATAATGTACAGATCTCCCCTCCCCCTCCTATAATGTACAGATCTCCCCTCCCCCTCCTATAATGTACAGATCACCCCTCCCCCTCCTATAATGTACAGATCTCCCCCCTCCTATAATGTACAGATCTCCCCTCCCCCTCCTATAATGTACAGATCTCCCCTCCCCCTCCTATAATGTACAGATCACCCCTCCCCCTCCTATAATGTACAGATCTCCCCTCCCCCTCCTATAATGTACAGATCACCCCTCCCCCTCCTATAATGTACAGATCTCCCCCTCCCCCTCCTATAATGTACAGATCTCCCCTCCCCATCCTATAATGTACAGATCTCCCCTCCCCCTATAATGTACAGATCTCCCCTCCCCCTCCTATAATGTACAGATCTCCCCTCCCCCTCCTATAATGTACAGATCACCCCTCCCCCTCCTATAATGTACAGATCTCCCCCCCTCCTATAATGTACAGATCTCCCCTCCCCCTCCTATAATGTACAGATCTCCCCTCCCCCTCCTATAATGTACAGATCACCCCTCCCCCTCCTATAATGTACAGATCACCCCTCTCCCTCCTATAATGTACAGATCACCCCTCCCCCTCCTATAATGTACAGATCTCCCCTCCCCCTCCTATAATGTACAGATCACCCCTCCCCCCTCCTATAATGTACAGATCTCCCCTCCCCCTCCTATAATGTACAGATCACCCCTGGGTCCTATAATGTACAGATCTCCCCTCCCCCTCCTATAATGTACAGATCACCCCTCCCCCTCCTATAATGTACAGATCTCCCCCTCCTATAATGTACAGATCTCCCCTCCCCCTCCTATAATGTACAGATCTCCCCTCCCCCTATAATGTACAGATCTCTCCTCCCCCTCCTATAATGTACAGATCTCCCCCCCCTCCTATAATGTACAGATCTCCCCTCCCCCTCCTATAATGTACAGATCTCCCCTCCCCCTCCTATAATGTACAGATCACCCCTCCCCCTCCTATAATGTACAGATCTCCCCTCCCCTCCTATAATGTACAGATCACCCCTCCCCCTCCTATAATGTACAGATCTCCCCCTCCCCCTCCTATAATGTACAGATCTCCCCTCCCCCTCCTATAATGTACAGATCTCCCCTCCCCCTCCTATAATGTACAGATCACCCCTCCCCCTCCTATAATGTACAGATCTCCCCCTCCCCCTCCTATAATGTACAGATCTCCCCTCCCCCTCCTATAATGTACAGATCACCCCTCCTATAATGTACAGATCTCCCCTCCCCCTCCTATAATGTACAGATCTCCCCTCCCCCTCCTATAATGTACAGATCTCCCCTCCCCCTCCTATAATGTACAGATCTCCCCTCCCCCTCCTATAATGTACAGATCACCCCTCCCCCTCCTATATTGTACAGATCTCCCCCTCCCCCTCCTATAATGTACAGATCTCCCCTCCCCCTCCTATAATGTACAGATCTCCCCTCCCCCTATAATGTACAGATCTCCCCTCCCCCTCCTATAATGTATAGATCTCCCCCTCCCCCTCCTATAATGTACAGATCACCCCTCCCCCTCCTATAATGTACAGATCTCCCCTCCCCCTCCTATAATGTACAGATCACCCCTCCCCCTCCTATAATGTACAGATCTCCCCTCCCCCTCCTATAATGTACAGATCTCCCCTCCCCTATAATGTACAGCTCTCCCCTCCCCCTCCTATAATGTACAGATCTCCCCTCCCCCTCCTATAATGTACAGATCTCCCCTCCCCCTCCTATAATGTACAGATCTCCCCTCCCCCCTCCTATAATGTACAGATCTCCCCTCCCCCCTCCTATAATGTACAGATCTCCCCTCCCCCTCCTATAATGTACAGATCTCCCCTCCCCCTCCTATAATGTACAGATCCCCCCCTCCTATAATGTACAGATCTCCCCTCCCCCTCCTATAATGTACAGATCTCCCCTCCCCCTCCTATAATGTACAGATCTCCCCTCCCCTATAATGTACAGATCTCCCCTCCCCCTCCTATAATGTACAGATCACCCCTCCCCCTCCTATAATGTACAGATCTCCCCTCCCCCTCCTATAATGTACAGATCACCCCTCCCCCTCCTATAATGTACAGATCTCCCCTCCCCCTCCTATAATGTACAGATCACCCCTCCCCCTCCTATAATGTACAGATCACCCCTCCCCCTCCTATAATGTACAGATCTCCCCCTCCCCCTCCTATAATGTACAGATCTCCCCTCCCCCTCCTATAATGTACAGATCTCCCCTCCCCCTCCTATAATGTACAGATCACCCCTCCCCCTCCTATAATGTACAGATCTCCCCTCCCCCTATAATGTACAGATCTCCCCTCCCCCTCCTATAATGTACAGATCACCCCTCCCCCTCCTATAATGTACAGATCTCCCCTCCCCCTCCTATAATGTACAGATCACCCCTCCCCCCTCCTATAATGTACAGATCACCCCTCCCCCTCCTATAATGTACAGATCACCCCTCCCCCTCCTATAATGTACAGATCTCCCCTCCCCCTCCTATAATGTACAGATCACCCCTCCCCCCTCCTATAATGTACAGATCTCCCCTCCCCCTCCTATAATGTACAGATCTCCCCTCCCCCTCCTATAATGTACAGATCTCCCCTCCCCCTCCTATAATGTACAGATCACCCCTCCCCCTCCTATAATGTACAGATCTCCCCCTCCCCCTCCTATAATGTACAGATCTCCCCTCCCCCTCCTATAATGTACAGATCTCCCCTCCCCCTATAATGTACAGATCTCCCCTCCCCCTCCTATAATGTACAGATCTCCCCTCCCCCTCCTATAATGTACAGATCACCCCTCCCCCCTCCTATAATGTACAGATCTCCCCCCTCCTATAATGTACAGATCTCCCCTCCCCCTCCTATAATGTACAGATCTCCCCTCCCCCTCCTATAATGTACAGATCACCCCTCCCCCTCCTATAATGTACAGATCTCCCCTCCCCTCCTATAATGTACAGATCACCCCTCCCCCTCCTATAATGTACAGATCACCCCTCCCCCTCCTATAATGTACAGATCACCCCTCCCCCTATAATGTACAGATCTCCCCTCCCCCTCCTATAATGTACAGATCTCCCCTCCCCCTCCTATAATGTACAGATCACCCCTCCCCCTCCTATAATGTACAGATCTCCCCTCCCCCTCCTATATTGTACAGATCTCCCCTCCCCCTATAATGTACAGATCTCCCCTCCCCCTCCTATAATGTACAGATCCCCCCTCCCCCTCCTATAATGTACAGATCACCCCTCCCCCTCCTATAATGTACAGATCTCCCCCCCTCCTATAATGTACAGATCTCCCCTCCCCCTCCTATAATGTACAGATCTCCCCTCCCCCTCCTATAATGTACAGATCACCCCTCCCCCTCCTATAATGTACAGATCACCCCTCTCCCTCCTATAATGTACAGATCACCCCTCCCCCTCCTATAATGTACAGATCTCCCCTCCCCCTCCTATAATGTACAGATCACCCCTCCCCCTCCTATAATGTACAGATCTCCCCTCCCCCTCCTATAATGTACAGATCACCCCTCCCCCTCCTATAATGTACAGATCTCCCCCTCCCCCTCCTATAATGTACAGATCTCCCCTCCCCCTCCTATAATGTACAGATCTCCCCTCCCCCTATAATGTACAGATCTCCCCTCCCCCTCCTATAATGTACAGATCTCCCCTCCCCCTCCTATAATGTACAGATCTCCCCTCCCCCTCCTATAATGTACAGATCACCCCTCCCCCTCCTATAATGTACAGATCTCCCCCCTCCTATAATGTACAGATCTCCCCTCCCCCTCCTATAATGTACAGATCTCCCCTCCCCCTCCTATAATGTACAGATCACCCCTCCCCCTCCTATAATGTACAGATCTCCCCTCCCCCTCCTATAATGTACAGATCACCCCTCCCCCTCCTATAATGTACAGATCTCCCCCTCCCCCTCCTATAATGTACAGATCTCCCCTCCCCATCCTATAATGTACAGATCTCCCCTCCCCCTATAATGTACAGATCTCCCCTCCCCCTCCTATAATGTACAGATCTCCCCTCCCCCTCCTATAATGTACAGATCACCCCTCCCCCTCCTATAATGTACAGATCACCCCTCTCCCTCCTATAATGTACAGATCACCCCTCCCCCTCCTATAATGTACAGATCTCCCCTCCCCCTCCTATAATGTACAGATCACCCCTCCCCCCTCCTATAATGTACAGATCTCCCCTCCCCTCCTATAATGTACAGATCACCCCTGGGTCCTATAATGTACAGATCTCCCCTCCCCCTCCTATAATGTACAGATCTCCCCTCCCCCTCCTATAATGTACAGATCTCTCCCCCTCCTATAATGTACAGATCTCCCCTCCCCCTCCTATAATGTACAGATCACCCCTCCCCCTCCTATAATGTACAGATCTCCCCTCCCCTCCTATAATGTACAGATCACCCCTCCCCCTCCTATAATGTACAGATCTCCCCCTCCCCCTCCTATAATGTACAGATCTCCCCTCCCCCTCCTATAATGTACAGATCTCCCCTCCCCCTCCTATAATGTACAGATCACCCCCCCCTCCTATAATGTACAGATCTCCCCCTCCCCCTCCTATAATGTACAGATCTCCCCTCCCCCTCCTATAATGTACAGATCACCCCTCCTATAATGTACAGATCTCCCCTCCCCCTCCTATAATGTACAGATCTCCCCTCCCCCTCCTATAATGTACAGATCTCCCCTCCCCCTCCTATAATGTACAGATCTCCCCTCCCCCTCCTATAATGTACAGATCACCCCTCCCCCTCCTATATTGTACAGATCTCCCCCTCCCCCTCCTATAATGTACAGATCTCCCCTCCCCCTCCTATAATGTACAGATCTCCCCTCCCCCTATAATGTACAGATCTCCCCTCCCCCTCCTATAATGTACAGATCTCCCCCTCCCCCTCCTATAATGTACAGATCACCCCTCCCCCTCCTATAATGTACAGATCTCCCCTCCCCCTCCTATAATGTACAGATCACCCCTCCCCCTCCTATAATGTACAGATCTCCCCTCCCCCTCCTATAATGTACAGATCTCCCCTCCCCCTCCTATAATGTACAGATCTCCCCTCCCCCTCTATAATGTACAGATCTCCCCTCCCCCTCCTATAATGTACAGATCTCCCCTCCCCCTCCTATAATGTACAGATCACCCCTCCCCCTCCTATAATGTACAGATCACCCCTCCCCCTCCTATAATGTACAGCTCTCCCCTCCCCCTCCTATAATGTACAGATCTCCCCCTCCCCTATAATGTACAGATCTCCCCTCCCCCTCCTATAATGTACAGATCACCCCTCCCCCTCCTATAATGTACAGATCTCCCCTCCCCCTCCTATAATGTACAGATCTCCCCCTCCCCCCTCCTATAATGTACAGATCTCCCCCTCCCCCTCCTATAATGTACAGATCTCCCCTCCCCTATAATGTACAGCTCTCCCCTCCCCCTCCTATAATGTACAGATCTCCCCTCCCCCTCCTATAATGTACAGATCTCCCCTCCCCCTCCTATAATGTACAGATCTCCCCTCCCCCCTCCTATAATGTACAGATCTCCCCTCCCCCCTCCTATAATGTACAGATCTCCCCTCCCCCTCCTATAATGTACAGATCTCCCCTCCCCCTCCTATAATGTACAGATCCCCCCCTCCTATAATGTACAGATCTCCCCTCCCCCTCCTATAATGTACAGATCTCTCCTCCCCCTCCTATAATGTACAGATCACCCCTCCCCCCTCCTATAATGTACAGATCTCCCCTCCCCCTCCTATAATGTACAGATCACCCCTCCCCCTCCTATAATGTACAGATCTCCCCTCCCCCTCCTATAATGTACAGATCTCCCCTCCCCTATAATGTACAGCTCTCCCCTCCCCCTCCTATAATGTACAGATCTCCCCTCCCCCTCCTATAATGTACAGATCTCCCCTCCCCCTCCTATAATGTACAGATCTCCCCTCCCCCCTCCTATAATGTACAGATCTCCCCTCCCCCTCCTATAATGTACAGATCTCCCCTCCCCCTCCTATAATGTACAGATCCCCCCTCCTATAATGTACAGATCTCCCCTCCCCCTCCTATAATGTACAGATCTCCCCTCCCCCTCCTATAATGTACAGATCTCCCCTCCCCTATAATGTACAGATCTCCCCTCCCCCTCCTATAATGTACAGATCTCCCCTCCCCCTCCTATAATGTACAGATCTCCCCTCCCCCTCCTATAATGTACAGATCTCCCCTCCCCCTCCTATAATGTACAGATCACCCCTCCCCCTCCTATAATGTACAGATCTCCCCCTCCCCCTCCTATAATGTACAGATCTCCCCTCCCCCTCCTATAATGTACAGATCTCCCCTCCCCCTCCTATAATGTACAGATCTCCTCCCCCTCCTATAATGTACAGATCTCCCCTCCCCCTCCTATAATGTACAGATCTCCCCTCCCCCTCCTATAATGTACAGATCTCCCCTCCCCCTCCTATAATGTACAGATCACCCCTCCCCCTATAATGTACAGATCTCCCCTCCCCCTCCTATAATGTACAGATCACCCCTGGGTCCTATAATGTACAGATCTCCCCTCCCCCTCCTATAATGTACAGATCACCCCTCCCCCTCCTATAATGTACAGATCTCCCCCTCCCCCTCCTATAATGTACAGATCTCCCCTCCCCCTCCTATAATGTACAGATCTCCCCCCCCCCTCCTATAATGTACAGATCTCCCCTCCCCCTCCTATAATGTACAGATCTCCCCTCCCCCTCCTATAATGTACAGATCACCCCTCCCCCTCCTATAATGTACAGATCTCCCCTCCCCTCCTATAATGTACAGATCACCCCTCCCCCTCCTATAATGTACAGATCTCCCCCTCCCCCTCCTATAATGTACAGATCTCCCCTCCCCCTCCTATAATGTACAGATCACCCCTCCCCCTCCTATAATGTACAGATCTCCCCCTCCCCCTCCTATAATGTACAGATCTCCCCTCCCCCTCCTATAATGTACAGATCTCCCCTCCCCCTATAATGTACAGATCTCCCCTCCCCCTCCTATAATGTACAGATCTCCCCCTCCCCCTCCTATAATGTACAGATCACCCCTCCCCCTCCTATAATGTACAGATCTCCCCCTCCCCTCCTATAATGTACAGATCTCCCCTCCCCCTCCTATAATGTACAGATCTCCCCTCCCCCTCCTATAATGTACAGATCTCCCCTCCCCCTCCTATAATATACAGATCTCCCCTCCCCCTCCTATAATGTACAGATCTCCCCTCCCCCTCCTATAATGTACAGATCTCCCCTCCCCCTCCTATAATGTACAGATCTCCCCTCCCCCTCCTATAATGTACAGATCTCCCCTCCCCCTATAATGTACAGATCTCCCCTCCCCCTCCTATAATGTACAGATCACCCCTCCCCCCTCCTATAATGTACAGATCACCCCTCCCCCTCCTATAATGTACAGATCACCCCTCCCCCTCCTATAATGTACAGATCTCCCCTCCCCCTCCTATAATGTACAGATCACCCCTCCCCCTCCTATAATGTACAGATCTCCCCTCCCCCTCCTATAATGTACAGATCCCCCCCTCCTATAATGTACAGATCTCCCCTCCCCCTCCTATAATGTACAGATCTCCCCTCCCCCTCCTATAATGTACAGATATCCCCTCCCCTATAATGTACAGATCTCCCCTCCCCCTCCTATAATGTACAGATCTCCCCTCCCCCCTCCTATAATGTACAGATCTCCCCTCCCCCTCCTATAATGTACAGATCTCCCCTCCCCCTCCTATAATGTACAGATCTCCCCTCCCCCTCCTATAATGTACAGATCACCCCTCCCCCTCCTATAATGTACAGATCTCCCCCTCCCCCTCCTATAATGTACAGATCTCCCCTCCCCCTCCTATAATGTACAGATCTCCCCTCCCCCTCCTATAATGTACAGATCTCCCCTCCCCCTATAATGTACAGATCTCCCCTCCCCCTCCTATAATGTACAGATCACCCCTCCCCCTCCTATAATGTACAGATCTCCCCTCCCCTCCTATAATGTACAGATCACCCCTCCCCCTCCTATAATGTACAGATCTCCCCCTCCCCCTCCTATAATGTACAGATCTCCCCTCCCCCTCCTATAATGTACAGATCACCCCTCCCCCTCCTATAATGTACAGATCTCCCCCTCCCCCTCCTATAATGTACAGATCTCCCCTCCCCCTCCTATAATGTACAGATCTCCCCCCCTCCTATAATGTACAGATCTCCCCCCCCCCCTCCTATAATGTACAGATCTCCCCTCCCCCTCCTATAATGTACAGATCTCCCCCTCCCCCTCCTATAATGTACAGATCACCCCTCCCCCTCCTATAATGTACAGATCTCCCCTCCCCCTCCTATAATGTACAGATCACCCCTCCCCCTCCTATAATGTACAGATCTCCCCCTCCCCCTCCTATAATGTACAGATCTCCCCTCCCCCTCCTATAATGTACAGATCACCCCTCCCCCTCCTATAATGTACAGATCTCCCCCTCCCCCTCCTATAATGTACAGATCTCCCC